>CAMXCT020000780.1:760669-826861 GCA_947184155.2 Cladocopium goreaui | reverse complement strand
CAGCACACAACCCATGTCAGCCAGTTCACTTCTCACTACTTCTGACTCACAAGTACAGCTGTCGCAACCTCTTGCCAGCACACAACCTGTGTCAGTCAGCTCATCTTTCTCTTCTGACTCATGAGTACAGCTGTCGCAGCTCCCTGCCAGCACACAACCCATGTCAGCCAGTTCATTTCCTTTTTCTGACTCACGAGTACAGCTGTCGCAGCTCTCTGCCAGCACACAACCCGTGTCAGCCAGTTCACTTTCTTTTGACTCACGAGTACAGCTGTCGCAGCTCCCTGCCAGCACACAACCCGTGTCAGCCAACTCAATTACTTTTGACTCACGAGTACAGCTGTCGCAGCTCCCTGCCAGCACACAACCCGTGTCAGCCAACTCAATTTCAAACTCTTTGCAATCAACCACAAGCCCATTTTCGGTTTCCATGTCAGCAACCTCATGCTCATGCACAAACCTAAGACCTCCAGTGGTTTCACATGTCATGTCAAACAACAAAGGATTAATGATCATGCTGCCGACACTGCCAGTCTTTTGGACATCAGACCTATTGTCGTGACTTGCACTTGGTTCCGCACTTTGGACTGGTCCCTGTTGCCAGGTATACCCATACCCGTCGCAATACCATCCAGAACCATCGTCCCACCATGTCTGCGAAACTCCCCACTGACCATCACAGCTCTCTGGCCATTGGTCATGCCACCAATAGTCATCATCGTCCCAACTCTCTGCAGTCCAGTCGGTCCAATCCTCTGAAACTTCATTCAACTTACCTTTCTTTCCTTTTCCTTTGCTACTGCCTTTGCTTCTAAAGGTAGAACCCTTTCCTTTGGAACCTTTACCTTCTTTACTCTCAGGGCAGTTGAAGCTGATGTGTCCCATGTTACCGCATCTAAAACACCGAATCTTGCTCATGTCTGCGGTACAACCTGAGGCAGTGTGTTTCCGACTGCCACACTTTCCACACCTGCCTTCCACTGCATCTACGAGTTCGGCATCAAGAGAATGATGTTCTACACTCCCCTCCAGGGAACTCAATCTCTTGCTAGGGCCTACTGTCCCAAAATCGCTAAACAGGCGTTGTTGCTCTTCCCAACGCATCGCAGCGTTCCTGTAAGACTCGTAATTGTCTGCGCCGCTGTGATGGAGAACGTAGTTCTTCACCGTCTCAGGCAAACTTTTCAACAGAACAACTAGCATGTCAGAATCTGCCAACTTCAGTCCTGTGGTGTCCACCTGCATAGGGAGAGTTCCTAGCAACCTTGAGAACCTTGCAGCTTCATAGTCAATTCTTCTGATAGTATCACTAACCAAGGAACTCGGCGATGTCTGTGTCGCCGCCAGGACAAAGGACTTCCCTGCAATCTGCGTCCTTAGTGAGAGCGCTTCGGATCTTGACCTCAGAGAAAATTCAAGAGTAAGTTGCCTAAGCAGTTCAAACCCATTTGCTTGTTGGTTTACTGCTACTGTCAGTCTGTCACTAGATCCTACTCCATGTAATGCCACACCCTCACTGAAAGCGTTCACCAACGCCACACACCTGGGGTTGTCGTGAAACGCAGCTTTTAAGATGGACATAAGCCTTCGAGACCTTGCCTGTTGTGCTCCACTGAGCGCACTCCATCTGATGGGACCGGGCCAACGGCTACTATGCTGGATTTCTACAGAAAACTCTAAACTTCCACCAGCTGCCCAGGATGACAACTCATCCAAATAGCCAGCCCAACCTAACACCTCTTCTTCTCTTGTCTTCCAAGTTCCTACTGGTGTTGGTGCCGGTGTCAACCATTTTTCGCTTTTGGCGAAGACATCCAATTGCTGTGAATTTCCATGATTTGATTGTTGAACACCAAAACCAGGCAAAACATCAAATGGCTGCAGAGTCACAAACGACGAATCAGCTGCCCTACCAAGACCATCACCAAACACTTCTGGAACCCCTCTTCTCTGTTGCATAGTTACAAAAGATCTTGCATATGCTGCTGCACTGTCTGTAGCTGTCCCTCACTCATGCTACCTAACATGGCCATGACCTCTTGGATCTGCGCCGCCTGAGGCGTCAAGCCTCCCAAGCTCGCTCCAACCGGGCCACTCGGCACGTTTCCTTGGCAACTCATTGGGTTCACTCCTAAGTTTGGAAAATCTCCAGACCTTGGTCCACCAGGCATACTCGCACAACCATAACTTGGCACACGCGCTTGCGAATTCTGTTGCATAAACGTTTGTTGTTGGGGAATCCATTGCGCACCAAACCATGCTGGTCCCAGTCCCTGCATTCCGGGGATACTTCCTTGCTGACATCCCTGCACCGGACCTACCTGACCACCTGCATCCAGGTTTGTCGTGCTCGCAAATCCCTGTACGTTCTGTGACACATTTGCTTGTTGTTGCTGTGGCTGCTGCTGGGGCATGTTACTTACTTCAGGTGTCTGTCCATCCATCCCAGATCCACTACCTTGCTGACTAGGCGTTCTTGGCACTGGCGGCAATCCGTCACCACGGTTACAACCACCATTTCCGGTACCACTTCCTTCACCTCTTTCAGCCATACCAGGACTAGGACAACCTTGCACACCTTGACTCACACTACCTGAATCCATTCCTACTTACGCACAGCAAGCAGGCAGCTCCGCTACCATGCGGAAGGTACGCAACCTTCGAAACCCTTGGGTCAGCGTCCAGGACGTCGTCCTTAACTCACTAGAACCGTCCACGCTACCAAGTCAACCACTCCCAGAGCCCAGCCACTTTTACACACAAGCACAGGAACAAGAAATGTCTTGCTCATGTCGCTATGGTTCTTGTTGGTGTGTCACGCCTTGACACAAAATGATGCGGAGTCGCCAGTCAGCATCTTTCTGCTAACTTCACAAAAGCGATCAAAAACACATGTCCTCACAAAAAGTCTTTACATCAAGACATGGTTTGTTTGTTTAAATAAGTTTGAGTGTTTGAAAAACGTTGAAACATTTCAAGCACCAAAACATGATTCATGATGTCTCCCTCAGATCTGTTAGCAACTCCAGTTCTGAATGCCTTTCAGAACGTTGCTCTCGCTATCATCATTGAGAGACAAAACACACTACTCTTCTCCAATCAATGTCAAACAAAGTTCCTTCTTCCGAAGTCACAAAAGTGAATTCTACGATCTTCTCACGATTCCTTCGTGCACTTCTGCGATGATTCTGTCGACAAAACTAAAGCAAAATATATGGAAAATGGTTTGATTTTCCATGTCACTATACAAATTCAAATCCTCGCAATGTTCTCCGTGCAATCAAAGTACTCAAAGAAGACGAAAAATATATCGTTGTTGAGTTTCGTCATCTCCAATAAAACGTGCAAAACATGAAACGTGCAAATACGATGTCAACCATCACGGTTGAGCTCATCATCAAGATGAAAATCAAATTCACTTCTTCCAATGCAGAAAAGACCAATGGATTCATCTCACCACAGATGTCAAATTTTCACACCCCCCACAATCAAGAACTTCGGCAGGCTAATTGGACGCATGGAGGAGGGCAAAGGAGAGGCATACGCCTCCAAAATTGACGTCCGATGTAGTGACCGTAATAGAATCACAGCACATAAGAATATACTCATCGCAACAGGTGGCTCAGCTACGGCGGAAATGGCGATGCGCTACTCTCCTCTTTTGGCCATTGGATTTCTCGCACCTGGCTTGCCTTCATGGACGAAAGTCAACAGTATGGCAACTACCATGAGATTGCAGCTCTTGCTGCCATACAACAGCCAATGCTGACTGTCTTCATTGGAGACCACAGGCAAACTCCAGGAGAGCTATCCATAGGCCGAGCAGCGGCTGTCTATCGACGTAACCTGTTGCAACGGCCGTTGGGGCTTCGAGCACTTGATAAGTCCGGCGACTATTTTCCACCAGCACGAATGGCAGCACAGTGGCCCATGGACATCCACTCCGCAAGATTACGAGCTGCCTGTCGCCTAAGGCGGGTGTTCCACTGCCGAATTTCGTGCCAGCTGGATGCACACAGCAGCCTCATTGCAGCGGTGCTTGCAGTCTTGCTAATTGCCACAGCACCAGAGGAGTTTGGGGTCTTGAAGCAGCTGGACTCTGTGGTCCTCATCGATGGGGCATCATTCTCCCTAACAGCTCACGAGTTTCCATGCTGACCTACCAAGCCATTGTTGCAGTTCGATATCCGGAGTTAGTCCTCCATGAGTCCAACCATATCTACATTGGCCATTTCATGCCACATGAGTCCACTGTAGCCATTGGAGGCTTCCGCACAGTACTGTGGAAAGCCTCTAAGGATCTCAGGTCTGGGGTAGTGTGTAGGGCCATGGCACTGAATGTCACGGGCTTTCAACGTGAAGTATCCGTAATGGTAAACCCCAATTGTCTGGGCCATTCCAATCATGCCTGCCATGTCAAGAGGCGAGACAATATAGGTATGGTCAAGGGCTCTTGTCAGCGCTACAGTTACCCTTCCATAGCAGTCCTCGCGCTCGTCTGCTGTTGAATCTCTCCGTCCTCCCTAAGAAAGCCTATCCCTGTTTGAACAATGACAGCAATGCGAGCTGTCGCTCCTGCAGCAGAGGAGGTGGTGGAAACTCGCAGCCCGCCATACCACTCGGTCTGAAAGCCATGTTGGAGTAGCAGATTATGTACAGCCGTACGGTTGCATAAGACAAGCAGCTGCGAGGTCGCTCCCTGTTGCAAGTTACGATAACAATTCTTCAGGTCGGTACAGAAGGCAACCACATCCTCAACTGCAGCGACAGATGTGCCATACTGGACTGGGGATTATCGGTGCCCTTTACTCCCCAAGATAAACCGCCCCTTGCTATTGCCATGATAGTGACCACCAATGGCACACGAGCGTGGAGACGATATCGGCTGGTAGTGGCACGCAGAGACAGGCTACGGCTTCCCCTAATGTCCTCGCAGCGCTAGAGTCCCGCACACGTGACCATGTGCTGACGACCAGCGGATTTTTCCCCTGCTCAATTGATCATGAGTACCTGTATGGTTACGCCGCGGATGGTTACAGATCTCCCCTCTGGCTGTGTGCAGCTTACAATGGGTCCCCGGCCCTCGTTCATCGACAAGAGGTCACAAGGTTTTCTTTCATGCTGGTATACAGGATCGACAACTTGTGGTAGTCCCTGGTATCCATCACTTTGATGCCCATCGGTTGCAACCTGAGCTTTTGGCCACACTAGATCGCCAATTTGATCCAGGCACTATGAAACTTGCAAGCCCGGAGGGTGCAAGAGACACAGTGAGTGACCCATCCTCGGATGAAGAAGCAGCCTCTACCGATGGAGAAAGTGATCCAGAAGACCCTACCATCTCATGGTGTCCACCCATACCTGAAGCAGCCGAAGATCCCTCTGAGGACGAGATCTTGAGCGCAGCTGATAAGCTAGCAATGTTAATTGACAATATCTAACCTGACGGAAACCCTTTCTGCATACCAGAAAACCTTGGCGTTCTCCCGCCGCTATGGCTCCAGGCGAGACTGACGTCGTTCTTGATTGCCATCCAAGAAAAGTTTGCGCGCGTCTTGCTGAGTGTGGCCGGTGAACTGTGGTTGCGCGGGCAAGGTGCCAAGGTGGAGGATGTCCTTAATCAAACAGCCAGGGTTTCACAATTCGATTGGCAGAGAAGCTCGCCCAGGCGATGAGCTCGTTGATGAGATTGGCTGAATCCATGGTGACTCCAGAAACTGAATGCCTTTTGTATGCCACTTACTGGTTTCGGCCCATCCTGTCTGAACTCATTGGCTCAGCCCGCGAGAGCTCTGAAGTGAATCGGAGTCGAGCGCCGAGTGGCCCTGTGAAAGTCCTAGTCACAGATCGACCGCATCGGCGCACTACTGGGTTAGTGGACCTTACGAGTGGCGCCTCTGCCCTCTTGGCATGGTTTCGGCTAGTTGGGCCAGTAAAATTGCTCCCAAACTCCTCGAGAATGCTCCTGAGAATGCACAGAAACCTCAAGAAATCAACATCACGTGCCCGAAACGTTCCTATGACGAGACTCCCGTGGAAGGAGAAAAGCAGCTGCTCCAAGCAGTTAAATTTGTTGCTGAAAATTTGCCTGGTTTTCACCTGGGGTTGGATGAAGACTTTCAAATGGCTGGAAGCTTCCAGGAGCTCATCAATGGCTACACCACAGGGCTCGTTGAACCATGTATGCTGCGAGGTCTCCAACCCCTTGGATCGAATCGTACTACTCTTGAAGTGATTATTCCCTCTTCAGAAGGGCTTACCCCTGAAAAATGGAAAGAAACAGCCACACTGTGTCCACTTGACTGGCCTTCCAACTACAGTCTTTTACTATTGTGGCACATGAATGGGAGCCTTCATCAAACAGAGGCGCGACTCAGGAAGCAATTGTCACACAGCCACATGTTTGCTGAGTGGACAGTCCATCTCGATAGATTTGCGGAGCGAGCTTTATTCCAGCAACCAGCAGTCTATATAGCGGAACATGCCTTGCAAACCAACCTGCGGGAACGAAACTTCCCAGACAGGCGAGTCCGCCGCAGGGTCCCTCCGGAAGATCTGGATGAACATCGAAGGGCGCTCAGAGCGCTTCATCAGCGTGCTACTGCCCAGCAAGCAGTGAACCCAGTTTCATGTGGGCTCACCAATGAATGGTATGACACCATTACAGCAGACAAAAAACACCATTTGGAACATTTCACGAGAGGTATGACATGATCCCCAGCTCAACCCCCCAGTATCACACTTTCCTTCGTGTGTCCACCCCCTCTCCCCCTCTCCTTATCTTTTTCTGTTTCACTCTGGGCTTTCACCCTTTGGTTGGCTTTTGTTGCATCGATCACGGTGGTGGAAGATGACTTACGTGTCTAATTGGCTCAATTGTCACATCTACTTAAGTGTACTGCTCATACCCAGTGTGTCTGTCCAAAGACGTGACAGGTGCACTGGTATGAGCAGGAGACACAGTTTCCCCATTTATAATTGTTAGGCTCATCATGCGACACATGCCTGGCTCCAACCAACCCAAATCTCTCCATCAGTTGGGAGCCACAGTTGGCTCTGCGTGCGAGTGCCAGCTTAGGCATAACAGATCGGGCCGCATGGCTTCGTTAATACCTGCTTTCTGAATGTGATGTCCCGTAGAGAGCTTAGCTTGTACTAAGGTTGCCTCTGCCATGAAGCCTAGTGCACGCACTCGCTTTCTCGCAGTCTTTGCCTGACAATCATCGATGGGTGAAGATGCTGTTTGTGTCCCCAGATGTAATCTTGATTAGCCACCCACTCCCCCACCCTTTCCACCAACCAAGGCACTTGAATTCGCTGACTCATCCTTAGGTTTTGCCATCCGCAGCGCTACATTAGGTGTTGGTGCCCTTTTTGTTTGTTTTGTCCGTTTTGGTTTATGGTTACTGTTCCCTGCCTGACGTGACCCTCACTCCCCCTCGGATGTTCCTCCTTGGCGCCTTGGTCCAGGTTTTACTGGTCCCTCCCTCTGGGTATCGTTGCTTCCGGCGACGGCCTGGTTGCCTTGCCTCTGTGCTTGGAGTGATTGTTATGCATTGATTTCCCTCTTCATTGTGTCTCATGGCACTAAAGGCCTTTGGCCCTGTGTGGGGCTCGTTCCCTCTACACCATGTTTCCTGTGTTGTTGGAGTGCTGTGTGCACCCTCACTGAGGTATTCATCATAGTATGATCCTTGGCCCCTTTTTTGAACTCCGCTAAGGCACGTTTGTACCCCTTCTGGTGCGGTTGTGTCCCTCTCCCTCTGTCCTCTGCTGCCTCCTGGCTCCTCTCCTCGCTCCTTCTGTGTGGCCGGTGTCGTTGTGTGTGTTTTGTTTTGGCCTCTCCCCCCCTTTTGTGTTTTGCCTTCCCCCCATGATGGCAGGGTTCTCTTTGGTGGTTGTTGTGTCATCTGGTCTACCTGTTGCCCGGATACTGAGGTTACCGCTCTACATCATTGCTCTGTCATTTCACCTTCACTACATTGGTCTTATTTCTAGTTACTCTGAATTCATTCGCGGTGGGGCAGATTCCTGTCACCGTCCCCTCCTCTCCGTTTTACCCCTTTATGTCTTTTTGCGGTGTTGGGCCGTTTGATTCATGTGGCTTTTTCGTTGGCTGTCTGGGGAGGGCCCTTCTCGCTCTGTTTTGTTTCTGCGATTTTTCCGGGAGGGGCGGTAGATCCCCGGTAGAGCCATGGACCAGGCTGCACTGCAGTGAGCACTACTGGCGCTGTCCAGTGGTGCTTCCTGCTGTTCAGTCTGGAGCGCCCTAGTGCAGCAAAGCCTGCCAACATGGATCGGTGCGCTGATGGGACGTCGTGATTCTGCTCATGGCTCAGTCTAGGGGAGAGTGGCCCTATGTGAGATGCACTGCGAACCTCTGGAACATCTGACTTGCAGCAGTTTTTGCTGGGACGATGACACCTTGTGAATCCTGCTAGTCAATCTGGTGCTGGTACAGCAAACCTAGCCACCTCTTCAAGTTTGTGGCTTGAGCTCGATTGCCACGTGCGAGCGGCGCAATTGTGTACAGGTCGCTGAGGTGCAATCCTTCGTTGCTTAAGCCTTCCCTCTGCACGAGTGTATTCTATTCATCTGCAATGACCTTACGGAGAGGATCTTTTTTAGCTGCGGCGATCTTTCACCATTGGTACCTTTTCAGGTCCCCTTGGCTTCCTACGATATGACAGCATGGGATCAATTACAGTTATTGTCCTGCATGACCTACAGGCTGTCAATCCCTACCCCCCTTGAGGGGGGTATTGAGTCACATCACCACTGCGGCAGTATCTTACTACAGAGATTGGACTCCAACTTCACTTTTCATCATAGGACCAACTTTGACAATGAGAATGGCAACTGATACGAGCTGTACTGTCAGCTATTTCTGCTTTGCCTACCTTTCAGAGAGCTGGAGTGACAGTCACGGCTGTATGGATGATTAGAATCTGGGTGATCGTGCACTATATTTTTCGCTCTGCCGCACTTAATTAGTTTGCATGTTTTTGATGACAATACAGTGGCTTAGGTCACTGTATTCAAGGCAAATCTCAAATTGTTTGGTTTGGTTCTTGTTTGGGCCCGGCCCCGTTCTTTGTTGCTTCGCTGTTTGCTTTTTGGCGAAACGCAAATCTGGCTGGGGGATTTGCGGGTCGTTTTGGTTGCGTTTTTTGTTTGGTTTTTGTTTGTGTCGATGTAATGATTTGCCCACGTTTTTGGACCACACGAGTCCTTTTTCTAGATGCTTTTCACCGCTTACGCTATTGTAAGGACCGTGCCTAGTGCGAATCGGCCAAACCGGAAGAAAAAAAAAACAACCCCGTCGCAGGCACAATATTTCAGAAGCAAACATGCCACATCACAGCTTAAACCCGTGGACACATCTCAACCTGTGGCAAATATTGCAAACAAACATGGCCACCTCACAACTTAAACCCTGACCTGACAACTGCGGAACTTGACCAACAAACATGGCCACCTCACAGCTTAACCTGGACACCTCAAACGCAGGTGCAATAATTCAGAAGCTAACATGGCCACTACACAGCGTAAACCCTGGCAGGGACAGTTTTTGACAAGCAAACATGGCCACCTCACTGCTTAGCCCGTGGCAAGTATTTGACAAACGTGACCACCTCACAGCTTCAGCCGGCAGGGTTTAATCTGTGGGGGTGGCCATGTTTCCTTTTCAAAACTGCACCTGCCAAGGTTTATGCACAGAAACCTGCCACCCTCCATGATTTTGGCGCGACGTAGAGCCCAAATACTGCGCCTGCCAGCAAAAATCGGCACTAAACGCTTCGCACTGTAGTAAAACAGCGATTTTTTGGTTGCGACCGTTTCGGCGTGCAGTACACCACTAAACGCTCCGCGCTGTTGGATGGTGTGTCCATCTTGCGGAGGGTCTGGTCTCCCATTGTCTCCCATTGTGCAGCTAATTACAATTTGCAACCGCTCCCCAGCGGCAATGCTGAGTCAGTGTGAGATGGACTGAAGCTGTCATATGCTTCTTTACAGCGTTCCACAGCAGCATTGCCGGTGGCATTTTTTTCGCTCTGCCGCACTTAATTAGTTTGCATGTTTTTGATGACAATACAGTGGCTTAGGTCACTGTATTCAAGGCAAATCTCAAATTGTTTGGTTTGGTTCTTGTTTGGGCCCGGCCCCGTTCTTTGTTGCTTCGCTGTCTGCTTTTTGGCGAAACGCAAATCTGGCTGGGGGATTTGCGGGTCATTTTGGTTGCGTCTTTTGTTTGGTTTTTTGTTTGTGTCGATGTGATGATTTGCCCACGTTTTTGGACCACACGAGTCCTTTTTCTAAATGCTTTTCACCGCTTACGCTATTGTAAGGACCGTGCCTAGTGCGAATCGGCCAAACCGGAGGAAAAAAAAAAACAGCAGCATTGCCGGTGGTGTAGGGGTTCTGCGCTGCCCGCGCAAAAAACTATAGGGAGAAAAAATGCAGGATCACATGGTGGTGAGTGTGAAAAATCATCCTATGTATAGCTAGCGTAGCGATCTTGTGCTTGTACTTAGGTAGTTGTTAGTTGCTTTGTAGTTGTAGTTTGTGGACTTGCGTAGTTTGGGCTTTGTTTTGTAGTTAGCAGGTGATTGTGATGTAGTTAATCGATCTCATCTCATTCCGTCACAAAGAGTTGTGACGGAGTTGCCATTTTTCGTTTGTAGTTAGCCGTTTTTAGGTTTTTTGCACGTTGTAGGTTATTCCACACGAGAACCAAACTGCACGAAACCAATCTTAGGTTTTTGCCACGTAGAAGTTTGTTTTTTTGCACGTGTCTAGATTTGTAGAATCGTTTCTGGAACTGCTATGACCCAACGTAAACGTTGGCTCAAGACCCGCGAGTTCGAAAAGGGTGAGTGTGTCGCCGTGAGACGGCCTGGGAAAGTTGACACAGACAGAAACGCGAAACGACCACCGTTTGTTTGTGTTTTGGTTTGGGTTTACTTTGTGCACGAGAGGTTTGAAAGCGGTTTTCGCGATCTAACTTTGTGTGTCAAAGTTTTACGTGGTAGCGGAGCTTGTGTGCGCCCTCCACAAGAGATCCTGTGAGGATCTGGCACGCCTGTGTGCGTCTTGTGTGTGCCTGGTTCCAGGGAAGTTGGTGTGAGTTGCGTTTGACTGTCGTGTGTTTGACTTCGAGGTGTCAGAAATGTCTCAATCAGGACAACCACAGCATTTTCGAATGGACGGCCAAGGTACCCAGAGCGGAGAGAAAGGATATGGTAAGGGTTTTCAGGCAGGTGGACCGACTGGACCGTACCCTGTTGGAGAAGTTGGACCGGGGAGTCCGCAACCTGCGTCACCGACGCACCAAGAGCAGCCTAGTATGCCAGGAAGTCCAGGTCCGCAAGGTCCTTTGTTCACGCCAGATCAGTTGACCCAGATCGCACAGATCTTCCGCATGGGAATTGAGCCTGTCGTAAGGGAGATGAGTACGAGACTTGACAGTTTGCAAGCTCAGGTGACTCGCGTTCCAGAGGGAACTGCAGCCTTGCACGGTGCGAGACCGGCTGATGCATCCTTGTCTTCAGGTTTAAGCAGTGGACCTTCACGGTTTGGTGAACAGCCACCCACGAGTCCAGGACCTGCGTTCCGACCTGTGGGGTCGCCGCCAGGTATAGCACAAGTGACACCCCAGAGGGGGGAGAGAAATCCGAATCAAGATGACGACAGAGATGGTCGTGACATCTTTAGTAAATCTGAGAAATGGTTACCTCCTATGCCCACTGTGGATTTCAGGAATTGGAAAACCCGTGCAGATGAAGTCCTTGGATTTTCGGACTGGGTTCAGGCGCTACGTGCTTGGGTTTCCTTAGGAAGTGACATCTTTGCCTGGGAGATTGCCCAGTGCATTGGTTGGGAACAAGAGATCCATATGTCTGTGCTGAAGCCCGCTCAACAGACCCGCAGCGCGCGTCTTCTTGCAATCCTCATCCAGACGTTTAAGGATTTCCCAAGGGGGAACACCATGCTGCAAGCTTATGTTGAAGGAGTTGGTGTTGATGGAGCGTTCTTGGCAACTAGAGGTACGAGTGGTTTTGAAGGTTTGCGTTTGTTGGCAAGAGAGTTTTCTTTGCGTTCAAGGGCAGAAGCGTCTTTCTTTCGCACTGAGTTTTTGGCAAAGACGTTCAAAGCGTCTGCTGGTGTTACTCAGGTCAGTGACATCATTCGCCAGATTGACGTCGGACTGTCAAGGTTTCGCAAGATGATTGAAACTCTACCTGCAACTGTGTCCAGAGTTGGACTTGAGGTGCAAACAAGTGATCTGACCATCATGCTTTTACGTTCGCTGCCACATGATGTTCGTTCGTACACCACGTTACATGCAGCAGGTGATGCATACACCGACCTTCGCACTGCTGCGTTGCGTTTTGAGACGCAGCAACGCATGTTTGCTGAGTTGAGTGGCCCATCTTCATCAGGTGCACGAGGTGTGCATGCACTTGAAAGTGCCGAGACCGCTGAAGAGTGGTGGGGATACGATCAGGAAGGTTATGACAACTCTGAGTATGCCCAGGAAGAAGATCCTGATGATCAATGGGAATGGGACGAAGATGCACAGGTTTGGATCAGTGCTACTGTTGCCAAAGGAAAGGGAAGTCCCAAGAGCACGATGAAGTGTCATCTGTGTGGGAGGCGAGGCCACATGGCCAAGCAATGCAAGGCCGATCTGAGCAAGGTGAAGTGTTTTCATTGCTCGAAGTTTGGTCACATTGGGGCACAATGCCCTGACAAGCCCAAAGGTGACAAGGGAAAGCAGCAAAAGAAGCCCCAGCCGAAAGCTGGAAAGAGCAAAGGTAAGGGAAAGATGCACGAGTTGGCAGAGGAGAATGGGCAGGAAGCTGCTCCAGCACAAGGTGAGGTGCTGATGCCATTGATTTCTTCAGTTGAACATTCGGGTGATGAGTGGCGATGGTGGTTGATTGACAGTGGAGCAGCTGTCTCAGTGTTGTCTGAGCAGTTCAAGGCCTACTACAAGTGCAGCGCAGAAGAGCAGGTGATGGACACCTACTATGCAGCCAATGGGTCTGCAGTCACCATGAGAGGTGAAGTTCAGGTGACAGTTGTGTTTGAGACGGGATCAGGTTCCAAGAAGTCTCAGAACTTTCGTTTGAAGTGCTGCGTAGGCTCCACCAGCCACAACATTGTGAGCACAACCCAGCTTGTGAAGCGTGGATGGACCGTTGTTCAGTCGCCAGGTGAAACCTATCTTTGGCATGAAGAGTCGAATACCGTGATTACTGATGTGGTGTTGTGGGGAGGATGTCCCTGGCTGAGAGCTAAGAAGACAACATCTCAGGTTCCTGCTTTGAAGGATACCTACATGCCGATGGAAGTTGATGTGCCAATGGAGTCAGTGAGGACCGGGCAAGGCTTGACTGTTGGTATGGTAGGTGCGGTTGAGTTGTCAACCCAGGAGAGACTGCGTCAACACATCTTGAGAGGCCATTATCCGTATGACCCTCATTGTTTGGAATGTCAACAGGGCCGTGGTGTTTCCAGAGCACCCAGGCGAGATTTGAAAGAGCGCTTGCTTGAGGTACAGGTTGACTTCATGTTCTTGGGAACGGTTGGATCGCAGTACAAGTTTTTGTTGTTTCGTCACTGTTTCAGTGGTTTGTTGGGTGTCTGCGCTGTGAGCGAGAGTCTTGACACCACCGGCCAACATGTCCGCCAGATCTTGGCAGAGTTTGGACTGTTGTCTGGAGATCCAAAGCCGATTGACTTCAGGTCAGATGCGTCCGATGAACTTGGGACGACGTTGAGAAGAGCTGGTATTCCAAGAGAATTTACCGTCAGCAAAGCAGGTCCCCAGAACCATGATACTGTTGGTTCAGTGGAGCGTGGAGTCCGTGAGCTGAAAGAAGGTCTTGCGGTACTGAGACTCGAATTGGGGAAAGCAGGTGTTGACGTGGTCAACAGTTTGGTTGGCTGGGAAGCCAGTTCAAGGTATGTGATTGCGATGCACAACTTGCATTCGAAGTTGGATGGCACAGGATTGAGTGGACGAGAGGTCCTGAGAAACCAGGTTGATCAGAAGAATGCTGTCACAGCGATGTTCTGTTCTAGGGTTCTTGCGGAGACACCTGACAGTGTGAACAGCATCGGAAGGTTTGTGACTGCTGGATACCTGTATCCTGTGAGGAACTCGTTTGCACACTTTGTAGTTGCGTTGATTGAAGGTGAACTGAAATTTTTCCAAGCGAAGAGCCTGAAGCTCGTTTTTCCAATTGTGTATCCTCTGGAATTGGTTGGAAGGTTCTTGCGTGCAGTGGACTCTGCTGGACCTGCACCCGCCATCTTGGACCAGGAACCGATTGAGATCGTTCCAGAGGACTTTGCACGTCTGCCCGACAAGGTGCAACCTCCACGGCATTGGATTGATGCCCATGGACGGACCGAAGGTTGTAGTTCTTGTGCTACTCGTCAAGGTCGACACCCCAAGAAGTGCTGTGAGCGCTATTGGACATGGCTTCGGAACCAGAGATCCAAAGAAGCCGTTGTGCCTGAGAAACAACTCCCACTTGCCGAGCCCAATGACCAAGAAGTGGCAGTACCAGTACCATCACAGCCACTACCAAAGATTCCAGGTTTGCCATCTGGAATGTTGCCTACAAGGCACTGTCCGAGTTGTGAATCAGGTATGAATGCTCCTGGCACCCGCCATTCGGCTGAGTGCCGCAAGAGGCAAGGTGAGTTCTTGTCTACTCCTATCAAGCCGTCGCTTGAGGATGTGGAGCAAGCTTTGGAGCAAGCAGGTGAAGGTGGAGACGTCCCCTACTCACCATCTCTGGGTCCCGAACATGCTGATCTTGCCGATGTGGACATGGACTTACCACTTGAGGCGAGTTCTGCACCAGCTGAGGCTGCATCCTTTTCGGAGCGAGACGCTCCAGATTTTCAATCCGAAGATGTTGAGATGGAAGTTGAACAGCCACAGACGATCCCGATGATCGATGTGTGTCTTTGCTCTGAGAGAGTCAGGATTGGATGTTTGACTTCTCCCGATCTGCTCTCCGAGGAGCGGTTCTCTGTTGAGTCTATCAGTTTTTCAGGTGGAGCTCATGACTCTGAAGTTGTTGAGCTATGTGGATCCAAGGTTCGATTGTGGAAGCCAACAGGAGCTGTTTCGGATACCACTCTTGAAGAACTGGACCCCCAAGGAACTTTCCTTGCGATGGTCAAAGAGCTCAAGGGATTGACTCATGTGAAGGCAGGTCGTATCATGAAGGAGAAGGAAGCCTTGCAGTTCTGCAAGAAGCACAACATCAAAGTTATCTCCTGCAGGTGGGTTACGAACAGTAAGCCTGAAGCCGACGAAGGAGTTCGTGCTCGGATAGTCGTGAAAGATTTCGCTAAAGGTCAGAAGACCGCCAGGCAGGAAGGTATTTCTTCCCCCACACCCTCGATTGAGTCGCTACGACTTCTGTTGGGAGCGGCAACGGGTATGTGGACTGGTGGAAAAGGTTTCAACCTTTATGCGATTGACGTCAGTCAGGCGTTCATGAATTCACCGCTCACTGTGAAGGTTTGTGTCCGGCTTCCATCATCAATCAGCACACTTGACAATGAACCGGTTTTTCTTGAGGCTTACAAGGGTTTGAATGGACTTCGTATCGCAAGTTTGACTTGGGTTCTGTTCTTTGATGGGATTGTCAAAAGCGTTGGCATCCGATCTGGACTTGTGGAGCCATGCTTGTACGGTGGGATGGTACGGGGTGCCCCTATCCTTGTCATCTGTTATGTTGATGACCTGTTGGTTGCCACGCCCAGCGAGGCTGCGTATCGTGTTCTGTTTGAAGCTCTTGAGAAGCAGGTCAAGATCCGAGAGACTGGCCGAGTGACCATGTCTGGTGGTTCATTGAAGTTTCTAGGCCGTACCATCCTCCGAGAGAAGGGAAGCTCAGGTTTGCAGTTGTTTGTTGACCAGGATTACCTGAACAGTGCGTTCGAGGAGTATGGAATCTCCAAAGGTTCCACTGCATTTCCTGATCTTCGTCCATTTTTGGAGCAGACACTGCAGGAAGAGCCTATCAGCGCTGAGGCGCACTCCAAGTTCAGGAGAGTTCTTGGACGTCTGTCATGGCTGGCACAGACCCAACAGGATATCTTGATCCTGATTGCAATGCTGTCGACCGGACAATCTTGTCCAAAGCCAGGCCATGAGAAAGCTCTGCGAGCCGTGCTTCGATTTATGTTGTTGCACATGAAGATGTCCCAGAAATTTCCCTCACCTGGACTTGAGGACCTTTCTGAGAAAGACATCGGTCTGGAAGTTTATAGTGATGCTGGATTTGCCCCTATGCAAGCTACTCAGAGGAGAAGCATCACTGGGTGCGTTATTGTTTTCCGATGTGTTGTTTTGAAGTGTTTCTCTCGACATCAGGCATCTGTGACGTTGAGTTCATGCGAGGCAGAGCTCGTTGCCGTTCAGGCAGCTGTCCAAGAAGCCATTGGTTTGCTGAGAAGTTTGAGTTTTGTCCTGCGTCGCATTCAGGTATATCCACCGTCTTTGTCAGAGGACGACAGCTTGGATTTTGTCTGTCCGATCCTCTTGTGGACTGACTCCCTGAGTGGGAAGATGCTTTTGGAAGGTTCCGACCTCCAGCGTAGGTCAAGACATATCGACATCAAAGTGAACTGGTTGAGAGAACTTTTGGGAAAAGAAATCCTGCAAATTGGACATGTCAGAGGAACTGGAAACGTCGCTGACCATTTTACCAAATGTTTGCCGACGATCAAAGCGTTGCAGTACATGGAAATACTTGTTTTTTCGTCGTTTGAAGGTATTCTTTTGGACTGTTTGCTTGATTTTGAAATCCGCGACAACAGTTTTTCAGGTATTTTGTGTGCGTTTTCAACCAGGAACTGCATGTTTTGTGGAGAGTTGATTTGTGAAGAACCTGCAAATTCAACAACTTGTGAATTGTCGCCATTTCCACGTTCATGCACTCAGATGATCAATGCACTTGTAGCTGTTTGCGAAAGGTTTCAAGGCGAGGGAATCGGTTCCGCTATGGCTGGACGTATCCCTGCAGAACGAGAAGAGCCCAGAGCGCCGGACAGCCATGCGCTCCTTGGGCATCCAACAGCTGAAGGTGTCGGTGCGGCACCTGAATCTGATGATACGGTTACCATCATAGGTGGTGAAGCCAACACTGCGACTGTTGCGGTGACATCTGCAGAGGCAGTGGTGCCAGCTGCTGAGGCAGTGCCGAAGGCAGCAGAGGCTGCAGCTCCCCCTGCCGCTACTGAAGCGGCACCAGGTGCACCAGTTGCATCAGAGACTGCAGCTGCCGAGGCTGAGGATGTTGTGGAGGTCACTCCAAAGAAAGCTCAGCCGCCGAGGCCCAAGGAGAAAGCCATGCCTACTACTCGAGGCAGACCTGAAGCGAAAGCAAGGCCGTCAGGAAGGTCTCAAGCTCCTGGACGTGAACCTGCTGTGAAGAAGATGCCCAGGAAGCCTGGTCGCTTTGTGATTCAGGTGAAGAAAGAGGCCTGGGAGGCCACTGGTCTGCTGAAGAGACGACGCGAGGCTGGTCGTCGTAAGGCCAAGCGTCAGGCTTGGAAGAATAGGCAGAAGGAAGCGTTTGCATACTTCGCTGCTCAGAGAAGAGAAGAGGAGTCCCGGCCAACGCCTACATATGAGGTTGTGAGAGGGTCGAGACTGCCAGGTCAGAGAAGGGTCATGCGAAGGATGTACAACCCTCAGTTAAACAAGAGAGAGGAGTTGGAGATCAACCCGAAAGCTGAGGAGGAAAAAGGACCCGCCTTTGTGAGGTCTTTCAGTGGATTCAGCTGGAAGAATCCGAAGGGTCTGAAGTGCGGTCATTGTGGAGAGAAAGGCCATATCATCTCTCAGTGTCCTGAGATGGAGCGAAGGGTGAGCCTTACTCATGGGCGTGTGACTTTGACGCCAAGAGGACAGCACCAGCCAGACTCCACTGTGGGCGATGAGGTTGCCCCGGGTGATTCGACCCCACAGGTTGGATTGACCCAGGAGTCACTACGTATCCACAACAAGAGGCTGAGAGGCCAGCCCAGGGCCCTCTACCACCACCGCCAGCGCCCCCGGCGCCACCTCAGGTACCACCACCGCCGCCAGCTCCAAGAAGAGTTTCAAGTGCGCCAAAGACGCCACCCAAGACGCCTCCAAAGGCGAAATCTGGAGAGCCTACGTCGCCTAAGGCGAGTCCAGGTGCAAAGGCAGCACCAACTGTGGATTTGGTTACTCTAAAGAGCCCTGAAGCGAAAGCAGCGTCGCTTGTGGGTGAGTTGCCCCATAGGCCATTCAGGGTTGGCCCAGGAGGAGCACTGGAAGCTGAGACAATTGGCCCCTCATCGGGGTACAGTATGTCTATGATTTCAAGGACCCCAGTTGCAAAGGCACCGGCCAGTGAGGCCCCGCCAGAGCCTTCTGAGACATCAGGGAGACCGCCCCAGCGTCGTATGGAAGCCTGCATAGCATGTCATGGCAGTGGAGAGCTTCCGATGCGAGCGAATCGGAGGTTGTTCAGGTTGTTGACATCGTCAACAGCGTCAGCAGCAACTGCAAATGCAGCTGCTCGAGGTGGAGCAACGGCCAGTGTTTTGTCTGCAATTTCAGGTTCAAGTTCTTCAGAAGCTGATGTGACCCATTTCAAGAGTGAAAGGGGGGTATGTCTTTTTGTTGAGCTAGCCTGCAGCAAAGCCAGCGTCTTGTCAGCTGCATGCGCTGAGAGCCGTGCTTGTTATGTTGGAGTTCATGGAAATCTTGAGAAGATAGCTACACAGAATCATGTTGCAGATCTTGTGAACCAGGTGATGGAGGAGTTGAAGATGACCAGATCAGCCTCTGATCGAGAGCTGGGAGAGGTGCATTTGTTCTGTCACGTTCACATGTCATTGCCGTGCACAGGTGGATCTCCATTGCAGAATTTTTCGGGTGGGAAAAGAGTCCCAGAGCATGAGCGAAAGTTTTTCGAACTTCTAGCCGCTTGTGAAAAATTGTTGGATCGGTTAGTAGAAGGACATCCCGAGTTGTCTATGTCTTTTGAATTGCCAAATTCCAACAGGTATTGGACTCATCCGAAGCTGCAAGCCTTTGTTCAGGCCAGAATTCCATTCAGGTCTGTTGTCCATGCTTGTGCAATGGGAATTGAAGGACTGCCAGGATTACCCATCAAGAAAGCGTTCAGGATCATGTCAAGTTCTGAGGAGCTTAGTCAACGTCTTGAGAAGCGTTTTCATTGTGCTTGTGATTTCCACGCATCATTCAACTTTTCTGACTTTCAGTTGTCAGAGAAGTACTCCAGGAAATTTGCTAGATTCTTTGTGCGAATGCTCGCATTACTTGCCCTCAGGTGATCGATGGCGTCGAAGCTACGCTGATTTTATCGCCTGATCTTCCCTGAGGAAAAAGGAAGAGTCTGCTGCATGAGTGGACTTGTGAGATTTTGGATAGCTTGAACGACTTGTGAAGTCATCTTGAAGTTTTGATAGACTTGTGAAGTCATCTGGATAGAGAAAGGTCTTTAAATGTCTAAGACATGAGGCTGAAAACTCTCTTTGATCGTTGCCCTGTGCGTTGCTTGGGTAGTCGGATCTAATTATCGAGACTTTGAGGTCTGACGATTGCATGGTATAGTTCTGAATCCAATTTGAATTGCAAGAGTTGCAGAAGTCTTTAGAAGACATCGAGAGGATGATCTTTGGACTTTCTTGGTCGCAGAAGTCTTTAGAAGACATCGAGAGGATGATCTTTGGACTTTCGGAGATACAGAAGTCTTTAGAAGGCATCTAGAGGATGATCTTTGGACTTTCTGGGATCGTTTTTGGACTTTCCTTGATGGACTGTCTTTGGAATGTTTGTGGACTGCTTGGAATGGATTTCAGCGTGAGCTTGATTGGATTTCCGCAGCCATTTGTGTGTGTGGGCAGGTCGCGCAAGCCATGGCCACTGGAGAGATGGAAGAGCTCTACTGGCTCTTATTCTTTGTATATACACTGGGTTTTCTATCTGGTATTCTTTCAGCTTGCTGCATTACGAGATGTTGCAAAAGCCGCAATACAACTGCAAGAAATTCAGGTACAGCTATGAAGAGTTCTACAGCTTTGTCTTGCGATTCTGACGGTGAAGGCCCAGGTACTCGTATCTATTGGAGTTTTTGCCGAGAGATGTATCACTGCAATGAGAAGTGCAAGGTTTTGATTGCCGCCGCTGGTCCAAATGGACATATTCGATGCCGAGACAATTGCCAGGTTTGCCAACGGAGACTGGACCCTTGTTGGTTGTGACTTCAACAGGATCGAAGTATCACTGTTCAGGTTGCCGTACAACGGAGAAGTCAAAGCAGATGACGCTGTTAGCATGCCCTATCTGCTATGGCATGGGAAATGTCAAGGCCGAGTGACTGAACTCGTTTTTTTTGGACTTGAGTCGCACAAGTTCGAAAGGGGGTGTGAAAAATCATCCTATGTATAGCTAGCGTAGCGATCTTGTGCTTGAACTTAGGTGGTTGTTAGTTGCTTTGTAGTTGTAGTTTGTGGACTTGCGTAGTTTGGACTTTGTTTTGTAGTTAGCAGGTGATTGTGATGTAGTTAATCGATCTCATCTCATTCCGTCACAAAGAGTTGTGACGGAGTTGCCATTTTTCGTTTGTAGTTAGCCGTTTTTAGGTTTTTTGCACGTTGTAGGTCCTACCATTGTAGGTTATTCCACACGAGAACCAAACTGCACGAAACCAATCTTAGGTTTTTGCCACGTAGAAGTTTGTTTTTTGCACGTGTCTAGATTTGTAGAATCGTTTCTGGAACTGCTATGACCCAACGTAAACGTTGGCTCAAGACCCGCGAGTTCGAAAAGGGTGAGTGTGTCGCCGTGAGACGGCCTGGGAAAGCTGACACAGACAGAAACGCGAAACGACCACCGTTTGTTTGTGTTTTGGTTTGGGTTTACTTTGTGCACGAGAGGTTTGAAAGCGGTTTTTGCGATCTAACTTTGTGTGTCAAAGTTTTACGTATCCCTGGCCTACAATGCTTCCCCTTTGTCATCACTGGCCCCCCCTTTAAGGGGGGAATCTGATTTCATTACACCATGGATTCGAGATCGCGGCTGACAGTCAAGAGGATGACTATTATGTCCATGAAGGCCCATGACGAGTTGATCTGAGAGGACTCTGAGAGAGATTTCATCGTAGCCCTGCTTTCGTGTACAGCTTGGCTCATGCTAGGGTTAACTCCCGAGCTATGGTCTTCATGTCTGCCTGGACAGCTGTGATCCATAATTCATTTTGCATGTTTTTGATAGTGATGCAGTGGATATGCCACTGCGTCCAATGGTAAATCGATTCGGTGGGTGTTTTTGTTTGGGCTCTGGCCCCGTTTTTTGGGTTTTGTTGTGTTTTCTGCTGTTTGCTTCGCTGTTTCCGCTGGCGAAACGCAAGTCTGGCTGGGGGATTTGCGGGTCGTCGTTTTTTGTTTGGTTGTGGTTTTCGGTTTTGTTGCTTCAATCGATTTGCCGACTCCAAGGACCCTTTGTCCTTGTACAGTGTATTTTCTGCTTACTCTCATGTAAGGACCGAGCCATTAGCGCGACATCGGCCACACCCGAGGAAAAAAAAACTGCCGTGCGATTACCCAATAGATTGAATTAGTCTATTTTCTGACTATTAGTTTGGTTTTGTTGTTTTAGTCTATTTCTTGGAAATGGCTTATGAGAGAGAGAGAGAGAGAGAGGGAGAGAGGGAGAGAGAGAGAGAGAGAGCAGGAAAGAGAGAGAGAGAGAGTGAGAGAGAAAGAGAGAGAGAGTGAGAGAGAGAGAGAGAGAGAGCAGGAAAGAGAGAGAAAGAGAGAACACTGAGAAAGAATCTTGACAAAGAGAGCCTTTTGAGAGGGAGAGGATCTTGAGATAGAGAACCATAATAGAAAAAACAGAGAGAGAGAGCCTTGAGAACGAAAAATTTGGGAGAGAGAACCTTGGGGGAGAGAACCTTGGGAGAGAGAGCTTTTTGGGAGAAAGAGGACCTTGAGAGAGAGAGAGAGCCTTGGGAGAGGACTTTGGGACGAATAACCGTGGGGAAGAGAGGCTTGGGAGAGTGACCTTGAGAGAGAGAGAGAGAGAGAGGGAGAACCTTGAGAGGCTCAACTGTGAAAGTGCGTCAAGAGCGTGGAGCCACCATAAGAGGCCCTGAGAGAGAAACAAGGGATCACATCCAAACTTTGAATTCCCAAGAAAAAATTATGCCTTGCTCATAGTTGTAGGAAACAAATTCTGAAATCAAAGCTGCGCATTTCTGCTCTTGTTTTTGTTATATATCTATTTATGCGCAACAGCAAATCTATGATACAAGAAAAACAAGGGTCGTACTTTGGCAGTGCAGGGGTCGTACTTTGGTCGTAGTTTGCTTCCGGAAAAAAACAAAAATAGTTTTAAAAATAGTCTATTTCCTTAGGAATTAGGTTAGAAAAAATAAACTATTTTTCGTTTATTTTTGGACACATATTGAAGAGAAAAAATTAACTATTTCGGCAAATCAAATTAAAGAAAAATTAACTATTTCGGCAAATTTAATAATCTATTTTCTCTTATTTAAACAATATATTTTTGGAATAAACAAAATAGACTATTTCCTTAGGAAATAACCTCAAACCAACGAAATAGACTATAGTTTATTTTTGGACTAATTCAATCTATTGGGTACACATTACCAGGAGCTGCGCCGTCGCTCCTTGATTGAGGTCCCGATAGCACTTTTGTAAATAATTGAGAAATACTACGATATCCTCAATAGCAGCCAGGAGGTCTCTGGAATCTCTGGGTACTTCCCATAACACAGTACGAAAGCCTCCCTGCCCAACCGTGTGATCGTGAGGGACAAAATGGCCTATTTGGATGGGATCCTGATCATGCAGCACCAATTCCGGGTATCTGACTGCGACGATGGCTTTATACGTCAGCAGGGATACTCTGGAGCTGTTGGGCAGTATGATGCCCCATCTATGCGGACCATCTAGGCCGGCTGCTTCAATCGTAGTTGTACACTCAGGGATGCCGAATTCTTCTGGCGCAGTGGCAATAAGCAAGACAGCCAGTATTGCAGAAATCAGGCAACTCTGAACATTCAGGTGGCTGAGCGTTTCCTCACTGAAAAGGCGTGCCAAGGAAGTTGGTAGATGCTGGGCAGTGGTTGCAGTAGCCCAAATTCCTGTGTGTGGTGCTTGGCCAAGGTTGAGTAGCCGTGCCACTTCAGAGTCGTTGTCCTGGCTCGCATCCGGCCATAGGAGTGCAATTAACTTGGTGAGCCGGGCAGGGGGCAGATAATCGCCAGGGCGATTCAAAGCTCGTAGCCCCAAAGGACGGTGAAGAAGCTTCTGTCTATTCGCTGCTGCAGCCCTCCCCTTGGATAGGCCTCCAGGTGTTTGTCTGTGGTCACCGACAAAAACAAGCAATGCTGGTTGCTGGATTGCAGCAAGAGCGGCAATTTCATAGTAGTTGCCGTACTGTTGACTTTCATCCATAAATGCAAGCCAGACCTTGGAGAGCCAGAGACTGAAAGACGAGTATTTCATGGCCATTTCCGCCGTAGCGGAGCCTCCAGTCGCAATCAATATGCGTTTCTCAGCAATAACTCTATTGCGATCACTGCATCGAACATCAATTTTAGTTGCATACGCTTCGCCTTTGCCTTCCTCGATGCGACCCAGTAACCGTCCAAAGGCTGTTCGCGTTGGTGGGGCAAGGTCGCTGATTTGATCCGCCAAGGCTTTGGCAGCAACGTTTTCTTTGGTGTACACGATCGCATAGAAATCACTTAGTTCGCAGCTGAGGGCAATTAATAACACCGCCAGGGAACGCGTCTTTCCGGCACCAAAAACGCCTGCGATACAAAGGTCAGAGCGGCCAGTGAGGATCGCCAGGAGCAATGCTACCGCAACAGTAAGGACATGCCCATCACCATGCCCTGCCAAAGGGAGTAGGCTGTCGCGCATATATTCATCATGCGGACCTGGGAGAGCAACTCCAATGGGTGGCAGTAGGCGACAGAGCACTCGGACCAATGCATCTGTCAGCTTCGTTCTGCGTTCAATCATCATTCTTCGCACTGGGATATTGGGCTGAAGAATACCCATGGTCAATGGGAGTCGCGCCGGGTTAGCCTGTGCAAAAACCAGCAATTCACATCTACTTCGTGTGTCACCAAGGAATGCCATTTCTTCCATCAACGCAGAGAAGCTTGCGTGGAAAACAATAGGTTTCGGCCAGTCTCGCTCTGGGTCAAAGTATTCCACTTCCGCTGGCTGTTGCACTAGGAGGCGGCCACAAAAAGCAAATGCGACAGGCCTGGAGACCAGGACTAGCTCAAGGGACTTTGGGGCAATTCGACGGTATGCACGGGAATCCGCGGAACGACTAGTACCTTGCATTACTTTTTCTTGGACCAGGAAAATGGCACAGCGATGTGGGCCCTCGGGGAGCTGAAAACGCCCAAACAGGGCCCTACCTGCCATCACATTGGCTTCCATGCTTCCTAAGTTGCCATTTTCACATAGGCTCCATGGTGACACGGAAGGAACCGCCTTCGGGTCGCTGAAGAGCAAGAGAGGAATGCACTCAGTGAGCAGCTGCATTACATGAAATCCCGCAAAGGCCTCATATCCATATCGGAGTACCAGCTCAACTCCCGGTTGACCTCGCTCTTGTCGTTGCGCCAACACAACGCTGGTCCAGGGTTGCAGGTGCTGTAGCTGACGACCTGCATGGTAAGCATCCAATTGAGGCAACACCATATCTAGCAGGAAGATCAATATGCGCAGGGAGAAACCACGGAGGAATTCAGTTAGCAGACTTCTCATGAGTTCTCCTCCTTCCACGTTCGCCTGCCCAGGGATTGGGATCATGTCAATCAGGACCTGTCGCAGATCCTGTTCTGTAGCAAGGGGGTCATCTCTGACATCCCTGCCATCCCATGGCACCATATGTAGATCAGGGCATCCCTTGCCAGCAGCCTGGAGAAGCGAACTTAGGGTACGTTTGCAATGGTCAGGGAGATCAAAGCTAACCCATGAGAGAACTCGTAGGAGCCCCTCACATCGTATCCCATGTGGTATGACCTCAGGGGTCGTAATCTGGAGATAATCAATATGATGACTGCCTTCCTCAATTGGTGTGAACAATAGATGTCCATACGCATGTCGTGCTCGGCCACTCCAGAATGGCTGCCCATCAATGAGGACAACATTATAGCTAAGGTCTGTGAGGGTGTCAGGGTGCCACACGCAGAGTCGGTCTTCAAGGCAATGCAGAAGCACCACTCTTCGTTCCCCAGTTGTCAACCTCAGCATTTCAGGCGGAGTGGCAATTGCAGCTACCTTAGTGGTACCTGGGAAGCAATCGAATTCATTGAGCACTTTGTGGATTGCCAATCCAGTGTAAGATCCCGCCGAGAAGCCAAGTACATCGATGTCCCTTATTCCGTCTGGGATGGATGCTGTCACAAGATGAGGAAAACAGGCTCGCAACAATAGCAACTTGCCCTGTGGATGATAGCACCTGAAGATTTGACGAACTGCAGTGACCCATGTGGGATGGGGAGGCCTCGCATGTGCTGGCCGGATGGTCGCCGCAGTCAGTAGCCGTATAGCACGGGTGATCAAGAGCTTGAGGTTGGCAAATCTATCCGGCAAAAATACCTTCCATGCACTCCATCCCAGGGCAGTGGAGAAAAGCTGATAGATTGCATACTCATGCGTAGTTTTAGTCAGCCCGAGTTGAGTGATACGCTGCTCCCAATCATCTGTCATCGCCAGCGAGGGGCCATACACTTTCATTTGCGCATGGTTCTGGAAGAAGAGGTCGTAATCATGATCAGGGCTTAGCAGTCCGCCACCTAGTCCACTGCAGTGCACTGTGAGGGGCTTGCCACAGACTGTTCATCGAAAAAACCCACTGTGCCCATTTCTTCGGTCGATCAACCAGAGAATGCGGAGCTTGTGACGTGCTGGCTGCCTCACCCGTATAGATCCGCTGGGAACACTGCACGAGATCGAAAACTTCTCCTTTCACTGCTGTTGTCCACTCCTCTGGTGCGCGAAAAGCTGTTGGGAGGCCAAATGTGAGTACAGCAGCCTGGGCAAGGGCCCGGCACGGAGTTCCAATGGCAGGTCTTCGTTCCCACAATCCCAGTAACGCCACTTGCTGCTGATACGACAGCGGGGACGGAGGGATCTTCGCATGGACACGCAGGCCTATGACCGGAAGAAAGTTGTGGTGGAGCCACTGTGGCTGCCACTCTGCTGTCCCAAACAGGGCTGCTGCTAATGGTAACCAGCCAAACTGCGCCAATTCCTCAAGTCGCGATGGTAGCTGTTGCTTGGCCCTTGTTCCAAAGCCAGGCAGGCCTCATGAAGCCCGGTTCAATTTCCATAGCCTGGTAAATCTTGTCTCCTGGTAGCACTTTAATCGCAACCTCGCCTGGGAGGAGACTAAGTGTTGGCAGGGCCCCTTGCTCATAGGCGGGCCGGGCCCACTTATGAAAGTTGGGTTGTCTGCCTTGGAAGCCATCCAGGATGCCCCGCAAGTGTCCATGCCGAGGCCACTGACCCGTTGCAGGCACAGGAAAAGTGACCAAACCTGACCATTGTCCCAATATGCTCCAAGCATGACACCAATCAGCCGCACATCGAGTGGCGGTGCCTGGAAGCGGTGATCCTAGCAAGCCACTGGACACGGCAGTTTCAGTATCGCAAGGCGGTTGGGTGGTCGATAGGTAGCTTTCAACATGGCCAAGGTAGGCCGTGCTGGCGATAGCGGCAAGCTCGTCTGGGTCACGCTCAGGGTCTACAAGGTCCGACTCCTGAATTGGGCTGCGATGTCCAGATGCCAACACAATAACCAGTCCAGCATTGATTTCCGTGAAGGCTTCACTAACCAGGATGATACCTTTGTTGGCCACAGGTTTTGGTGTTTCAGCGGTAGCTCGCTTATCAGTCGATCCCAGGCACGACTGGGCCGTTGGCGTGGAGTTTCTGCTCTTTTCCTCTTCGCACTCAGTTGGGTGTGGGCTCGATGGTTCAGACCCACCAAAGTCAACCTCATCCTCGAAGTTTCCTGTCTGGGCAGGAGGTGGCGACCTTACAGCACTGGCCACAAGGTTCTCTACGCTACGTGACTTAGGCAGCTTGATAGGGGGGCCCGGTTGCTGTTGCGTGGCTTGTCCCGTGTCAACTGATCTTGCTCTCTTCTGTGCAGGAGCAATCGGACTGCTCGGGATTGCTGCAGGCTGTCGGCCTTCATCTTTTGAGGAGTCAGGCTCAGCACATGACAGCCACAGCTCTTGAATTTCGAATAGTGTGACAGGCACACAGTCACTATCGATGAGAGCAAAGTTGATGTCTGGGAAAAGAAAAACACACGCATCCAAAATATAGGTGCCCGCCCACGTAGGGTGCACCTTATCCAGAGTTCTCTTTCGAATGCACATTCTAACCATCTGGCGTTCGACAGAAAAAGAACCCCTTCTTTGTCATTCACTGTAATTTCCATGGTCTTGCGACACTGGAGTTCGAGACTTGCATTCTCGTCAAATGGGTCGGCTCAACTCCTTTTTTCATCCGAGCCTCTTTTTGTAATATGCAATCGAACGTGTTAAACGTGGCAGAAGCTGAGAGGCGTTGGAAGGGAAAAAATGTCTCTCTGCGCCAGCTGCGGCCTATAATTCTAGCAAAGCAGCACAGTTGCCAACTACTTCAAAGTTTCAGCTTTGCTGGAACTTCAACAATGCATTATATTTGTTTCGAGGCCCCATAAGCTTCGCTTTGTCCTTATCCAATACGTTTTGCGTCCGAGGCATGGACTCGGCCTTCGCCGAGCCTCGAAGCGCACGATTTCAGTCCTTGAAAACATGACCTCTTTTAACAGAACAGAAAGGGAAAGATTGTCATGACCAAGACAAGCAGGTACAAGGGATAGTTTTGGGTTCGTTTTTGGCACCTGAAATTGATATGATTTTTGAGACGGAGTTGGAGCCTCCCTTGTGCTTTGAAAGCCTTAACACAATGTGTTTTTTTTGTGGACGGCGCCAATTGGCTTTCCACTGGTCACCACACTTTGAGGCTTACCTGCGGACCAGCGGGGAATCGAACCGCCACCGGTAGTCTGTCCGCGACGTCAAGAACGTCGCCCTACCAATGAAAGCCTTGCACAATGTGGCCCATTTTTGCGACCCTTCTTTTTATCACGTTTTGAGGACCAAAAAAAGGATCCCTTCTTTGTCATATTGCTTTGCTTCAGTTTCCATGGCCTTGAAGCCCTCGAGGTCTCGAAGCCTCGAAGCTTGCCCTGATCTCGCGACACTGGAAGTCTCGAGCCTTGCTTTAAGGCCGTCCCTCTGCGCCAGCTGGGACCTAAAATTCTGTCTAAAACGGGATGGACAAAGAATTGAATTAAAACATAGCACGGAGTAGCGGAGTAGCGCGGAGTAGAGAAGAATTGGTGAATGTTGCCTGGCTCGTGCTGCATCGCAATCGCCACATTTGCGAATATTCTGGGCTGATATTGACCAATTTGGTGCGAGATGAATTTGTAGTTGTTGCGGTCATCGTTGCAGTCGTGAGACATTCACAATGACGTTGCAGTCAATTTGGTGCATTGACAGTGTTGGTGAGATTACCATCAACGATCTGAATTTGTGATTGGAAAGTGTCATAGTTGTTCCAACTATGACATTGGACCATGTGCAATTTTGTGATCTCGTGATTCTGTGACATCTGTGCAATTTCGTGATTTTGTGATTTCGTGATCTTGTGACATCTTGTGACATCATGGTTGATAAACCGTGATGATCCGTTTTGATCGGAACATTTGCATGTTTGAATTTGGGATGTCATGGTTTTTACAACCATGACCTCCGAGCAATCTACGAGCTTGTGAATATGGATGTTGTAGTTGAGGAACTACATTTTTTCCGTCCAACGCCTTCATGCTTCCGCCAGGTCGTTCAACATGTTTGAGAGCATGTTGCAATTGAGTTTAATTGATTAATTAAGTCATGCGTAAGCCGTCACACCTCACGTCCTTGTTTTGGTTTGTGGTGTTACTGTGTCTAACTGCTGACCTGCTGCTGGACAGACTGTGGAGTGCAAACGGAAAAGGGATCAGACTGAGTGAGGCCATTGGTTTTTGACACTTCGTGAACCTTGCGTTTTCGTTTTGGTGTTAAGTAACTGCGCGTAAACTTTTGGCGAAATCGGTTTTGATTTTCTACGTGGTAGCGGAGCCCTACGGGGCGTCCGAAGCTACTACACGGGACTGTGTGTGACATGGCTCGTCGGGGTCGTGACCTTGAGATGGTTGTTTGTTTCTGGTTTTGTGTGTTTGTGTTGTTTTTGTGTTTGGTGTTTTTTGTTTGGTTTTTGCTTCTTTGTTTTTTGGTGTTTTGTTTTGTTTCCTGGATGAGCGTGACAGTGCATAGGACTATGTATCGGTCCTCCACCAGTTTACTTTTGCGGCCACTACAGCAATGGCCTTTGCGAGACTTAATTAATCAATTAATTCCAACTGCAACATGCTCTTGAACATGTTGAACGACCTGGCGGAAGCCACGAAGGCGTCGGACGGAAAAAAAAAAGTCGGGGTCGTGACCTTGAGAGGGGTGCTATGTCGTCTCCAGAAAGGGGAAGTCAGTCTCGGGTGCCTACCGATCCATGGGCGAATTATGCTGGGACGGGTCGTCAATCAGGTGATGCTGGTTGTGCTGCGCCAGGTAATGTGCCTCCAGGTTTCTGCACTCAGGTGGGTCCAGGTAGTGGGGGTGGTCTTGGGACTGTACCTGTGTTGCCGGGAGATGCCACGAGAGTCAGGGTGCCGTCGAGTCCTGGTGAGTCGAGCTCTAATGGTAGACCTGTTGCTAAGGCTAGAGGTGTTGATCCTGTGATGTCTGTGCCGTTTGTGCAGGGGTCATTATTTCAACAACAACAAATGCCTGTTGGTAACATGGAACCCATGAATGTCATGATGGCTCAGATGAATCAGATGATGCAGACGATGTCAAGCTTTCAATCTGAGGTTTCAAACCGACTTGCTGTCTTGGAACGCCGTGAAAACCTTCAGCAAACTGTTTTGACCGGTGTTGAGAATCCCCAAAGTTTTGGAGAATCTTATGGTTCGGGTCAGGGTGGTAGTTTCAACCGTTTAGGGAGCCCAATACGCGAAAGACATTCCAATCGGGATGAAGTTGATGTTTTCAGTAAGAGTGAAAAGTGGTTGCCGAATCCACCGACACCTGACACCAAGTCTTGGACGACAAGGGAACAGGATATTGAGGGATTTTACTCATATATCCAAGCTTTGAGGTCTTGGAGTATGCTTGCATCTGAACGTCTCGCCAATGAGATTAGCCAAGCGATGAGTTGGCCTGAGGAGATTATCACTTCGACTTTGACTCCAGGACAACAGGCTCGAAGTGCGAAGCTCTTTGCACTACTTCGAACTGCATTTGCAGCGCATCCACGTGTGGATGCTCTCATTCGAGCTTTTGAGGCGGGAGCCCCAATACATAATTCCCCAATGAAACCTTTCGGTTTGTAAGATCCTCCAAAGTCCTTAAAATCTTGGTTTTTTTGGAAGAGCCAAGGTTTTACTGGGAAACATAAGAGTTTTTTTTTCAACCTATGTAATTGTCTTCATATTTTACCTCAAACCCATGAGCTTGTGCGCATGTTTGTGCGTTTATGATTCAGTTTCCATTGTTTGTTTTTTAAGTCTTGATTTTCTTCACATCTACCCAACTTGCCCAAGTATATACCTGGATTTCCATAGGGACTTCCATGTGATTTCCATTTGCCTGTCGGATGAAAAGTGTTATTTCACGCGCCAGCCAGTCCCTACAGTAAATCAGAAAGCTTCATGCGGTCTTCCGACCTACTCTTACTGCGACATTGTTGGGGCCAAACGCGGCACATCCACATAAAAATCATCTTAAGGCTTGAGGTGGGGCTATCTTACGCTGTCATCTTCGCTCTCATCCTCACAGTGGTCGCGACATGGACTGCGCAAGGGGTTCTTAGACAACATTCTGCGACAAACCCAAACCTGCGGCCTGCCATTACACAAGAACAGAATCACAGGATCAAAAAAATAACAAGAACCCCCAAACAGGGGCCCATTGTCTGGAAACTATGTTGGTATGGTTGCCTGCGTGCCTACTACTTTAAAGAAACGGCACAAAAACTAGAATTTTGCGCAGTCTGCCATTCTTGAAGGGTTTAGGTCCTTAAAATCTGGAAATCTTTGACATCTGATGCTTCAAGCCTAAAATCGGCAATAAAATGCGAAAATAAGCTGCAGGATGGCAAAATTAGAGATTTCCGGGGCTGAAACTGATAAAAATTGTGCCTGGCGCCAAGAAAAGGCCCATTTGGAAATACCGGAGCTGGATAGGAAAAAAGCAATCCCACACTGAACCCGCACCAGACCCGAACGAAACCCGAACAAGTTCCGAACAAGTTCCGACCAAGTTCGGCCGCAAAAATTGCAAAAAAAAACAAAAAAAGAACAAACCCGAACGAAACCCGAACAAGTCCCGAACAAGTTCCGAACAAGTCTGGGCCCCTGAAGCACTGTAAACAGAGGTCTGGCACAAAAATGCCATTGTGAAGGTCTTCGGATCAGTCAAGAGCGAAAACGTGCAGAAAGTTCGGGTTTTTCATGGAGAAACAGGAAAAATCACTCAAATAACGTGTTTCAATAAAAATTGTTTGAAATTGTTTGTTTTTCAACGTGAAATTGAAAAAATTGAAAAAAAAGGCTGTTGTCGAGACGCAAGCTCAGAAGCAACTGTGCAAAACCGAAACCGAGAAATTTAATTATCGGCTTGCCAAATGTTGGCACTCAATGTTGAAAAATGATGTGCTCCGATTTGGGGCAGAAACCTGCTTCAGTTTCGGGGGCTACGATATCGTCCCCAAAGAAATGAAACCACCAGGCCCATGAAGTCACAGCTCATGCAACACTTTTTCCTTGGAAGCATCCTGGACCTTCTGGCGTTGCTGCTCCATCGCATATTTGCTTCTTCTTCAATGGTGAAAATGGCGTCCTATAGATTTTTCAAAATTATGCCAATGGATTCCGCGTTAAAACATCATTTATGGAAAGTATGCCTGGCAGAATTCAAGCTGCTGCGCCATTCATAAAAATTGGAAATGTAATTTTTGTCTTGGGCCCTGGAACTGCCACAGCTGTGACAGCGTCTGCGAATGGTTTTTGGCAGTTTTGAAACGATAAGCTTCCAGATCCAAATTATCTTGCTTTGTTTTTCTTTTTTTCAACTGGGGACTGCTATGTCATGGAGCGCATTGATGAGTTCACAGCCCTTGCCTACCATTTCCAATCAATATCATGGGCCCATTTCCAGTGCATGGAACCTACAGAGTTTTGGGGTCTCCAGCATGAAACAACTTGATTTTAAGGACTTAGAGGATCTCACATTTCGGTTCATGTGGATTTGAATTGTTGCGAGTCTTGGGACTAGAATTTTCATTGCGAACCCGCACAGAAGCCATTTGTTTGCGGTCTGAGGTTATGAAGAAAGACTTTCGTATAGATGCTAGGGGTGCCCATGTGGTGAGTGATCTTCTTCGTGCAATGGCTGTTGAAACATCCAGGTATGACAAGTTGATCAGTACTCTTCCTCCAACTGTACCTAGAACTGACCTCTTGCTGAATGAATCAGATCAGGCTTTGATCCTGATTAGGAATTTGCCAGCTGATGCTCGCCAGTACGTGCTGCTGCATGCCCGCGTTTTTGATGCTGAAGTTATGGACGGACTTTGGACACATGAGGACTTGTGCAGCATTGTGACTTATCCATGTTTGGTTGAAGAGAGTTCTGCAGCAAGTATCATGTTTGGGAGTAATCCTCAAAGTGAAGTCATTGACTTTTGTGGGGTGAAAGCGAAAGTTTGGGTTCCGAGTGAAGCTGTTGATGATAGCACCATGGGTATAGCTTGCCAGGGGATAAGACGCTTGACGGTATGAAGACTGAAATCCGTAATTTGACACGGTGCACAGCTGGTATTCCCCGAAAATATGAGGAAGCTCAAGCGTTTTGCGCGAAACACAACACAAAAGTATTGACATCGCGATGGGTTACGACCCATAAAATCATTGACGGACAAGATGGAGTGCGATCTAGGATCGTAGCCAAAGACTTTGCATCAACAAAGGCGAAGAGTAGTGGTGTTTCGTCGCCAACGCCATCTACTGAAGGACTGAAAGCAGTACTCGCCCTTGCGGCGCAAGAAAAGATGTTTTTAACAGGATTAGATGTCAGCGCCGCATTCATGCACACTCCTCTACGTTCGCATTGTAAGTACATGGTCAAGATGCCCTTGAGCCTAACTTGGGAGGATGGGTCTCCGATCTATCTGGAACTAACACGTGCTCTTAATGGTCTTCGACCAGCGTCAGGGGAGTGGTTACACTATGTAACTTCCATTGTGAAACCTATGAACTTGACTGCTGATGAGAGGGAACCATGTATCTTAGCTGGGCCTGACGGACTTGTTGTTATTTATGTTGACGACGTTTTGATAGCTAGTCCACATGAGGGTTTTGCGAAGAAGGTCCATGCTCTGTTGAACTCTGTTGTGCCCACTAAGATAACCGGGAGTGTTCACCCTTCAAAGGGGGGTCAATTGAAGTTTGTGGGTAGAATCATCAAGAGATTGCCTCGTGAACCAAAACTGTTCATTTCGGTTGAACCAACGTATTTGGACAGTTCATTTTCGGATTATCAGATTGGGAGCAATTGGAGAACTAAAACAGCTGGTGTTGCAGTGCCGAACATTCGAACGACTCTGGAGCAGCCTGGGGAAAGTCCATTGCTGAGCCATGAAGCTCATGCGAAATATCGACGTGCTCTTGGAAAACTGGCTTGGCTCTCGCAAACTCGAGATGACATTCACATCATGGTATGTATTTTGTCTACAGGTCAAGCAGCTCCAAATGAACGTCATGAAAGGGCTTTGAGACAGGTACTTCGTTGGTTGTTTCATGATGGCTTGGTTTGTTTAACTTTTCCAAGTGATGGTGAAATAGGTAGTGAAGATTACCTTTTGACTGGGTACTGTGATGCTAGTCATGCCCCAATGCGGTCGACTAATCGAAAGGGAATTAGTGGAGCTGCAATCATCTTCTGTAACTGTTTGATCAAGAGCTATGCACGTCACCAGACAGCTGTGTCGCTGTCAACATGTGAAAGTGAATTGTTCGGGATTCAGGCAGTTATCCAAGAACTTTTGGGTTTACGTCAATTGGTTTTACGTCTTGTGGAATCATTGGGGGGAATCCAGAGTAAACTTCCAAAGGGGGTGATTGTAAAGACTGATTCGGCTTCAGCTCGCGACCTGTTGGATGCGAGTGATGTTCCCGGCGTTCACGCCACACTGAGGTACGAATCTATTGGGTCCGTGAACAATTGGAATCCCAAAGGGTTGTCATTGTTTGGATGAAGGGTAGTGAAAATCCTAGTGATATGATGACCAAAGTGTTGGATACCCGGAATTTCAAACGGTATCGTGAATTGTTGGGTTTTGTTGCAGGCGAAGGTATTCTTTCTGTTTCAAAGTTACCAGCCCAGATGATGTGTGAAACACCTGAGAGTGAGGAATTGGCCGCACTGATGAAACCAGGTGGAACTGATGGGCTGGTAATCATCGAACTTTGTTGTGATGTTGACTCATCATTACGTACTGTTTGTGAAGAATGGGGGATAACATATTTTGGGGTTTCAGAGAAAGCAGAAGAAGCTTCGACCGTGAAATGGCTTCGTGAGCAAGTTGACGAAAAGAGGAGGCAGGGATCGAAACATGTCCATATGCACGCAAGTTGTCCATGTACTGCTGGGTCACCCATAAGAAATCTTAGTGGGAATGGAAAATATGACTTTCGGTTGGCAGAGTTGGAAGAAATCGTGAAACGATTGCCAGAGTATGAGAAGATTGCAGATGGAACGTCATTAGAATGGCCAGTGTGCAACAGCTTGTGGAAGTGTGACGGTGTTGAGAAACGTTTGAAAACGATGAAGCTCACACACGAGGGTCTTGTTGCACTTTGCAGAGTGGGATATGTATCCAGCCAGGGCCTTCCCATAGGGAAACGATTGAAGTTTGTTTCGAATAAACAGGGTTTCGCAAGTTACATGGCACAATTCAAAGACTGCTTTTGTGCTTCACATGCTCCTTTCAATACAGTTGATTGGACTCAGACTGGACTGTATAATCGGACCTTAGCCACTAAGATCCTTAAGGGAATTTTGGCTTCGAGGTAGTTTCACTACGTTGTTGCAGCTAAGTATGAATGCCACTGACTCTGGACTGAGCGAACCTGTAGGGTTTGAGACTGTGGTTGTGTGCATACTTGTGCTCACTTTCTTGAGCGGTTTTGTCACCGGTGGTTGCACAGTATGGCTGTGTGGGTCGAAACCTCGAAAGGGGGCTGGTGTAGATCGCTCTGTGATGACCAATGATAGCTTACGGGAGGGTCCAAGTTCTTTGGAGTTTGTGATTTTTCCGGCAGCTGGTGAAAAGTATCACACTCAGACTTGTCACCATGTTTTAGCCAGAGCTAATGCTGTGACTGTTTCACCTGGAACTGTCAGGCATAGAGGTATAAGGTTGATTCGACCATGTGAGGATTGTCAACCGTTACAATAGTCTGGACCGTGGTCCTTAGTCAGCTGTTGTACCTGGACGTTTGTGTGAAACATTCTGTCCTGCTTTGCTTGCCTGCTTGTGTGGGTGTGTAAAGATACTTTTGAGACCATTCGCATCCGTGCGAAGCCATGGAATCTTATGGTCTATGTACCTCTGGATACTGAACTGGTAGATGAACCTTCATTAGCTGGAACGGTGTTCTATATGTATATCTAGCTGGATTGTGGTGGGAGACGATTCTTCGACTTCTATGGCAGTCTATGTTGGAGCACTATATCTACTTTCATTCTGGCGTGGCTGCATCTTTGGACTTCGTCTATTGGAGCAATCATTCGAGGATGAGTCTGTGAATAATGTGAATACAACTGCTCGTGCTGAGCTATATGAGTCTGGGATTGATCCATCTTCATTCATCTCGAAAGGGGGTGCGAATATTCTGGGCTGATATTGACCAATTTGGTGCGAGATGAATTTGTAGTTGTTGCGGTCATCGTTGCAGTCGTGAGACATTGACAATGACGTTGCAGTCAATTTGGTGCATTGACAGTGTTGGTGAGATTACCATCAACGATCTGAATTTGTGATTGGAAAGTGTCATAGTTGTTCCAACTATGACATTGGACTATGTGCAATTTTGTGATCTCGTGATTCTGTGACATCTGTGCAATTTCGTGATTTTGTGATTTCGTGATCTTGTGACATCATGGTTGATAAACCGTGATGATCCGTTTTGATCGGAACATTTGCATGTTTGGAGAATTGTGAATTTGGGATGTCATGGTTTTTACAACCATGACCTCCGAGCAATCTACGAGCTTGTGAATTTGGATGTTGTAGTTGAGGAACTACAACGTGGAATCCTAGTTTTATGTTGTTTGAGACCAAACTGGCCGGAATCGATACTTTCCGTTGCCTTCGTACAGGTAGCAAGTTTTGTCAAAGTAGGTTGGTTTGTACAACGTGAATTTGCTGGAATCAGTTTTTGGCAAACAGAATTCGTGACCTATTTTGTTTTGACCGAACGAGTTTGAACTCACTATTTTGGTGGAACCAAAATAGTCTGAACGGCAGTGTGAACTGAGTTTGTTGCAGTTTGAGGGTGTCAACGTTTGTTTCCCGTGACCGTGTGCAGGTGAAGATTTCTCTACTCTATTGGATGTTGTTTGTCTCCTAATGATGACATATGTCACTCAACCAGGTAGCTTCGAGCTACGTCCTAACTCAACCGTGTTGAGAGAGTGACGTCTGAAGGGGACAAACGCATTCATTGAGTGTGTTTGTCTGTCTCTGGTTTGTGGAAGAAGAAATTGAAAGGAAACAGTTTTTGGAACTAACTCAACCTTTAAACACGTGGCTCAAGGTGAAACCTTGTGAACCTGTGAAGAGTTAGTAAGACACCTCACGTCCTTGTTTTGGTTTGTGGTGTTACTGTGTGTAACTGCTGACCTGCTGCTGGACAGACTGTGGAGTGCAAACGGAAAAGGGATCAGACTGAGTGAGGCCATTGGTTTTTGACACTTCGTGAACCTTGCGTTTTCGTTTTGGTGTTAAGTAACTGCGCGCAAACTTTTGGCGAAATCGGTTTTGATTTTCTACGACATTGGAGCCAGTGAACGGAGACAGCTGACACCACATGTGCGCTTTCAGGTTTCATTTTTGGGGCCGGAAAGTCAATTGAAATCAGGCTTCGCATGCGCGGGCCTCCTCTGTGGCACAAGGACAAAGTGAAGGGCAAGGGGCGCCAACAAGGGGCAGTAAAGTATTCAATACAATCATATTAGTTGCCTTTCCGGTCGCCACTAGGGAGGCCTTTTTGAGCAAAGCCGGTTTTGAGAATGTTTTCCGAACCCAGAATTGGGTCCGTCGGAGCAAGCTGTTTTGTATGCTGTTTGAGCCCGGTTAAAGTTAGCTTCTTATTATTTCGTTTCGTCTGGTGGCTTGATTGTTTGCTGCAGGTGGCCGGCTTCCATTTGGATGATTGTATTGAACACTTTACTGCCCCTTGTTGGCGCCCCTTGCCCTTCACTTTGTCCTTGTGCCACAGAGGAGGCCCGCGCATGCGAAGCCTGATTTCAATTGACTTTCCGGCACATGTGGTATCAGCTGTCTCCGTTCACTGGCTCCAATGTGGCGATTGGGATGCAGCATGACCGAGGCAACATTCACCAATTCTTCTCTACTCCGCGCTACTCCGCTACTCCGTGCTATGTTTTAATTCAATTACCCAATGTAATTCACACGATATCGAAACGATGACGGAGTAAGAAAGCCTTCAAGTCAACGCGACGGAAGTTTGCTTTGGCACAAAGATTTGGTGAAGTTTGTAGGAAACACAAGTTTGAAGATTGTCGAAAACGAGGAGGGCGGGCCCACCCCCTTCGTCGAAGGGGGGCTTGAAGATGGGCTTTAAGCGGGGGCTTGAGGGGTCATGAAGGGTGCCCCCCTTCCCAACCCCCCTTAAGGATCGAAGCCCTTAAGGGGGGGCTTAAGGGGGTGCTTAAGGGTAGGCTTAAGGGGGGGCTTAAGGGGTGCTTAAGGATGGGGGGCTTAAGGGGGGGGCTTAAAGGGGGCTTAAGGGGGCTTAAGGGGGGGCTTAAGGGGGGCTTCAAGGGGAGCTTCAAGGGGGGCTTCAAGGGGGGCTTCAAGGGGGGGTTCAAGGATGGCTTCAAGGGGAGGCTTCAAGGGTAGTAGTAGTAGTAGTAGTAGTAGTAGTAGTAGTAGTAGTAGTAGTAGTAGTGGTAGTAGTAGTAGTAGTAGTAGTAGCAGTAGTAGTAGTAGTAGTAATAGTAGTAGTAGTAGTAGTAGTAGTAGTAGTAGTAGTAGTAGTCCCCTTGAAACTCCCTTTGAAGCTCCCCATTGAAGCCACCCCTTAAAGCCCATCTTAAGCCCTCCTTGAAGCCCACCCTTAAGCCGCCCCTGAAGCCCTCCCTTATAAGCTTCCCCTTGAAGCCCCCCTTAAGCCACCCCTTAAGCTCCCTTGGGCCTCCCCTCAAGCCCCCCACTAAGCCTCCCCTTGAAGCCTCCCTTGAGCTCCTCCTTAAGCCCCCTCTTTAAGCCCCCCCTGCAGCCCCCCTTGAAACCCCCCTTGAAGCCCCCTTGGGGCCTCCCTTGAAACCCCCCTTGAAGCCCCCTTGGCCTCCCTTGAAACCCCCCCCTTGAAACCCCCCTTGAAGAAGCCCCCTTGAAGCCCCGCCTTGAAGCTCCCCCTTAAGCCCCCGTTTAAGGCCCCCCCCCTTCAAGCCCCCTTCGTGTGAAGGGTAGTGGGCCCCATATGAAAACGAGGCATACCCATCCATGCTGCGTTCAATCAAGGGCGCTTGTTTGATGTTGGTGCACATTGATGACATTCTCATTGTGGGTGCCAGAAGACTGTTCTGGAAGAACCCATCCCTTCACTGCAAGCGAAGTACACGGTTTCCATTGAGATCATGTCTGGACCAGGTGATGAGGTGACGTTTTTGAAGAAGACACATCAACTTCTTGATGATGGCAGGATGGTGATTCACATCCACCCCAAACATTTGGATCAGCTATGCAAGCTGCTTCATCTGTTAAAGCGATTGCAGAACAAACGCTCTCCTGGTCACAGTGAAATTGAAACGCCAGACAGCGCGGAGGAGCTAAAACCTCATGATGCTTCAGTGTATCGATCTTGTGCTGGAATCCCGTTGTATCTATCTCCAGATCTACCACAGTGCCAGTACGTGATTCGATATCTCTCAACTTGTGCATCACAACTAGGATCAGATGACCCAGGTAGAATTTTCAGGCACTTTCCACAGAACTCAGTATCCAACTCAGGTCGCAATTCACAACTTCGAGTTTTCATAGGCGCCTTGAGCCTACTGACACTCCAGCTTCAAGGGTGTGTCAAGCGATCTGATGGACATACCGTATGTGTTCACTGCAACATGGGTTGGACTTCTTGGCACATACCTTTTCTGGATGTCCCAGTGCTCCAAGAGCAACACGGGCACAAGAGATGACCCGAGTTGTGGACCAAATTTTCCATTGGAAGATGACGACGTTTACACAGTCAGCGTCGCATCGTGCACAACAGAAGACACTGATGAATTCCCACCATTTTCTCCTGAAGGCTTGATCAGTTGGATGTTTGAAAGGTGCAATAGGCGTTTCGAGGATGCCTTGGCTTCTGGGAACAACACAAGAGCGCATGCGCACAATCAACGTCGAGCTGGGTTAGCTGACTTCATGAATTTCATTGGGGCAGCAAATGATGCAGAAAGAGATCAAACTACTGAGATGCTGAACACGATCGATGATCTCAGCAGCCATGAGAGGAGTCCGACCAAGGACATGGATGAAGCTGAAGAAACAAGAGCCACAAGAGTGAGGATTAGTCATGCAGCAATGATCACTCTGCAGAGCACCATGGCTATGCAACTGCAAGGATGCTCACCATTTTTCACGTCTTCATCTTTGACAGATGGTTCTTGGTTCAGTTTTGCATTCTTGGTGATTTGGACGCCGTTGTTAGCTGGGTGCTCGTGGTGTGTGCTGCGCAATACGAATCAGCTCTCCAGTGTGCAGGTGCCGCAAATGCCTGACACGCTGAATCTTACTGCAGAGCCCCCAGTGACACATGAGGCCACAAGCATTGAGGGACTTGTGACTTGGACTCTTGGAAACATTGGCAGCTGTATGCGCTACGCCCAGATCCAAAGGTGGCTCTAGACATGTCTGTGCCATCTCCCTACAGCGAGCTCATATGACCGCAACAGGGTCTTGGAATCCATTGGTGACGAAAACGTGCTTTCTGATGACGATGAGTCACCAACAGCTGGAATGGGAGAGGATGAGAAGAACTTGCTCATCAACAGCCATGGGGAAGTTCACCAATGTCTTGTGAAGGGGTTGTGACTTCAGAGGATTGAGATCAGCATAGATCTCTTGAAGGTTTTTGCAGAGACTCTCAAGGCACCAGAACCACCAGTGGACTCTGACGAGTCTATGGGTGAAGAAACCACATCTCAGCGCCTTCACCGCTATCGAAACAGTGGGCAGTGCGAGGTTTCTGATCCAGATGAGTGTGCTGTGATCCATCACGGTCCAGATCACGATGACAGAAGCGAGGATGAAGAAGGTGTACAAGAATTTTAAGATGGAAAGCAGAATTCAAAGAGGCACCACATGAAAGAAGTCATTAGGGTGGGATGCAAATCCCTCACCATTGGCTTTAGTGCCGAGATTTTGCAGAAGGTCCCAATAGAAGCTACTGGACGGGCTACCAACAGCCCTGAGGGATCTAGGAATTTAACTCTTCAGCAAAGCTAAAGAGTTAACGCGGGGTGCAAATAGTTTACTCCAGTTGCATCCTGTCAGTTTAGCATGCACAGATGTCATTTCACGCCAGTCAGTGACATGTCAATCATTACATGTCTGAGTCATCTCGTATCTTTGATGCGCTTTCGGTTCCAAACAAAATTGCAGAAACCCTGTCGTGTGCGCGCGCGTCGAAAAAACAATGCCGTTGAATCTTTTTTGGTCCTGAGTGCGCTTTTGCGCCGCTGCCGATGTGGGTGTTTGCATTGTTTGCACGTCTTGACGGAAACATGTCAAGATGTTTGCTTTTTGGGGCATGCGCAACATGCACAGTAAAATCATGTGTGGCGCGTTTTTGTTCAGACGGGATTTCGCCAAGCACATTGCGCACGGTAAAATTTGGTGTGGGATGGCCAATGTGTGTATGTCATGTGGAGCACCTATGGACATGTTCAACTGATTTATGTTTGTAATGCGTTTTTGTTGGACATTTTTTTACGTTTGTGGCCAAAAAACCTTCACTCCATTGTGCATTTTCCTGAAACTGAAAAAACATTCAAGAAAACAGGAACAGTCACACCATGGACTGCATGGTCAATATGAATCTGTTTGTGTGCTGACTTGATGTGTTTTCCCCAAGTTTCGGGACAGGATTGTGCTTTGTTTGGACAAAAAAAGTAAGTAAAGTAATGATTATGAATATATTTTATGATATATATGTTAGTATTTTTGTTGAAAAACATACAAATTCCGTATGCACATGTTGTATTGAACTGCCATCAGGTTCACCTGCAAAAATTCCATAGCTGTTGAAGGATCAGGTATTTGCCCCCTCACCTGAGTCATGACGCAGCGAAACCACCGGGTTGGATTACACAACACTTGTAAGCGGGGAAATTATGTGCATGAGATCCCGTCGCAACGCCCAGCATTGCATACGAACACGGCAAAAACATGATGGAAAAACGACAAACACGCCAGACACACGACAAAAAACAACAAAAACACAAATATTTTGTTCATAGGCTGAATGGGCATCAGGGAATTGTTCGGACAAAAGGAGGCAGCAACCAAGGCAAAGCAAAGTGAAGATCACACGGGGGTTGCTTGTCTATTTGATTCATTCCATGGTTGGCGCCGCCAATGGACATGTTTCTTGGCTGAAATTGTGTTGAATTTGGATTGGACATCCCCCATGTTAGCTCAGGATTGACAAACCCCCAAATTTAGATATAGCGGGAAAACATTTCAAGATAGGGATTCAATATATTATGTTGTCACCAACCCCTGCAAATTAATCAACAAAATTTTGAAATCCAGGTTGGATAAAGTTACAAATGTATTTGTGTGTTTTTCTTGGATAGGTAACTTGCAAATCAGCAAATGGTCTCCGAACCAAAAACAACCACGGAAAATCAATTTCCATTTGGTGACCGCTCCCCCTTCCAACATATTTCATTGTACAATATGTGTGTATATACGTAGACATATTTTTCTATATTTCTATGCAAATATTTGTTAGCAGGGATTCAAAATAACTGAATACTTGTATGAATAGATTTATAATTGAATGTATAGACGAATAAAAACAGGTTTTTGTTTTTTTGTGCGAGGGATACTGATGATTTATGTTTTTTTTTGAAAACTACCTATGTGGATATACAACCATAGTTTCTACGGTTACATCCCAACTTGTGTTTTTTTTTGTTCGCTATGGTTACGAACCTCAACTGCACCCCCAAGTATAGGCCATGGTATCTCATATGGGCCCCATATCCCCATCATACATCCCAGTAAATATCATGAAATCAACATTTTTCATGATTTTCATGTTGAAATCCCAAGGAAAAAACAAACACATCACCATTGTATCCCATCAAATCCTATGAAATCGCAATTTTCCCTAGTTACCCTCCTTTATAAACGAACAAAGCTACGGAAAATTACTATTTTTGGGAGATAAATCGACAAACAATGGCAAAATGGTCCACATTTGTGTGAGTTTTAGAGGCTAAATCACCATTTTCCTTCCGTGAATGGGAGAATTTATACCACCGTTAAATCCATGTAGTGGTGTCTCATATCTCAGTAAATCCCATTCGATTTCACCAGGATTGATTTCACCATGAAATCATCATTGAAATCACCAAATCACCATGAAAAAACCTTGAAAAATCATGAAATCATCATTGAAATCACCATTTTTCCCTTGTTCCAAAGCCCAATTTCTGTCAAAAACCGGCTTTTGCGCCGGTCCACCAAGTCCTGGAAAGCCTGCATCCAATGCCGGCGTGGAACGACGGAACGTCCCGCCTCAGCAGCTTTTGGTGTCACTTGGACAATTGGCAGGTTTGTTTGGTAAGGTATACCCTATTGTAAATTTTTGGAGAAAACCCATGGTTAGTTTAGGTTTATTTTGTTCCTTTTTTTTGTTGGATTTTGGATGATTTGGGATGGTTTTTTTGGGACAATTCTGCTCACATCGCCGTACAAGCAAAATTTTAAGGGACGACAATGGTACGATGGAAATTTCGTTTCTCATTGTGGAATTTATGTGTTCGAATTTTGGTGGAGACAAATTGATGGGTCTTGGGTCTTGGGTCTAAATGGTGTATAACAATAACATCAATTTATGTTGTGGTAATAACCCCCTCTTGATGTTATTGTCCCATAATTCCCAATGTGAGAGGTTGTCATCAGTAGGCTAATTTCTTTGGGGACGGTCATCAGTAGGCTACTCCTGACAGGGATAGACAAAAAATCGAAGCATTTGGGGATGCGGGTAATACCCATCATATATCAAGGATCAACATATTTGTACATTGATCATCCCAATTCCTTGAGGTCCCAGTTTTTGGATTTGTGATACGCAAACTTTTTGGGACAACGCTGCCAAGGATCAATGGGAATTCCAGGATCCTAAAATGAAGGTACTGTACCATATTTCTGGCCATATGAATTGGGGGATATACCCTTACATAGCCCTAAAAAATAGGCCTAAAATATATGGTAGGTACCTCCATTTTAGGATCCTGAAATTCCCATTGATTTGTATGTCCATTATGGTTGTTTGACATTCCCATTAATAACCACCATGGTGGGTGGTATGGCCCATCAATGTTAACCCACGATTTTTTTCTGCCAGCCCATGTATTACACAATACGAAGCTGTTCCCATGAGCTCCAATCAATGGGTTCCTGAAATGCCATAAATATCTACACAATATCAATGGATTGGTTTAAGGGAAAATCTACAGGAAACCATCGATTTTCCCATTAAATATGGGGTTTTCCTGTAAATTTTCCCTTAAACCAATCCATTGACAATATACCAACTACTGTATATGACATTTCCCATTGATTTTTCGTAACTGTCCCAAGGAGGTGGTCGCCAAGCCACTCTTCGCGGTGTGTCGCCACGGCCCCTTCTGCGCCCGTTGTGCCGCCGCGGTGCAGCGCTGCACGCTGCCCGCGTGCGTCTGCCGGGCGCTGCTCAGCGGTTGGCGCGAAGAGCAATGGCCGGCCGCGGGGCCTGAGGATGAACCTATGGCGGCCCGGGAACCCGGGGAATACTGGGGAGGTTTCGAATTTGGATGGGAAATCATAGGGTCAACTTCAACAAGAGGGGATTTTTATATGATATAAATGCTGGTTGGTCTGAGAATTTTCAGGGAAAATACCAGACATTTGATGGTTTATTATGGTTTATCACCATTCGATTGTGACTAACACGGGGATTTTGTAGGTATATCCCGGATATCCCATCTTCAGACACGCCCAGATGGGGAGGTGTCATAATATTTTGCGGCTGGAGCGGGTGTGATGTGGTGTGATTGTGTGCTGTGACCGATGATGCATACCTCAGATCCCCGCAGGTGATCCAGACTGATCCATAGCTTTTTTTTGAGTCACAACCATATTCTTTCTCCATCTCTGGGGCTCTATTCAAAGGGGTGCTAATCAGAGTCTTTTTGCTAAATTATCTTAATTTATCTTGTTTTATGATATTTTAAAATCGATGGAATTGGGCCCAATTTTTTCTATGAAAAAATAGTTTTTCCTATGATTTTTTTTTTCTATGAAAAAAAAATCTGCGTTGTGAGGTGTGGGACAAGGTCGTTGCGCAGAAGGGTGCCCTGCCCCCTTCTAAAAGTAGTATTGGAAGCAAAAAATCGGCCAAATATATATATATACATTTTGTATTTTTTCTATTTTTTTAATTTATTTTTGTTTTTATTTATTTATTATTTATTTATTTTTTATTTTAAATTAAAATGACAAATATTTTCCATTTTGGGCTACCTCAATGCATTTTGTTGCTTGTTCGCAGCCAAATTGCCTCTGACCTTTGCAAAGCTGAATAGCATCCCTTTGAATACGGCCTTTGAATGACGTATGCATATATCAGGTATATATCAGGTATATATCAGGTAAATATATATACCCTCGGGGCCCCAGGTTTCCGCAAGGGGTGGGGTGGTGTGGGGCATGTTAACGTCATGTTCATGGTACGTTGATGGGAGGGGTGGGGTGGGGATGTTAGGGTCATGTTCATGGTACGTCTGATGGAGGGTGGGTGGGGCATGTTATGTCATGTTCATGGTACGTTGATGATGGTGGGGGGGGTGGGGCATGTTAAGGTCATGTTCATGGTAACGTCTGATGGGTGGGGTGGGGTGGGCCATGTTACGTCATATTCATGGTACGTTGATGGGTGGGGGTGGGGTGGGGCATGTCAGGGTCATGTTCATGGTACGTGATGGGTGGGGTGGGGGTGGGCATGTTAACGTCATTTTCATGTTACGTGAATGTGGGGGTGGGGTGGGGCATGTTACGTCATAGCAGGTACGTTGATGGGTGGGGTGGGTGGGGCATGTTAAGGTCATTTCATGTCCGTTTGATGGGTGGGTGGGGTTGTTTAACTCATGTTCATGGTACGTTATGGTGGGGTATGTTACGTCATGTTCATGGTACGTTGATGGGTGGGGTGGGGTGGGGTGGGGCATGTTAAGGTCATGTTAATGGTCCGTTGATGGGTGGGGTGGGGTGGGCATTTAAGTCATGTTCATGGTACGTTGATGGGTGGGGTGGGGTGGGCATGTTAACGTCATATTCATGTACGTTGATGGGTGGGGTGGGGTGGGGCATGTGACGTCATGTTCATGGTATGGGGTGGGGTGGGGCGTTAATGGGTCATGTGGGGTGGGGCATGTTAACACGTGGATGTTCATGGTCATGTTCATGGTACGTGGAAACTTTGAAAAAGAACATGTTGCAGCATGTTGCAGCAGGGTGTTGACGTTGAAACAACAACGAAAAAAAAAAGGTGACTATCAACATGTCCCGTTTCATGCTAACATTAAAAAAATGCAAATACCAATAAAAAAAAACAGCCCTTCATATTACACCACGAGCGGAAGTAAAAACAGCACTTTTCCGCTTAAAAAAAAACACCGACTTTCATGAAATGTGCTATTTCGTGTGGGAAAACAAGAAAATCAGAAACTTTGAAAAAAACATGTTGCAGCAGGCTGATGAAGTTGAAGCAACAACGAGCAAAAAAAAGGCTGACTATCAACATGTGCCGTTTCATGCTAACGTTAAAAATCCACTGCAAATACCAATAAAAAAAACACCTCTTCATATTACCCCACGTACCGCAGGAAAAAATGACAATTCCGGATAAACAAAAAACAAAGAAATTCATGAAGAGTGGTATTTCGTGTAGGAAAACATGAAAATCACAATTGACATGTACTGTGGATAACATGTCATAACATGCAACTTGCGCGGGCCTAAAAATTTAGCTCCGTAACATTGTCATTAAAGAAAAAAAAGAAGAATGTGCAAAATCCACATTTCGCTGTGGCGAAACAATGATTTTTGACATATGGATCAATGAGAACCAAGATACTCTGCGGAAACCTAGGGCCCCGAGCGTATATATATATATATACATAACATATATATATATATATACATATATATATAGGTACATACAGAGTACCAGTTTGACCACAGGAGCATCACTGCCATTCCAGGACCTTGAGGGTAGTGAGGCTTAGTGAAAGTTAATGGAACTAAGATCCCGCTGAGTGATGACTTCAGTCGCTGTCTTCCTCGACTGTTGGACAAATGGTAAGTTGATGCTTTCCACAACCGCGGAAGAAGTGGCTTTGTTTAAAGAATTGGGTCTATCCCTATTCCAGTGCGCTTATGGCCCACCAGAAAAAAAATCCGTTATAACCCCAGTTATGGAATCATCATAATCCCATTATATCCCATGTATTACAGCCATTCTTAGTTAACTGGTTTTCAGGGCTTAAAAACAGTGGATCATCATCATTTTTTTCCAGCCATGAATGGCCCAGTTCACCCGGCAGCATCTCTCGGATGGACGGGCGGAGGTGGCAGACGCTCGGACTCTGGAGATCGGGTTACCGGCGGTTACCGGTCCCATTTCCCCATATTTTCATGGGTGTAGCATGGATCAAACCATCAAAAATGCTGGATTTCACGTGTACAAGAAAACAGTACCAACATTATGGGGATTTTTTGTGGGGATTTCCAAGTGGATCTTCATGGCATGTCAACTGGAATTAACAACAACCTCTATGGACCCAGATATAAATAGATCCAATGCTAAACCAGAGTTTCAATAGACGGGGCTATTTTGATAGGACGGGGGTAGGGGATTTCATGGACAATGGAGTTTTAGATTCAACAACCATTGGAATACAATGGGATATCATGGGTGATAACTAGCTGGCAAACGGATGTTGAGGAATTGAATCGACCATTTCCTGGAGATGCAATGGGGATAGATTGGACTATTTAATCAGTTGGATGTATGATACACACATATATATATATAATTATGTATATATAATATATATATAATATTCATATTATATTTATATTATATTATATTATATTGTATTGTATTGTATTGTATTGTATTGTATTGTATTGTATCATATCATATTATATCATATCATATCATATCATATCATAGTATATCATATCATATCATATCATAGTATATTATATTATATTATATTATATTATATTGTATACATAACCAACAGATACCAACAGTATGATTTGAGTTTGTCCAAAAATGGAGGGCACCCAAATTTATGATCATTAGATAAAACATGGGGAAATTTATGGGAAATTTTTGGGACACCTATTTTGAGACACATATTGGCTTGTTGTAGTTTCAATTTTGCTGATCTTCAACAACTTTAGTTTGGGGTCGGGGAAATGGTTCCAATTCCAGATACCCTCTGGTAATTTAACATAGCTATTGAAAATGGCAATTTATAGTGAGTTTTCCCAGCTATAAAATGGTGATTTTCCATAGTTATGTAAACGTTTACCAGGCCGGGTAAATTTCATTAAGATCACCTGTGCGACGATGGAAGATCCACGGATTTGTTGGATGATATGCGCAGATTGGCGCCCCATAGAAGTTGGGAAAAATCCAATTCTAGTTATTTCAGAAACATTAGTGAGATATGATATATGAGAGTTTTAGATCAACTAATACATATCTATACCTATATAGATCAACTAATACAATTTATAGTGAGTTGTAAGATTTATGAATCAACTTAGCTGACTATGGGGGCTGCACCTATCCCCAGTGGTGAACTGCGCCCGAGGAAATTGTCGCCCGTCGAGTGCAACCGGGCGGGTTTGGACCTGAGCTGCATTGATGAGTCGATGCATGTCACTCTATATTACAGGAAAGCCCTATATTTGATGGCAAAAACCATGGTTTCCGGTTAAGATTTTCCCTTAAACCAATCCATTGAAATGGAGTTTTCAATTGGAACATCATCAGAAATATCGATGAATGGTGGATGAATGCTGGATTTCCCACTGCCAGGTGTGACCGAAAACAGCGGTACCGTATGTACCAAGTTGAGGTCGACCAGAAAGCAACCCCCGGAGTTTGATCATCATGTTCCGCAATAGCCACAAGCTGGGGCCCATCTCCCATTGACACATAGATATCATATCAAGTTGGGTATATATCCCAGTATAGTCCCATTTGCATGAATTATCAGGTTCTATATCCCATTCTAGTCCCATTGATATTTCCCATCATGTTCTATATTATAGCTCCATTTACAGAGGATTTTCCGACAGCCAAGGTTCCAGCCCACTGCAGCCCTTGCCTCTGCAGCCGCAGATGAGGAGCAAATGGCGGCAGCACCGCAGGCTCCGCAGGAACCGCCAGAAGCCCCAGAACTGTCGAAGGACGTGTCGAAGGATGTGGCCCAACCCTTGGCGCAACCCTTGGCGCATGGTTTTGAAAACTTGGAGTTCCCGTTTGCCTTTTTTTGCGTCACGCAAGTTTGCCATGGTGCAATTTGTGGAATCAGTTACCAGTTACGAAGGAATCGCTTTCGGCTCCCATAACATCCATGACCGATGAAGCATCCGATGTGCAAAGGATGGACATTCCGAACCGCTTGGGCGTGTTTGGAAATATGGCATACCCCCATTTTATGGCAGTTCTCCATGGTGAATCTGAGGTTTGAATGGATTTGTATGGTGTGATACCAAAGATGGACAAATATATCATATTATATCCCAACTTATGGAGGTTAAATTCCCAGAATTTGGAATAACTTGGGATATTCTAGAGGAAATATATGGTTATTTTAGAGGAAAACAATAACCCATGATGGACAAATGGTATTGGTTTCCTCCAAAACCGATCATGACTTGGCGGTGGACAGGGCTCGGAATTTCTCGGAATTTCTGCTGAGGCAAACTGCGGGCTTCAATCGTGGTGACAAAGAAAAGAAGGAGGTCAGCCAGCAGTTTTCACCCAAGAATGAATGGGATATATATATAATGTATGTATGTATACCCACAAAGCGAGTGGCAAATCCCCAAACTAATTGGAGGTTTATAATTAGCTGAGACAAGCAATGAACGTTGAATTGGAATGTAGGGGGAGCAGTGCAGCGGCAAAAGAACTGGTGTTCAGCCAACTTTTCAGGAACTCCCCAAGGCACCGTACCAGAATGGGTTTGCACCTGAGAATGGTGCAGTTGCATCGATGAGTTGATGCGTGTAGTGTCAACATGATATATGACATATATGACATATATATACATATACATATATATATATATTTATATACATAAAAAGATAAGTTTGGGATCTCTTCGCATTTCATGTATGATCCCAAACCAGAAAATCTTACCGCAGAATCCTCACTTGCCGTCTGCCCAAATCGAGGTTCCAATCCACTGGGGTGGCCTCTGCGGAGGCTGTGCTCAGAACGCGGTGGCAGATGATCTGATGGGTCGATTTGGGACTTTCTGAGTGTTTGAGAGATACCCCGATTTGTGGCCATAAATCAATCAACCATGGGAATGGATGGGATACTCGATTTGTCAGAGACATGTTGCTACCCTTTTTTGCCTGTCATAACTTTGCTGTGTGATGTCAGCAGTTCAGCCAACTTTTCAGGAACTCGTCAAGGCACCGCACCAGAATGGGTTTGCACCTGAGAATGGTGCAATGTGCGGTGTCAACCTAATATGATGAGCAACCTTGGGATCTGGTGCTGTTTAATGTTGACAAAAACATGCAACTATGCAACGATGTTTCTCCCATTTCTAGATGATTTCCCCCTCAAAAATCCCCATGAAATAAGCCATTCCCAACATCAGTGCTTGTTGGTTTTCAGTCTCTGGGGGAACCGCTCAGGGGTTTAACATGGTCCCAGATGTCCCAGGTTGCACCCTGCCACACCGCTGGAAAGGCCAGCCCAGGGGCCGGAATGCTGATGCCATCACGGAATCCATGGAATGATACGGATACGCGATTTTTTACGTGATATATGTTTTCTTGCCATTTTTATTAATACCCTCTGGTAAACTAACATAGCTATGGAAAATCACCATTTTCAATGGGAAAATCCACTATAAATGGCCATTTTCAGTAGCTATGTTAAATAACCAGATGGTAGTAATGTGTGGAAATATGTGGAAACTTAACAAAGAGAACGCGAACGCAATCAGTCTGGGCTTGTTTTGTTGGCTTCTTGGATCGAACATCAGGGGAAGCATCCGATGTGCAGAAATTCAATCCAACTCATACACCTACCCAAGATTACATTCACCTCGTCAACTGCAACCTCTCCCCATGGCACAAGGGAACAAAAACACCGTAGAGGCGGAAAAAACACTTCATGCGAAGGGGAGGATGTACACGTGAAGCATCCGATGTGCAGAGGATGGAAATTCCAAACCGCTTGGGTGTGTTTGGAAATATGGCATCCCCCCATTTTATAGCAGTTCTCCATGGTGAATCTGAGGTTTGAATGGATTTGCATGGTGTTATACCAAATCTTGATGGACAATGGGGATTGGTTTCCTCTAAACCGATCATGTTGGTTATATAAGCATAGTGGTAGGGGCCCCATATCCCAACTTATGGAGGTTAAATTCCCATAGTTATACCCATGAATAACCTTGGTGGGGGTCTGAAATTCAGCTGAGGGAACAAGCTGTCTTCAAGCGGCGTGGATTTCAAGCTGATGGGAAGGAGGACCTTGAAAAACTTCGTAACGGCGCCAGGCATTTTTGGTCCGTATCACCAAGAGTATTACCCTTCAAATTCCTGCACTAAATGGAGGTTGAGTTCGCTGGGAAAAGTACATAAGTGGTGGATTGTCCAGCCATGGAGCTGATGACCAGAGGCTGAGAACAGTGATACAGCTGTGGTACTTTCCCGCCACAGGACGAATTAGAAAAAAAACACCCTTTAAAAGTGGTATAATTGCCTGGATATGGGCAACTGATCTCTTTTTTTAGCGATTCCCCCAAAAAGATAGAAAAGTGAAATCTTACTAATATAGCAAAAAACTACTTTTCTATCTTTTTGGGGGTCGCTATATCCCTACTTCCATAGTGGGTATGACAACCGTGGAGGAGAAGATGGGCTTCAGATTGAAGCGAAATGGTGAAGAGGTGCCATGGAAGCCATGACCCCTGGATATGTGATCTACCCTAGGGTAAAACTACCCTCTGGTTATTTTAACATAGCCATGGTATAGATGGCCCATAGAAATAGATGGTTTACCGAACTTAAAAATGGTGGATCTTTCCATGGCTATGTTAAATAACCAGATGGTAACATCAATGTGGAACGTCAACCATGTGTCGACGATTTTCCGGGAAACCATGGGGTTTTTCCACATGTAAACGTTTACCTTAGGGTACTTGGCACAAATGGTGATTGTCCATAATCATGTTGAAATTACTGAAGGGTATGGGATCAACAATGGATAATAAACCTATCAAGTTTGGTGGCTTTGACCATCAACCATGGATAAAAGTGTACTTTCCCTCCCCAAAAACCCTTAAACAAACACCGCAATGACGATGACCATGGTGGTTTTAGTGTCTATTTATGGTCTGAACCATGAAACTGGAACGGAGAGGCGAACCATGATTTTTTTTACCTGTCATATCAAGTCATATCCCATTAGGGTTGATATTTAATGGTGAAAAGTATAGTTTTCACAATTTTGTTTGGTGAACATCGGTGAAAACCACCATGGACCATGCTTCCTACAAACTTGCTTCCCGGCCACGCCAGAAGCCGGCAGAGAAGTCGACGCTTTCCGCTGCGCAGGTCTGGGGGAAGACTGGATGTTCCAACTGGTCAAACACCATGGAAAATATTGAGATATAACAAACATGGTTTCAGTGGGCATTGAAAAAATGGGAAATCAGTGACATCAATGGGGCATTTTCCAGCCATGTTTGATTTACCAGAGGCTCATTCAAGTAAAGAAATATGCTGATTCTCGATTTTTCTCATGCTATTGTCAGAATTGTTTCTTGAAAATCCTCATTTTTTGCGGGGTTACCTCTGGTAATTTCACAGTTCGCTATTGAACATGGCCATTTATTATAGTTGATGTAGCGATTCAAAATGCTGGATCTTTCCATCATTTTTTGTTCATGTAGAAACCAGAGGGTAAACCTCCATTTTCCTATGGTTTTCCTATTTTCCTATGGTTATACCACTATGATCCCAGTTTACCAGAGGGCTTTCCAGTTTGCAAAGTGGAAACGTTTACCAGAGGGTTATCCCAGGATCATGGGAGAGTTATCCATAGAGGCTAACACATTTATCCCATGATAATCCATTTATTATACCACTATACTATTATAGTTATGATAAATACCATTATATACCATTATATACCATTGTAATCCCATTGTAATCCCATTATAGTTATGTTAGTTTACAGTTTACCAGAGGGTTACCACTATAATCCCCAGTTTTTCCAGAGGGTAACACACTAAAATTCCCTCGGTTTTTTCCCAATCGTCCGCTCTGTGCCACAGGTTGCTGCGGCGGTGGCGGCCGAAGCGAATCATGCACGTCTCCTTGAGGCTGGGTCACAGTGAAAAAAAATGGATGATATAAAGATTTGGTGATCTATCATATATGGATATGTATGGATATGTATGGTCTATATGTGGATAGCATTATATATATAAAGTATATGTGTATATAGTATATATATATGTATATATTATAAATACTTATAAATATAAATATAAACATAAATACATAAGTATGTATTGTTGTAGAGTGGGCTCAGCATCGGACGGAATAGATGAGCAGGATGCCCAATCCTGTCGAATGTGATGGAAAGCAACCACCAAACAGATAGAAGTCCGACATCATTGAGAATTTCCTGGGAATTTATTGTTGGACACGACGTTTCCACTAAAAACACGGGATATTATTGTTGGAAATGATCTAATATTCATAACTTGAACATCATTCAGCCATACATACCCTCTGGTAATTTAACGTAGCTATTGAACATGACCATTTATAGTGGATGTTCCCATTAAAAATGGTGATTTTCCATAGTTACGTTAGTTTACCAGAGGGTAACTGTCCGATACAACGGCAGTCATGTTGCCATTTTGCTTGTCATATTTCAATCTCCCCATGGTCGTTGCTTAAATCCTCCGTTTTCTGCAGAAAAAAACGGGGCTTCACCACGGTTGAAACCACCCGGTGAAACCGGTTTCGATGTTCTGGTTTGGTAACCCATTTTTAGTCATCATTTTTGGTGGCGAAATTCCATGAAATCTCCCATTCTTCCTGGTTAAATCTTATGAAATCCCCATCATTTGCCATATTTTCCTGGTTATTCCTGCCTAAATACCCATGAAATCCGCACTTTGGCCGGGCCATTTTGGGGAAACCTAGGACGAGCGGGACGCTCGAGCGAAGCCGAGCTTTCAAGCGCAGCTGCGGCCAAAAACCACGAGTGTGACTTGGCATGTCACAAAAGGATCATACTCTGGTAAGATCATTCTCATGATACATATACCATATACCATTTACCATTTACCATATACACGGCCATTTTGTGGAGAGAAGCTTTCCTCAAGAAGAGGGAAGCCATGTTTTATACATACATATATATATATAATATACATATATATATACATACATACACATATGTACTGTATAAATTTTAATTGATTCTTCAATTTATCATAAAGGTAATGATAAGGTAGGATTTTGATCCGCTGGTTAGCAGACAGACAGGGGAGCTATGGGTATCCAATGGTTTCCGGTTAAGATGTTCCCTTAAACCAATCCATTGAATGATAGCAATAGTAATAGTACAAAGAATAGGAACAGTTTTTTGATAGGACTGATAAAAAGTAATCATACTGATAATAAGGACGATAACAGAAACAGTAGTACTAAGAATGAAAATGACTATAGTTACAGTTATTGGTAACCAATTATTCGGATTTAAAGGTAATAATGATTCAAATGACAGTAATAACAGCAACAGTACCAAAAGTGTTTTTAGAGCAACAATGAGAGTTGGCAAGCAGTTTTTGGGTACATGACAGTTGCAATATCCAAAAAAACTGGTAATGGCATCACACATCCATAATTAGTACTGTAACTAATAGTGATTACTAATAGTCACTAATAGTCACTAATCATTTCCCCCCCAAAAAAGGGCGACTACACCCCATATGATCAACGCCAGGTTTGGGATCTATTCATCTTGCCATCCAGGTTTGAGGTATTGGAATGTATTGGATGGGATAATGAGCACTGGAAAAGCAGTTTTTTTTTATGAGGAAAATGTTTTTTTTGTTGTCATTGCTATTAGTATAATTTACTTATGATTATAGTTGTTGTAGTTGTGTTATCATTATCATTGTCAGTATCAGTATGATTAGAACTATCACTATCATCAATACCATTGTCCCAATAATAACACTGAAACCAATTGTAATAATAACAATAATAACAACACTAATATTAATCATAGTAATACCAATAGTAAACACAACACTACTGAAGGAAGTAGTAATGTGATGATAACAATAACAATAATAAAAGCAATCATGACTATGATGACTATGACGAAACTAGTAGCAATGCCAATTTCAACAATAATACATAGCAATGCATGATACATCCTAACAATGCAAACAATAGCCATATATCATAAGATCCCCAAGTCACTATGCGTTTCAATAATGACTTCGATGATTTGGGGGGTACCCCCATGGATTGGACAGGATTATTACATATTATTACTATTATGACCATATATTATCAACCATACGACCTCAGAAATCTGTATTCATCAACCATGGGGGTTTCCACTAAAATGGCAATACCCCAATAGTTGGATGTGTTATGGGAAAATCATGTATAAAAATGCATGATTTTAAGTAGCCCAATTTTAGGAACACCACCATATTATCATTATGATTATCATCATCATTGATCATTTTCTTTTTCACTATCATTATGTCCCAATGATCATCATATTATATCCCACATTATAGATAAATGGGAAAATTTTATATTATATTATATCCCATTTATATTATATAATAATATATTATGTCCCATTTATCCCAATATATTATATTATATGACTATAAATGGAGGATTTTGAGGACCCCCACCATAGATACCATAGATCTATGGCAGTCCCAAGGCTTCGTCGCGCAGGAGCGCCGCCTTGCGGCGAAGGGAACCGGCCGCGAAAAAAAGAAGCCGCGGCTCATGGCGGTGTCCGACGGCGAGGGCAGCGAGTGAGGTGGGACCTTGGGACCTTGGGATGGGGGATGAATGGCAAAGTGGTGGAGGTCTATAGAAATTTCTATATATATATATAGATATAGGGATATATTATATTTCTATGTATGGGGATATAGATATAGATATAGATAGATATACACATATTAATATCTATATCTATATCTATATCTACATCTATATCGATATCTATCGATCTATCTATCTATCTAATCTTATCTGATCATATCTTATCTTTATCTATCCATCCATCTATCCATCTATCCATCTATCCATCCATCCATCCATCTATCTATCTATCTATATATATGTATATATATATATACATATTTTTATATTTGATGTTTGGGATGATGTTTGGGACGATTCATTGATGATATCAGTGGATGCCTGGAATGATATTTCAGAAGACTTGGGGGGAGATTTGGATGATGTTTGACAGTATTGGCCAATGACGTTGGATTCCCTAGACCACAAGAACTGGTTCTGAGGGGCTATTGAAAATATGAGATCAGCAGTTCAAATGATTGAAACCTAACGTTGGAGGCTTGTGTATTGGGTCTTTTTGCGGACATCCATAACCTTCGGCTCAAGCCGCTTCAGCTGAAAGTTCAAGCGGCGCGTCACGTGTTGGTCATGTGGCGGAACATCTTCTTCGGTTTGTTGCTGGGGCTCATCATCCTTCAACTCCTGGATGTAGTGGTCCACGTTGCCACCAAGCAAGTGGAGGTGGTTCGGATTGTCGGTAGCGTGCTGGTGATTCTATGGGCCATTGCACTGGCGGTCATGACCTGTGCTGGAAAAACATTGCCATGGAAAGCTTCGGTTGCCGCGTGTGTCCTCATCATGTTGATCTATTTGGTGTTGAATATCATCTTCCTGGCAGAGTTTGGGCCGATGAATGAAGGCCGACCGCGCATTCCCCTTTTCGGCTTTGTCCTCCTGACGTTGGGACTTGCGGCCTGTGGGGGAAGAGTGCATGTGAAGGATGAAGTACAGGGAATCAAGGAAGTGAAAGAAGAGGTGCCTCCTCAAACCATCGGAGGTGAGGTGTGAGCCGCGTGCGCCGAAGGATGTGTCAACGGACAAGTCTCACTTTAACCTCTCGGGGCGCGCCATGAGTTGTATACCTGGAATCCACAGACCAAATGTATCCGGGGATGGAGAGGGTTTCAAAGGCCGGCATTTAACAACGACTTTGCACTCAATTTCATTTTGACTATTAGTGACTTTGAACGTCAATGGTCTTCAAGTTCTTCGTGGCCAGTTTGGTGGCCGCACTGGAAGAGAACCAGCTGAAACCTCTTAAAATCCTTTGGTGATTGACTCGTTGCTTTCCTGCGAGCAGTCAGTGAAAAAAAATGCGACCAGTTGACAGTTCTTGCATGGTACGACATTCTGTCATATCTCAGAAAACATGGAAAACAAACACAAAACCTTGACCACAAGAGCATTTATTCGCGGTTTTGTTGGTGGTTTTTGACTTTGCAATCTGGCCATCCGGCTTCTGCGATTCCAAGGCCTCATCGGATTGTTGATCCGCAGCCAGTGGTCGCATGCGGTGAGCTGATTGACCAAGCAGATGTAGTGGCTTTGCTCGCCATATTTTTCGCAGCCTACCGATGGATTAAAGGAGGGAGAGGTGAAGGGAGCGAGCTGGTTCCATATTTTGTTCGAAAAAAAAGGGGAACCACAATGGATTGGTTTAAGGGAAATTTTGCAGGAAAACCCCATATTTAATGGGAAAACTATGGTTTCCTGTAAATTTTCCCTTAAACCAATCCATTGATAACCACTTGGAGCTGGTTTGAGATATGTCAATGTTCCTATGATCCTTCGGAGCAGAAATAGCGCGTGTGAAGTCCCACCGAACTCGGTGAGGGGGCTGACCCACACTTGCTGCACTGGCTGGTGAAAATTGATGCTGCAGACCCCATGGGCCAGTGCGGCCAGTCGTGTTTCGTGACGTAAATTTCCTTTCAATTTCGCCAGTGGAAATGGTTACGAAATTTGGATAAAACTTTTGTTTGCTGCAGACTTTCCCTCCAACCGAAGCATAGCGGGCTGATTTGGAGCCATAAACTCCATAGCCATATTTGGGCAAGACGCAGCTGGAGGATGTAATTTTGTGGGTCAACACGTAGCAGGAAATGGTAGCTGTTCACATCCCAAGATAGACTCTGATATTCATTTCTCAGTTGGGTATGGGATATGATATAACCCTCGTATATATATATATATGTTATATTATATTATATATATATATTATATTATATTATATTATATTATATTATATTATATTATATTATATTATATTATATTATATATATTATATTATATATATATTATATTATATATATATTATATTATATATATATTATATTATATATATACTATATATATGATATACATATATACATATACATACATAGTATATAATATATATGTATTATGGTTGTATAACCACTTAGTTCACTGGAACTGCACCCCAAGTAGACACTCCATGCCGAAGCTTTGTCCATGGACATCTCTTGGATTCTAAGAGGGGCGACCCATGCAGGGCATACTTCCATGAACCGCAAATTTTTGGACCAATGATCAAATAGATATATGATGATCATATATGATATATATATATATATGTAGATGTTGAAGCAATTGCAATGATCATATATCTGATGTATATCAAGATGATCAAATTCCAATTTAGATGATCAAAATCATATATTTTTTGGAGAGAGCCAACCTTCAACCGTCCATCAGACCAGGACTGATGAAACCTCAATTTTCACGAGAAAATAGGGCCGTTTTCTTCTACTTCCAGGTTCTCTTAATTGCTTCCCTTAGCCCCAGATGCATCAGATAAGTCAGGTAAGGGACCTAAGGGATGGGGATAAAATGGATAAATAGCCCAGAAGTTCCGTTCCATCGAAGCTGGACACCACAACACACGTGACACCCTGCAACAGCGGGACGCACCATTGAGCGATGGAGACAGCGGAAAGCGAAACTGCAGGCGAGCGGAAACTCAACTTAATGTCTTCCCCATAGTGATAAATGGATTAAATGGCTACTGAAACGGTACCGCATTTGGAGTTCACATTGTACATTTTTGGTGTATTTTTGGTGAAATCGGTTTTTAAAGCCCACATATGGGTTGTTATACACTATGGCTTTGTCTGAAAATATGCTAGCCCTTAGTCACCACTGGTGAATCATCCTTATCCGCATGAAATACCCTCTGGTAAACGTTTACATAACTATGGAAAATCACCATTTTAAATGGGAAAATCCACTATTAATGGCCATTTTCAATAGCTACGTTAAATTACCAGAGGGTAATGGCCACTTTGGGAGGTTGCTACACATCCTCCCTGCGCAGGTGCAGAGGCAGGTCCTCTTCCCCACGCTCCAGGTCCGTCCGAAGAGGCGCGTTGCCGCGATGGCTTTCGGATTGTTTCTGGCCATGTTTGGGGGGAATGGTCATCAATCCATTTATCGGGCTGTATATAATGTGTATATATAATGTGTATATATATATATATACAAGCATACATACATCACATCATATATATATAGACATATGTATATATATATACATAGTAATGTAAAGTAGAAGCGCCCCCTACATGATAGAAGAGTACAATCCTGCTATTCTAAGCTTTTCCATCTTTGTGGAGGTTACAAAAAACCCATGGAATGTTAGGATTCCCATGGAATGGGATGACCATAGACCATCGATCCCATCGATCATAGCTCATCGGAACGATGCGTCGTTGCGGCAGCTGCTCATGAACTATGTAACTATATATATATATACATACACAGATGTATACGACCAAGAATATGATATCTGTTTCTCCAGAAATGGCAGTAGGCATGGAAGAAATGGAGTACTCCATTCTGAAAATGGATGGTGCTAATTTTTGAATTGCGCAGTCTACAGACCACTTGGGGGATGGGGTGGTTTGCGCCATTTATAGGTTCCTAACACATGTGGTTGACAACAATATGTTTTCCTCTAGTTTAGTTTAATTTAGTATTAAGATTGCAATGAATTTGGGGTCCTTTGGAGGGAAAACCATAATTTTGGACTGCGCCATCTATAGGCTATCACTGCGTTCCATTTGTAAAGGGACACGGCATCGGGAAAGGAGGAGGGAAAGGAGAAAGGAGAAAGGAGAAAAGAAAGGGAAAGGGAAAGGGAAAGGGAAAGGGAAAGGGAAAGGAGGAGGGAAAGGAGAAAGAGAAAGGAGAAAGGGAAAGGGAAAGGGAAAGGAAAAGGAGAAAGCCAAAGGGAAAGGGAAAGGAGAAGAGGAGAAGAGGAGAAGAGGAGAAGAGGAGAAGAGGAGAAGAGGAGAAGAGGAGAAGGGGAGAAGAGGAGAAGAGGAGAAGAGGAAAGGGAAAGAAGGAAAGGGATATGATCTAGGGTAAATTGCCCTACGAATCCAACTCAAGTAGGTTATGCTTAGGATTAGACAAAGCTAGCCTGCATGAAATTATCATGACGATATGGAAAACCATCATCGTTTCCTGGCAAAAATGATACATACACCTGGTATTTTTTTCCATGTCTATGTGAACATTTACTGGTCATCATAGTTATCCCATGTTTCCCTCAGATTTCGCCATGTTTGCACCGCACAAATTGCACCGGTTCAGGTGCCTGAAACGGAAGGCACCGAAGGCGGCGAGACTTCCCATGAGTGGTACTACCAGGACACAAAGGGCGTGAGAAGGTGATGTGAAACACATATGATGTGGGGAAGCCATGATTCAAGTATGTAGATATACAAAAAGAACATGGCCACGACTTTGAAAGACAAAAAACATATGTTTCGAAAGGGAAACCCATATTGACATGTACCATCTGGTTATTTAACATAACCATGGAAAGATCCATTTTTAATAGGTAAACCATCTATTTCTATGGGCCATCTATACCATGGCTATGTTCGTCATAACCAGATGGTACCTTTTAAGTATGTACCCTCTGGTAATTCGATATAGCCATTGAAAATGGCTATAGAAATAGTTGATTTACCTATTACAAAAGGGGGATTTTCCAGTTCGCAAAGTGTAAACGTTTGAGGGTCAAGCTTCTGGACGTGGCTGGAAAATCCTCGAACCAGTCGTGGAGGTTTAGTTCGCTGGGAAATAACTATGTACGTATACATATATATATAAATATATATATATATAAATATATATGTATATGTATATGTATATATATAAATATCAATATGTATATATATTTATATATATATATATATATGTATACAGTACATGTATTTCTTCCTTTGGCCCGGGAAATGCTCTCAGTTCCAGTCTTTCCCAGGAGCCCACTACGGGACAACCAGCAGGTCCCTGGACCGTGGCGCAGCTACGCGCAAGGTGGGAAACTGGGAAACTTTGGACGAAACCAACAAAACACCGGGGGATTTCACGAACAAATTCGGATATTTTTTCCATATAGATACTGTAAATAATATGGCTTTGGTTTTGTTGGTTTTGTCCAAACATGTGGGATTTGACCAGTCAAAATGATACCAGACATATGTTGTTTCTCTTTTAAAAACTGATTTAACCACTGAACAAAAAAATAGGTTTGTCCGAAAATAGGAACGCGAAAACGCCACTGGAAAAGTATCACCTTAAGTCCGAGTTTCCAGCAGAATGCAACTTCCAGATGATCCAACTATATATATATATGATCCATTTTTATCCATTTTACATTTACATGATATAACAATAGATATTAATGCTTATAGAAGTTATATATAATAGTATGATCCATATTTTACATTTCTATGATATATGAAGACATTTTTTGGAGGTGGCAGCGCGATGAAATCAACGGCCTAACGCCCGTGTGGCACGTGGGGCTGGAGAGTTGGCCCGAAGGCTCAGTGATTTGGGGATTTCCATGGTAAATTTGGTTACCTTTGGTTATTTGTTACATAGCCATGGAAAATCTCACCATTCTTTATGGGAAAATCCTCACTATTTCTATGGGTCATTTTTTTCATAGCTATGTTGAAGAACCAGAGGGTAAACCTCCATTTTTCATCATTTTTCTATGGTTTTCCTATGGTTTTCCTATGGTTTTCCTATGGTTTTCCTATGGTTTTCCTATGGTTTAAACAAATGGTCTCTTAAGGTGTCAAGCCAGTATGGTTAGACTTACATCCAGGCATGGCCTCGAAAAAGTAGCGAACTAGAACAGCAGCATTTTTGTTGAGCCCAACTTTTCTAGCCAGTTGTATAACCCAAGGGAGGGCCCCAATACATAGGTAAGTTGGCTTTTAAGTAGGTTAAGTGTTTTTTTTTAATAGACTGTGTTAGATATGTGTTTTGTCTCATAGATATCGGTACCCAAAGTTTGTCGCTTTATCATCATTTTACATGTCAAAATGGCATTTGGATGCATTTGGGGGATATACTTCATTCTCGGCGGCACCCAAACATCAGATTGTTGGTGATACACCAGATTATGCCATCATATTACCAATGTTTCAACATATTTGTTGCTTGGATATATTATACCATATGTTGGTGATGGTATAGTATAAATAATAAACCCAATATATATATATACATACATTGGGAAATGTTGGTTACATTTCCATATGATGTTGCCGCACATCTATTCCATATAGAAATTCTTGTTGAATTGCCAGCTATTCCGAAATGAACTGCCTATCTATTCTCATATTTACCCTCTGGTAATTTGTTACATAGCTGTTGAAAATGGTGATAGAAATAGTGGATAAATCCCCAGCTATAAAATGGTGGATCTTTCCATCGTTTTTTGTGACTGTTTACCAGAGGGTATACCAAATACTGGTTGATAAGGATTTTGAACCATGCCCAATTTTTTTTGGTCCAATATTCTCATATTATTCTCATATTTATACCATGATATCCCCATGATATCCCCATGATATTCCCATGGTTGCGAACCAAGGATTCCCATCGCTGAGATGTCAGAGCTCAAGGAGATTCGACGGGAAGTCATGGGTGCAGATGGAAACTGTCAACGTCCCACGGTTAAATTCATGGGGACCAAGAATCATGGATTGACGTTGACAGTTTCCATGAATTATCCCATAAAAAAGATTGTGGATCCCTATAATTTACCAATCACAATTTCCCCATATCAGAACTATTTATCCCATCAAAAAATGGATTTATCACATCCCAAATTATGCAACAAACCTTGTTTTTTTTTTTAATGGATGTGATATAACCAAGAAAAAACTTTCATGGGAGATGTCACCTATGATAGATGGGGAATGTCACCTATGGAATCTATATCTTTCTGGAGATCCCAGGGATTGTAATCCCATGCTATTGTAAAAAATCCCACAGGGGAACATGCACCCGCTGGTAATTTAACATAGCTATGGATTTTTCTCCATTTTAGAGTTGATTTACCTATTCAAAAATGGTGATGTTCCAGTTCGCAAAGTGTAAACGTTTACGAGAGGATCAAGCTTCTGGACGTGGGAAACTCCAGTGGAACTCTTTCTGGTGGATTTTTCAGGATTCGCCATTTTCGCATAACCGGAGGCTGGCTATGCGATACATGGAATGAAGAATTCCCAGTCCATCGTTAATGCTGAGAAAAAAGGTTCTCCTACCGGTTTGAATGATCTCAAGTGGGACTATTGGTACTATTGCAATCTGGTGATGAGGACAAGAATCAACTACCATATCGGCGTATAACCCCATTTGCTGCCGTGGTAACCCAAAGCATTTCCTTTTCGCTGTACAAAAACAGCACTGTTTTTGTCGCAATTGATGAAATCTCCATGCTGAAATTTTCTATCCATCTTTTTCAACACTTTTCAAGTGAAATCCGACCGAAAATCCACATCTGTTCCGATGAAAACCCGTTTTCACCGCTGATCCCATGGAAAACTGGCCGCCGGCCGTGCGATGATCCGGGCTCCAGACGTTCAGAGAGAACTCGGACGTTCCGTGTGTCGGAGATCGCCATGGCGACCCAGGCGACCCATGGCCGAGGTCGAGGAAGCGAAGTACTGAGGCGGGGGGAGGTGTGGGGTATACTCTACCATATACTATCTGGGTGAATTATAACGACCTCACTGGGACCTCACTGGGAATCATGGTTTATGTTAGGGGAATCATCCCCAAATGGCCTTAATTCAGGTTAGTGAAATATTATAATTTACCCAGATACTATAAATAGTTCATATAATATGGGCCATGGGGGATGATATGTTGATAATAATGGGAGTATACCCCCATTTTGGACATATTTCAGTAATTATGTGTTTTTCCAATTTATTCCTATTGTATACTCCAAAATAGTCCTTTGTTTAATGGGAAAAGACGACACCATCACGAAGCAGTGTGACGAGGTGAGACCAGCCCAGTGATGGTTGTTGGTAGGGGTACATGGTTTTGACACACTGCCATATCATAACCATTAATGGAACCCTGGGGCAATCAAACCTGGCTGGAAAAGTCCTCGAAGTCAATGAAGGATTTTGCAGTTGCCATGGAGCTGATGACCAGAGGGCAACTATGATACGAGAATCATAGACATAATCATGATTATCATATAGTGGATCATATTTGTGTCTATGATAATTTCGATATATAGTGGATCATATTGTAGTGTATCAAATATTATCATATAGTGGATCATATTGTCAAATATTTACACGATTACATATAGTAAATGTCAAATAATGATTGTGTCTATGATTCAATTTCGTATCATATTATGGAAATAATATGATAATTGTGGACATCATATCTACTATAATTTTAATTATGGCAATAACCATCAACAATAAATATAAGCAATATTACAGCAGTCAGAATGGGAATTTAATGGGAATATTACCATAAGCGACTAATAATATTACATACTAATAACGACTTCTGCAACAATTGTTACAAATGGATATTAGCTATACCTGAAAATAGCAAACTTTGAGTGGACACTAATCTTCCAACCCTGAATCGCAGGGTCTATGGTAATTACGAGGTTAGAAAAAACATAGACAGCGGTTAATGTTTTTTTTTTTTAAATGAATGGGAATATAATGATAAGTGGATTCATAACTTTCTGAATGGTTATTACCAGCTTTGGGGACACAACTGACATGGGGATAGAACTCGTGGGAAAAAAAAGGGTATGTTTTGGGTGGAATGGGATGACTAATTGTGTAGTTGTGATATTTCATGGGGATATGGCTATGGCATGTTTTTTTTAACCAACCAACTTGATATGATATTTGTGTGTGTTTTGAAGAACGCGGATACCCCAACTCATATCTATTTCAATGCGGAAAACAGTGGATTGATCGAATGGGGTATTGCATTTTCAGACGAAAACATGTTGGTTGTTGGAAAGTCTAGAACGAAACGTGGTGTTCTGGGTAAAGTGCTTGATGCTAGTGGTTTCACAACCAGATTTTTTCCGCGTGACTGCGGAACTTCCCAGGCATAACCCGGCCCCCGAGCGCACTGGATATGCAGGCCCAGTCTGATGGTTCCCATGCTACCATACCCCAAAAGTGCCTGCAGTTGAGCCAGAATTCCTAGGGACGTTGGTTTTGAAAAGCCACGATAGGAAGGGTGGTTTTGAAAACTCAGTAAAAACACATCAACAAGTGGTGAACATATAAAAATCGCTAATTGCATGGCTGCTTTTCTATGTGATACATGTGTCTTATCTACCTTTTGCTATGGATTTGATGCCATTTCAGCTCCACCAGCCCTCCAGGTTTCATCCGGGGCCCTTGAAGCCCAAGCCCAACCGAAACGGTTTCGGTAGATTTTCCGATGACAATTCCGGGCACTCAATTATTGAAAAATGGCCCCAATCTATGGGTATCTATGGGTACCTCCCAATGAAAAACGCCATTTTTGTTGAGTACCATCTGGTTATGACTAACAGTTCGCCATGGAAAATCCGCCCATTTTGAAGTTCGGTAAAGCATCTATTTCTATGGGCCATCTATACCATTGCTATGTTAGTCATAACCAGAGGGTAGCATCCAATCAATATTA
>CAMXCT020000780.1:713169-755669 GCA_947184155.2 Cladocopium goreaui | reverse complement strand
TGGATGCTACCCTCTGGTTATGACTAACATAGCCATGGTGTAGATGGCCCATAGAAATAGATGGTTTACCGAACTTCAAAATGGGTGGATTTTCCATGGCTATGTTAAATAACCGGATGATATATCAACAGATGTTTTTTTGATTGGGAGGTACCCATAGATACTCATAACCAGCTGATATATCATCCAATCTTTAATATTCATGGTTCTTTATCATCCATGGTTATGTTATATCCTCTGGTTATTTAACATAGACCCTGAAAATGACTAATTTATAGTGGAAACTAGTCTTCCAACCCCGATGACTGGCAGGGTCTATGTTAATTTACCAGAGGGTAACTCTAAAGATTGGATGATAGATCAACAAATCCGAATCCAAGACCCCCTGGATCCCCACAGGCCAGCTATCGGCTGAAGCCACCGCAAGCGCCCTGCAGCTCCGTCAGGTGGGATTTACCGATTGAAAAAAAATGCGTTAAAAAACGATGAAAACTGGCGATTCAAGTGTGAAACATCGGGATTTTCCCCGTAAAAAACGTGTTTTCAAATGTAAATATTGTGATTGGATCACGAAAATTGTGATTGAACCAACAAGAATGGTGGATTGCATGAGTGCGACAGCAAAAATTGGCCAATTTTGCTAAGAGAACATGGTATTTAACTAGCAAAAACCAGAATGGGGATCTAAATATGGATTGGACTATCAAACATCAAAATTTATCCATCAACAAAATGAATTTCATTATTGATTCTTCGATCACAAAATACAAACAAGGATTTGATTGATGATCCATTTTCCATATTTTGTTGATGGATAAATTTTGATTCTTCGATCACAAACTAGATTTTAATCAATGCGCAAATACACACGTCTCAAAGAGGATGCAAATATGAACAGATCCACAAGGCCAGAATTGTGTAACCATAAAAAGTAATACCTTCCCTCGACAATAACGAATGCCCCGCAGAAAACCTAGTGTTTTCGTTTCAAAAATTGATTTACTTTTGGTTTTTTCCCCCTTTATTCATTGGGAAAAACCAATGGTGTTTAAACCGCATTCAACAGTTCACTGAAAATGATGATGAACATTTTGGTTGTCATGTTAGTTGCGGGGGTGGTATATACGCTATAGGCCCTATATGTATATATCTACACAAATATATGTATATATATATACACTCAATGTGGGGCCCCGCAGTTACAAGTTGGTTTATAAATCCCATGAATACCATAGTTATAAATATCATAGAACATCGTGAAATTGGAGGTATGTTCACCAACTTAGCGATCATAAATCAGCAATCAGCAACAAAAATCCAATGGAATCCTAATTTTTCTTGGTTAGATAATAATTTTCCTATAGTTTCATCTTTAGATTTTGGGGCCCCATATATATATATATATATATATATCCCAGCCGTCCCTGTCCGCCAGATGCAAGCTGAACTGGACAAAACCAGGCGGCAGCTTGAAGAGGAACGGCAGGCGCGGAGAATTCGAACTCTTGCAGCGCGCAAGTGGGGAAGAGAGGAATAGATGTATAGTGATATATATATACATACATATTTACACACACACACACATTTATATATATACATAGATTGTAGATACAGTTGATTATGCATATATAAATCATTTAATCGATCAGTGGGCTCGCTCTGCCATCCATGATTCACAGCAACCAAACTCTCCTATAGTCTTTCCTATCTTTGAAACTTCCGCCACCGCCTTGTGCGGTATTACTGGTAGGAATTAAACGAGGATTGACCGGCTCAGGTCTCGCAAAAGTATCGAGAACTGTTGGTGAGCCAGCGTGCAGCAGCTGGGTTTGCGATCGGTAAAAACCGTTTGGGTACCCCGGAGACGCCTCCCAACGTCATGGAAAATTTGGAGGGGTTGAACATGGTAAATTGTCAATAAAAATGGAACATTGAACTTGTAATTTTCATGGTAAATTGTCAAAGATAGTCTTGTCATGGTTAAACATGTTTATTCCCAGAGTGAAAAGGATCTTCAAATCTTTGAAATACACTGTACGACGGAAGTTTTCTTCAGGCATTTCCAAGACTGAAAAGTGTACTCCTCCATTGTGGAGACGGAGTTTTGGTTCTGCAACGGTTGCAGCCCTTTCCCCGCATGACACTGGATGTGAGATCATACTTAGTTGGGCACTCCCTGAAAAGCTGGATGATTCTTGGCAAGTTCCAACATTCATGGGTTATTTGTACGCATATATATATACATATTGTGTATATATATATATGGTATATATATAAGTATACATGCGTACAGTGTCTATTCTTACATGTATAGATATACTGCATATCATCATTCCGTTTCTTCTGAATCCGATTTTTGATAAACAAAACTTAGACTGCGAACTTCTGATTTCCCAAGGCGTACACGCAGGAGATCACGTCGCTGCAGAGCAACAACGACCATCTGAGTCACGAGATGATGGACCTAATCCAGGAGAGTGATCGATTTCTCCACGTCTGAGTGGTGGAATGGGGTTTGACCAACAAAACTCTCCATGAAAAACCATGTTTTTTACCATTCAAAATGCGAAATTTTGGGCGCTTCATGTATGATTCGTAGACGAAGTAGACCAATAAACATCATGATTCCAGCAGCACAGATGTGGACATCTGCCGGCAAAAACGATGCCACATTGCCTCACTTAGAGGGTTTGAGCCCACGCAAACGTAGGTATCATCACCATCACAAAAACATTGGGTAATCATGGCTACAAATCATTTGTAGAAGATATCTCTCCCCAGTCACTAGTGACTTGATCATCATTGAAAGCAGCCGCCGACGGGTACTTTCTTTTTCTTCACCAGGGTCTCTGATGATTGCAGCTATAGTTACTATAGTTAGATAGGGTTTTCTCAGCTAACGGACATAACTGGTTGGTGGTTTGGAACATTTTTATTTTTCCATATATTGGGAATAGTAACGCCAACTGACTTTCATATTTTTCAGAGGGGTAGGTCAACCACCAACCAGATAATGTTTAGGGGACCTATTGCTTCACCACAATGACTTGGCTGTTCAGATATCCATGAAGTGAATTGTGGTTGTCTCGGAAAATCCATGGAGCCCCAAAACTCAAGACATCCCGATTTCCATGGTCATTTTTGGCTATCGATTCATCCCTTTCTGGATCCAGGCTCGGAAAAAGTCAACACATGTTGTTGAATACTTAGAATGAATCGAAGCTTTAGATTTCAGTCCAAGGTTTGGGTTTGAAAAGAACAACCCAGCTTTGAAACAACGGGTTGTTTTAGTTTTCTCCACTTTTTCCAGCGTCAGAAAATTTTTTCCGGAGGACTTGGAGAGAACCTTGTCTTCTGCACTGGAAGGAAAGACAGATGAGTTAGCTACTTGCCAAGTCGATAGCGGCCGAGTCGAGGTCGTGGGTCGCGGGTCGTGGGTGGTAAATCCGCATGAAATCATGATTTTTTGGGTTTGTGTCAGATCCCTGTTATCCTTCTGTTCCCAGCACAATTGCTGGTGTCTCTGAGTCTATGCATGTCAATCCATGTGGGGGTTTCTTAAAATTGTGGATCCCCAAAACTAAGGGTTCCTAACATGCTCTAATTTTGGATGATAGTTTTGGTCCCCATTTATTTTCGGTCACTTCCATGTCAATCCATGGTAATCCCTCAATAAACATATGGTATATTATAGCTATTGAGCCCTTCCCAGATGCTGAAGGACTGGCGCTCAACAGCATGTTGACCTGGTAAACTAACAGTTTGCGAAGCCGTAGCCCATTGAGTGAACGATGATCCATTTTTTACATGGTGACTTTAAGTCGAGTTATGTTAGTTTACTAGAAACCACTGAGGTTTTCCTACATCTCAGGTGAGGCCAGGAAATTTTCACCATGACCACTGAGGCCACTATGAAGCGCGTCCTCTCCGAGCGCTGTTTGGAAGCCGCGTCCCTTGACGTCGTGTTGTGGTTGCGAGCCGGTTATGTCGCGTGGTTATAGAAACCTACGTAGATGGAGTTTGTAATGGTTGGCAAGCGTCATATCTTATGATATATATATGGATATATATATATGACATACTATACATATGTATATGTTATCTGTATGTATGGATATGTCTATGTATATGTATATGTATATGTATATGTATATGTATATGTATATGTATATGTATATGTATGTATTTGTATGATCCCGTCCTCCGGCCACCAGTCCCCCTTCCTGGGGTACCACGGTACATTTAGCCTATCTACCCATGCCATGCACTATACCCTATATATATAATATAATATATTCTGATATATACTCTATATCTATATATATATGATATATATATATATGATATATATATATATATGATATGTTAAGTAACAACATTGTCCAACACACAATTCGTGTACAGTTCAACAGCTGCTGGATGTCACTGTCAACATTATGGATCAACAGGCCTTGAGCCTGAGACTGTTTGCCAACAGTACAAAAGAGTGAGAGCGCACAGCATCAGCTGCAACATTGATTCAACAGAGCTGCCTGAATCTTTTCATGGTAGCGGAGCAGTGATCCTGGAAGCATCCAGGTGAGCTCCAACAGGAAGAGGGCTTGATCCCAGAACACTGGGGGACTCTCAACAACAGCTGGAGCAACAAAGGGTAGCAGCCCAACACACCACCACTGCAACGACAAGGTAAAGAAACAAACTCAACAACAAGGTGCGCAGGAAGAGGGCTTGATCCCAACTATACAGTGTGGGGGACCCTCAACAACAAGGATGGCGACGGCACATGAGATAGGATCGCCAACAGCAGGAGAAACACAAGCAGAAGCCCTAGCATCAACACACAGGCTGAAGTTGAAACCTCCAACATATGATGGCAACTATGCAACATTCGAAGAGTGGAAGTACAAGTTCTCAGCATACATGGGCCTACAGGACAACATCTTTCCACAACTGCTTTCAAGAGCAGAAAGAGCAACAACAGTGCTCACAGATGCAGAGCTGCTCGGTGCAGCCTCAACAATAGAGCAAGGAGAGAAATGGACACAACTGTGCAACAACCTCAAATACATACTCATTAACATCACCAGCGGCCCAGCAGCAACAATATGCAGACAATACCAAGACGCAATGGGCTTAGAAGTCTACAGGCAACTGTGCAACAGGTTTGCAATACCTGTTGGAACAAGAAGCATAGGCTACCTCACAAAGCTACTCAAACCCAAGTTCGACACCAACAACTTTGAGGAGTCCTTCTCAACATGGGAATTTGAGCTTGCACGTTACGAGCGTGACAACAATGCACAACTACCAGACCAAGTGAAGATAGCAGTTCTCATGAATGAGACAACAGGACCACTCCAACAACACTTACACCTCAATGCCAGCGCAACACCAACATATGCTGAAGTGAGGACAACAATCATGGAGTACTACAGAACCACAACTGCGTTCTCAAGACTTCAACAACAGTCGTCTTCAGCAGTCAGCAGTAACTTAGGAGGAGGCCCAGCTCCAATGGATATTGGAGCAACATACAAAGGCAAAGGAAAAGGAAAAGGAAAGAGCAAAGGAAAAGGATTCAACAAAGGAGGTCACAAAGGAAAAGGATACCAACAAGGAAAAGGCTACGGAGGCTACGGCAGTTACCACAAAGGAAAGGGCAAAGGAAAACAACAGCAATGGTATCAGCCAAAAGGAGTAGAGAAAGGAAACAAAGGAAAGTCGAAAGGAGCTCACAACAAAGGAAAAGGAAAGAATCCAACAGCAATATGCTACAGATGTGGTCGACAGGGCCACTTGGCAAAGGATTGCCGAACAGCGGTGTACAACATGGCAGAGACACCACAGGAACAGGACCAGGATGGAACATCCCAATGGTATGACCCAAACAGTGGGTATGACAACTACTGGTACAGCAACGACCAGTCAGGCAACTATAACATCCAGCCAGCCCAGCAACAACAACAACTAGCTTTGCCAGCGCCACAAACCACAACGCAGACACCAACAATACAACTTGTGGGAGCACTGGGCCATCAGGCAGCAAGTGCCCACAATGAAGCAACCACCACAGCTCAAGCAGTGCAGCAGCAGAGAGGAGACAACGAGGTGGACGTTATGATCGACAGTGGAGCAGCAACACACGTTTGTCCAACATGGTTTGCACCAGACACACCACTGTATCCACTACAACAAGGACAAGGACCTAGGTTGAGGACAGCAACAGATGAGGATATCTCAGTGCATGGCTACAAATGGGTGTACATGCACAACACCAACAAGCAAACAATAGTTGTTCCCTTCTATGTGTGTGATGTGACGCAACCCATCATGTCAGTAACAAGACTGGCAGAACAAGGGTTCAACACACAACTTAACGAAACACCAACAATCACACACACCAAGGGATTCAACTCAGCACTCAAACAACGAGAAGGCCTATACTTCTTGCCAGTTGTGCTGATCACACTTCCAGCCAACTTGAGGCTTGAAGTCAACCAGACAGCAGAAGGAACAACAGCAAGAATAGCACCAGTCACACTGACTCCAACAGGCATGGAAGTCCTTCGCAACAAGAATGACCTATGGACATTCAACAGCCAAGGTTTCTTGGTAAGAGTCCACAGGACAACACGCAAGGCATTGTTCATGCCAGACACCAGATGTCCAGTTCCAACAGAAAGGTTGGAGAACTACAGAAGAACAATCATACAAAGACCAAACAACAACACAGAGGTCATCGAAGAAGCATACCAAGACCTCGACAAGAAGCAACAAAAGAGGACTATACAAGGAAACAACTGGACAGGAGAAACATGGTTCCAAGTGAAACGTGGAACAGTACTTCCAGGCAACATACCACCACCACCACCAACACTTCCACCAGCCAAAGAGCCAGCGACACCATCTCAACAAACCACAGTTGACCAACCACAAGCACCAATGTATCGACACAATGTGAAGAAGCCTCTCACAGAGGTAAGGCCAACAGGTCAAGCAATGACCACAACGCAGCCATATCAGACAGCAATTCCACATCCAAAGGAAGTCAGTCCAACGCAGGACTATTGGATCAAGGAAGGTCCATATTGGAAACGTGTGCATGTCCAACCAAGAAGGGACATGTACATTCCACAACAAGCAGATGATGGACCAGACGTGACAAGACTGACAACATGGAGACAAACAATTGTGAAGCCAACAAGTGGCAACAGAGGATATAGAATAGATGATGACTGGACGACAAAGAGGAAAGCAACACTCGACATAGAGTGGACAGGCTCAACAAACTTTGAAGAAAACGCAGCATACAAAGATGAGTTCATCACAGATGAGCCAGAGGAGCAACAAGAAGCCAAGAGAGCAAAAGGAGTGCCAACACCACAACAACCAACAGAACAAGAAAGAAGAGAACACGAGCTCACACACCTTCCCTACAGAAGCTGGTGTCCAACATGCGTACAAAGCAAAGGAAGACAGGACAACCATCCAAAGCAAACAAGCAAAACACCAGTGATCCAAGTGGATCTGATGTACTACAAAGCATTAGGAGAAAAGCAAGCAACATCAGTCCTTACAGCAGTGGACGTTGAAACAGGCATGTGTATGGCAGTCCAACTTGAGGACAAGACACAGCACGTACAATACCTGTCAGTTTGCCTTCAACAATTCCTGATGGAATGTGGCAGAACACATGCAATTCTCAACAACACCGTTCTTCAATCAGACCAGGAAGACTTTATCATCTCCTTGCTCAAGATGGTGGCAACAGCCATGGGCAGCAACATAGCAGTCAGGCAAGCACCTGCCTACACATCACAAGCACAAGGAAGCGTTGAACGTTTCCACAGAACATTGATGGGCCAAGTCAAAGCTCTCAAACTCCAACTGGAGACCAACTATGGCATCAAGCTCAACAGCAAGCATCCCATCATGCCGTGGCTTGTCGAACACGCAGCATACCTGCTCAACAGGTATTCCATCCCCTCAGATGGAAACACAAGCTACTATAGACGATGGGGTAAAGAACACAAAACACCAATATGTGAATTTGGTGAAACAGTTCTTTACATGTTACCAACAGCAAAGCAGATGCCAAAGATGGAAGCAAGGTTCTACCCAGCCATTTGGCTAGGTAAGGACAACTCAACAAACGAGAACATACTTGGCATCAGCAACAAAGTGGTCAAAGCAAGGACCATAAGAAGACAAATAAAGCCAGACAAGCACAACAAGCAGTTGATGGACATCATCAACTCTTCGCCAGCCATGATACCACCAACAACACCAAGCATTGTGGTACTACCACAAACTGCTGCAGCAAAGCAGCAGACAACAACAAGTACACAGACTCAGCAGAGTCCACAACCAAAAGCCTTGGTACAACCACACATTACACCACCACCAGCACTTACAGACCTTCCAATGGCAACAGCGCCAGCAACTCAGCCAGCAAGGCAGCCAATTCCATTGCCGACACAAGGCAAAAGAGAAGTAGCAGATGAGATTACACAAGGCAGCTCACCAAAGCAAGCAAGGACAACAGAAAGAGCCACAGCAGCCAGCCGACCTGACACCGCTCAGGAGCCACCAACAACAAGGATGAGGATCTCACAAGTCACAGTCACAACGAAGAAAGGACAGAAGATAGAAGCAACCTCCAACGAAGATGAACAGGAGATACAAGCTGAAAATATTCTCCTGGAACCTTGGGTGAACAACACCGAAGGTTTAGACAAGGAACAAACAATAGAAGGAATGAAACAAGAAATCAAGTCAATGAAGGAACAAGGTGTATATACAGAAGTACACATCAGCCACCTCACCCCAGAACAACGCAAGAAGATCATCAAGTCAAGATGGGTTCTTCGACAGAAAGGCAGCACAGTGCGAGCAAGGATAGTAGCAAAAGGATACACAGAGGAGATCAATGACAACGACGACATCTTCGCGTCAACACCAATCTTCTGCGTTCTGAGGATGCTACTCGTCTTAGCACTTTGCAACAACTGGATCTGCCTCACAGGAGACATCTCAACAGCCTTTCTACATGCCGCAGCAGCAACAGCAGATCTCTTTATGTATCCACCAGCAGAGTTCTACAACGCCTTCGATCAAATCGTTTGGCGACTCAACAAAGCCATCCATGGCTTACGCAGCAGCCCAAAAGCATGGCAAAATCACCTGGCAGAGGTGATGCAACAACTTGGACTACGACGACTTGTCAGCGAGCCCAACGTCTACGCAACACCACAGGGAGATGCATACATACTATGCTACGTCGACGACCTGCTCTTCATTGGACAACAGGAGACGGTTCACAAGCTGTTCAAAAGCATTCAGCAACACCTTCTACTCCGTCCAACAGGAGAACTCACAGTCGGCAACACCATCAGCTTTCTGGGTAGAAACATCTGCAACAAAGGTGACTACTACGAGATCAGCTTAGCAGACAGCTACACAACACAGCTGCTGGAAGAAGCCAGCATGCTCAACTGCAACTCAACACCAGCACCAGGCAACAATACTCTGAAAGCAACATCAGAGATGGAACAAGAACTCAACAAAGAAGAACATGCAGCCTACCGAAGAATGGTTGGCAAGCTACAATGGATGACCTACACAAGGCCAGACATTGGCTTTGCAACAAAGGAGCTTGCAAGAGCTCTGACACAACCAACAACAGCAGACCAGCAGAAACTGAAACACTTGCTCAGGTACATCAAGGGAACACAACACTACAAACAATACATAAGACCAACAACCAAGACACCAACAGCTGAAGCAGTACCAGACATCCAAGTCTTTGTCGACAGCGACTGGGCAGGATGTGCAACAACGAGGAAGTCAACAACAGGATTTCTGATCAAAGTCTTTGGAGCAACAACCCACTACGGAAGCAGAACACAGGCAACAATAGCGCTGAGCAGCGCGGAAGCAGAACTCTATGCAATCAACACAGGAGCAACAGAAGCACTCCACATCAGCAACTTCATGAAAGAAGCTCTCAACATGAAGAAGATCAACATCCGCATACACACAGACTCATCAAGCGGAAAGAGCATGGCAACAAGAATCGGAGCATCAAAGAAAGCCAAACACATCGAGCTCAAGCACCTTTTTATACTACAACTGGTCGCACACGATCTTGTGAGGATTGTCAAGATCAACACGACCAACAACCCGGCCGACATTTTCACAAAGTACGTTGCAACAGAGACGCTTTTGCGTCACATCAGTGATGTTGGCATTAGCACCCAGCATCACTGAACAGACAACAACAACCAGCAACAGAAACAGTCTCACTGCAGCATATGCGCGTTAATGTGCGAGCGCGTGTACAACGTGCGAACATCGTGCGTGGCGTACACACACAAACATACATTTCCTTTTGAGCCATGGTGTCAACAAAGGTTGACAACATGAACTATGTCATAGTGATCACCTATACTTCATCATGGAGTATATCAACAATATCTGTACAATATCCCAACATGATTTTCGATATGGACTATACCAACGTTACGGTACCTACAACGTGAAGTATACGTACATGTCCTGTACAGCATGTCTGTGAAACACAACATGTCTTTTTTGCAAGGTTTGAAGAATTCAACAGTTTGACTTGCAGTCTTGTTGATGTCAACATTTTGCTGACCAACGGTGACCGCAACATTCCTCTGTTTTGATCGCAGCCGTTCTTTTGCTCCAACATTGGCGGACAACATCAACGTTTTTGACCTTGAGAATGGCAGCACTTCTCAACATCCATATGCAACAGTTCCGGTGATTCCCAAGATGACCATGACAACACTGGGACTCCTGACCCGTGCGGTCAACATGTCCCAAGTGTCCAATCCCACCAACATGGGACCGGACGATTACAACGTGGCAGCCCATGATGCCGACAAGGATGTATGGTGGTTGGCATTGCCAACAGAACTGTTTGGGGCAATGACGCCTGAGAGATTGAGGGGCAACATGGCACTGCTCGAGCACATCAACAGCAACACAAATGTTGCGCGCTACATCGAGGAATTCAACAACTACCACGGCGCAACATCAATCAACAACCGATGATGATCAACAGATGGAAGGATGAGACGTCATCCAACAGGTGAGACTGGCACCTCAACCAGCAGTCTTTGGATCTTCAGCAGATCCCTGCGCAACAAGAGGTTCAAACGTGAGAGCCGGGAATGCGCAAAATTAGATGAGTGTTTGATCAACATCTGCGGCTGGGCAACAGATGTAAAACTACAAGCCATCAGCCCTGTACAGAGATCAACACCTAATCCAATAGTATCAACATAATGTGATTGCGTTTCAACAATGTTTGTTTTGTGCAATGTGTTGGAAGCTCCAACAAATTGAGGGGCCGTGTTAAGTAACAACATTGTCCAACACACAATTCGTGTACAGTTCAACAGCTGCTGGATGTCACTGTCAACATTATGGATCAACAGGCCTTGAGCCTGAGACTGTTTGCCAACAGTACAAAAGAGTGAGAGCGCACAGCATCAGCTGCAACATTGATTCAACAGAGCTGCCTGAATCTTTTCATGATATATATATATATTATATCATACTCTCTCTCTCTCTCTCTCTCACTCTACATATATATATATATATACACCCCTTTCCTGACATACCCACCCCCACCCTCAGGGGGGGAGAGGATCATCACTACCTTTGCTCCTTGATCAAATATCCCTGGACGAAGCCATAGGGCTTCGACGCGATTTTCTGAGCTTCGCTGTGCGGGATTTTTCCAGTGTGGTGTGTTTTCCCGGAAAAAACTTGAAATCATCTCAAGTTATCCGAAGTTTTCATGATGGATTAAATCATATTAAATCTACTTGGGATTTTTTTTATCCTGTTTCATGATGGATTGGATGTGACCAGGACGCCGGGCCCTGTGGGCCCTGTGGGCCCCGTGGGCCCTGTGGGCCCTGTCCTAAAATCGGAGAAGAGTGAGCGTCCCTTGGTGCAAAAAGAATGGGGGGTGGATTATAGGGACCTTAAACTAATAGATCATACCATGATAGCAAGGGAATATTTTCTAATCAATGGATAATTATCATGGATGATATCATGGATTTGTTTCCGGGATAATATCATGATAGCAAGGGGATGAACAACTAGTCAATTATCATGTTTGGGATGATATTGGGGATCATGAACTGACCCCTAACGGTTGACCGGACAGCTATCAACGATTCTTTTGAAAATGAGATGGGATAATATTTTGATAATGTGACTGGGATATTGATAATACTTATTATATTTTTTCTATCATTATCATGATTGGGAAAATATTTTGAATGGCTCGAAGCTCGTCAGTTGACTGCGAAATGAAAAAAGATGAGTATCTTCGTATCTTGGTGCTTGCGCTATGCCAGCTTCGCCAACTTCGCTGCAGGTCTCATACCAAGCTGGAACGAGATGCTTCGTGGCTGGGCAGATTCAGTGGCAGATCCGTTTCCATTGGACACTACAAAATGGCAGGGAAACGATGGCAGGGTATTCGAGAGTTCATCCAATTTCCATCGTTTCTTTCTAGTCAAAGTTATAACCGCATTTTCCCAGTTTGTAGAATGTCCATAACTTGAGGTATACAACCCATTTCCAGTCACACCGAACTATCATATTGATGCTTGTCTATTAGATCCAATTTCCATCCCCAATTCCCCATGAAACATCTCCATCTTCACCCAGCCCGTTGCCCCGTTGCTGGCACAGCACAGGCCATGCCTTCAAAGATGACGACGGCTCCAGCATCGGTAGCGTCGTGACACGCTGCGCCTCCTCCCTCTCCAGTTCTCAAACCTCGCTCTCCGATGCGTTCCTGGACGTTTCGTTTTGGGAGGGGACTGGACATTTGACGATGATAAACAGTTGGTGGGTTGGTGAGTTGGTGAACAGAACTACAAACACTATGATAAGCATGGTAGATGTATCTGTTAATGGATTTATAAACCAAACAAAACTGTTCACGGTGATTTTCTACATGTTGAATTACTGGCAGTATTTTTGTGATTTGCACCAACAGCATTGCTGTGCCTTTGCCCTGAGATGGTGAAGCCACTGGTGGTAGGTCTTAGCCGCAACCGAAAAAAGTTTGATATGTGGGTTCAAAACTAGCCGCAGTTTTTATGGGGAATTCGATTTGGATATCAATCGCAACAGCAAGCCGTCAGGGTTCCAAAATTGGATGATACCCTCTGGTAAACATACAAAAAACTAAGGAACATCACCATTTTTGATAGGTAAATCCACTATAAATGGACCATTTTCAATACCCTCTGGTAATTTAACGTAGCTATTGAAAATGACCATTTATAGTGGATTTTCCCATTAAAATTCCATAGTTATGTTAGTTTACCAGAGTGTAGCTATGTAACAAATTACCAGAAGGTAGACTCCCATGGCCACTGGCACCCGGGCTTTCAGGGTCACCAAATGAGTCGCGGATGCGTGAACCTTCGATCATTTCCCTAGCTTTTTCAGTCCTACCGGTAGAACCAGAAACGTGCATTGTTTGGGGGAAGTCTTGAGAAGGTCAAGTACCATGGGCCATGGCTATGTTTGTTGGTCACCACGGATGTGTCATGTAGAATACTGCTGAATCTGGCGATGAAGATCCAGAAGCAAATAAATGCCACCTATTTTGCCACCAGGACACTGATCGGGTTGTCACTGACCCCATCCGTGGCACCATTTTTTGTTCTCAGGTGATCTATGCACAGCAACTTTAATGGTTTCCGGGTATTATTATTGGCACACCCAGCAGTGCGGCACGTGGCGTTTGGGGCTCAGTTGGAAGAGCACAGTCGGCAGCGGAGATCGTATGTGCCATGATGTGCCATGATGTGCCATGATGTGCCATGATGTGCCATGATGTGCCATGATGTGCCATGGTCAAAGTTGAAGTTCTGGTTTTTCGGGGGATGGTCATCGACCCATTTGTAGGGCTTAGTATACCCATAATTTTGGAATTCCTATCGTAGTGGTGGGATGACCATAAACCATGTACCATGCTTTGACCATGGTACATGTGAGGGTCTGACAATCGGGTATCATGTGTCCCCATAAAATGTTCGGTGATATAATAGGAATTACGATGGTAAACCGGAGTAGCCCTCCAATTTGTAACAACGTTTCCACGTCTATATAATAAATACATGTAGTATCCCCAGCTGCCTTTTCCTAACAGTGACTATTGGGTTTCAATCTCTGGGTCTGGGAGTGGTGCGCTAGTTGCCGAACCCACAAAATCGAACCCGAAACCCTGGAACCTTGGAACATGTGGAACCTGCGGGTTGCAAAGCTGGGTTACCCTCTGGTAAACTAACAGTTTGCTATAGAAAATGGCCCATATATAGTTGATTTACCTATTAAAAAATGTGATTTTCCATAGCTATGTCACAAATTACCAGAGGGTAAGTTCCCAGAAATTCTTGGGTGAATTCTCATTTTAGTTGCTTTGATCCAGATCTGCCATGATGCCGGCCCAAGGCCATTGTTGACTGCGTGGTCGTTTCACCCACGTGTTGCGGACGTGATCTTTGCCGAAGTCTTGGTGGAACGACTTGTTATCGAATGTCCAACCAGGAATGACGGATATGTGTCAAAAGCCAACAATTAGAGACTTCACATAGTTCTGAAAGCACTTGAGACTCAAACCTAGAGATCCTAGAGTCGAAAAACCAAAGGAAAAGGCCTTTTGTGAGTTAAACAACACCTCTCTCTTTTGAGACGCCTCGGAAAACCGGTGGTGTTTTGCCTTGACGTCCTTATATCTTATGTGGCACGCGATGACGCTGCCTTTTGAAGTGCGACCAGCGGTTGCGACGGCCCGACGGCCCCTGCAAGCAGCGGCAGAGTGGTGCTTCTCTCCCCCCGGGTTGTGCATTTGGGCTCGCCGGAAAGCTCCCATTTGCGCAGCTACATGGAAAGATGAAGGGGGAAGTAAGGATAGAAAACCTTCTTAAATGGTGATTGATCCGGAATTACATGTAATTACTGCAGTGCAAATTCCAGCAGAAACTTTGCTGTTTTCGATGGTGTCCATAGCCATCTGATCTTGCTCCGGAAGTAGCACGATGCCTGACTCTTGCAAAGGAGCACCGGGAGCGCCAGCGCCAGATCCTGATGATTCTGCAACTGAAAAACTCAAAAATTTCAGGAATGGATCAACACAAATGTTTTATGTAGCGGACTAGCGGATTTTGGTATTTTTTTTCAGCATTCACTGGCATTCACCATCCAGTTTTTGGGATTTTTGACCCATACCCACTTCACAATGAACATGGAAACAAAGTGATGGTCTAGACCAGCTCTGCTTAGCTTGAGATCCATTCTGTTGGATTTGTAGGTCAGTACAAGTTGCAACAATGCATGTATATGTATACATATATACGCACATTTATTCATGTATTGAACTTATCTATGAGAGAGATATATATATATACATGAACCTGTATCCATGTCCATGTCCATGTATATGTATATATGTATGTAGATGTCCATGTATATGTATATGCACATGTACATGTATTTGTATACCTGTCCAAAGAACCATTTGTCGCTCTGCTTCATACCAAGGACCTTTTGTAGCTCTGTAGCCTAGCTGGTGCTGCCTAACACTCCAGGTGCAACCAATCCTCAAGGTACAGTCTCGAAGAGCTGTCGTTTGAGCAGTGAATCATTCGACGAATTCGTTTGCAATGAGGAATACATGCCAAATGATCTGCACGTCGATCATAACAATGTATCTTTTTGTTGTTCTTTTAACCGAGATTATCATCATTGTTACTACTATTTGTAATTTATTTTTTCAATGGCACAACACGTGATATCATGCTTATCAGGATGCGAAACAAACACAGAATTAGTGCTGAGGTATCCACATGGTACTGCCCGGCTTCACCCTTTCATTTTCCATGTTAAAACACTTGATTCCTACAAGAAATCCAGACACAACTTGGCATTCATTGTCCTCCAAACATCTTGTGTTTTGTGTTTTTTTTCTCGCTCATTTTCACTCCTGACTCCATAAAACACCAATTTTTTGGCTGCTTCGGGTGGTTTGAACCGACCACTGAAATCCAGGCAGAGGCCCCATGTTTGATGGTCTATACCACCCATAAAAATGGTGATGACTGGGGGACGGTTTATGATTGTTTTAACCACATTATTGCATTAACTATGATTGTCCACATATTGTCCACATATTGTCCATATATTTTAGCTGACCTAGTTGAGGTTGGCCAACTATTTTGGCCCGAAATAATTATCAAAAACGGTGGCTAACTTTTGGCCAAGCGTTATAGGGCCAACTTGCTTGCTATTCTCGTTTGTAAGAGACTCCCTACGTTTGCAATAAATCCCCAAGTTTCTTTGTTAACTCTATTTTTCGTTGGTAGCATCCACAGATTCGTTGGCAAGCTGGGCAGCCTTTCTTAGTAACATCGCACAGTTCAATCTCCATTTTGCTTAATAAAATCAAAATAAAGCCATTCGCATCATGATTTTGTCAGTTTTCTGCATCTCAATCTTACATTGAGTCTTACATATTTGTCTTACATATCTGACTTTGTGGTATATGTCAAATCCCATTTTTTGGGTCGAAACATCGACGAGTTCTGCGGATCGCTAATTGGACGCTGCCTCCAGAAGGCTGCGACACAGGGTGGGAGCCCTATGAACGGCTGAAAGTCTTGGATTTTTTGGATAATGTGTAGCAAAGATCAAATGGAAGGGATACATTGGATACATTGGATACATTGGATGTCCTATTGTTGTTGTCAACAGCTTTTTTTTTCCCAGATCTGTCTGAAAACGGTTGGAAGTTCCGCTGTTCCCTCATCCCAGCGTTGTGTTCGCGCGCCAACCAGGATAGTTCTGCCAAACTCACAGCGTCCTGGATGCCTGCGGAGAGGCTCACCCGCTGACATCGTTGCTGGAGCTCAAGATGCATCCCTGCGACCCAAATGGCGGGGCCCATGGAGTTCGATGATTCACTGGCTAAAATGGCGGTGTTTTTGTCCATTGCTATACCGGTGAGCACAGGGTAACATAGAAACAAAGACATGGGAGGATTTTGAGGATCTGGTGCGCCAGAAATGGATCTGGTGCCAAATGCCATAAATTCATTGGATAGTCGAGTTATACCCACAGTTAGTGGGATAAAGATGGGTTATATATGGATTATAAACCACTTCCTATACACATCTGGGGTTCCCCCGCACTTCGCTTTATGGACTTTCATCGCTTAGAAAAAACAACACCATCCAGGCTGGTGAACTAGCCCCTTTTTTTGCTCAATGCCACTAGTAAATGGTCAAATCTACCACTTGTTCTGCAGAAAACAATGTTTTTATTCCAATTTTCATGCTTGAATCGTAATTTTGGATGATGAAAGCCACATTCTTTTAGGGTGAAATCCATCTTGTTGATGTTTAAATTTCATCATTTCTATGCAGAAATTCGCTTTACAGGACCCCGATGGATTTGGCGCAAGCAGGGAGGCTCCTGAGCCGTTTGAGGTTGTTGTGAGCGTGAAAGTTCCCCGGAAACCGTCCGTGCATTGCGAGTGGATTCTCCTGGTGGTGAGACTTCGAAGACTTCGAATCTCCAGATTCGTTGAAGTTGAAGTCCAAGTTCAGTGACTAGTGAAATGCCAGGTTTCCCCATTCTTAGACATTGATTTATGATGGATTTCTAGATATTTCAAGTGATTTCCAGATATTTCCAGATATTTCAAGTTTCCCCAGTTCTTTTGTTTCCTTAGACATTGGTTCACCGTAAAACTCATTTTGGTCGTCATCCCATGAAGAAAAAACTCACCACCAGACGTGGCGTGCGGCCGCCCGCCTGGCTGTGCATAGGGATCTCGTCACAGCCGCTTAGGAGTGGTTTATAAGCCGTAACTGGGGTGTAATATGGTATAGTATGATTATATATATATACCATATATGTATATATATATACCTTATATATATATTCCTATATATATACACACCTTACATATATATAGAGAGTATGAATATATATGATGAAATATACCTTATCCATCAATATCCTTATATTATATAATGACTTGGGGTACACCTCCCTATCAGCCTGGGTTGATATTACGGTAAAGCCAAGACCATAGACTGCCATAGACCATCCCCAATTTTAGCAGAAATGGGTGGTGTCTACAATGAAGAATTGGAGCTTTGTGCTTTTAGGTTAGCATATTTATCCACCAAGTGAGCAACATTGAGGTGCTACTGTTTGGGTAAAGTGCTTCTTAGGTTTTGTTGGTAACGTTATACTTCTCACGAATCACAGAAACCCAAACAATGACCTCCCTCTACAAGAACCCCCAAAGGTCAGCAATCTGGCACTACAGCAAGGGTTATGGACGTTTTGCTGATTACCTTGCCAATCAGCGGTGACCAGCCATTGCAACACAGAACTCACCCATTCAATTGGATGGTGGCCTCAATCCATAAAAAGTTCTCGTTCTCTAGCCATTGTTAGAGGAATCTTCTTATGGGATGAATCACACTGAAAATATTCCATGTAACTTGACCAAGGCACAGATTAGCCAAGCCCCACCTTTTGTGCATTTTTGGGTGGACATAGCCACGCCCCTATTAAGCCCAAAGCTGGGACAGTTTCATCTGTGCCTGTGACGATGAAGCGACAAAAACCTGGAGCAAAACCTGACACCGCGACCAATATTCATCCGCAGGTTGCCACTTGGCTGGAGGCATTGTCTTCGCAAGTGCAGTTTCCAAAAAAGCTGTGGATCCTGCTGTTTTTTGGGGTGGTTGAACCAAGGACCAGAGTCAACCAATAATGGAAGTATCATCACATATGTAACATATGTATATGAATCCTATCTATCTATCTATCTATCTATATCTATCTATATCTATCTATATCTATCTATATCTATCTATATCTATCTATATCTATCTATATCTATCTATATCTATCTATATCTATCTATCTATCTATCTACCTACCTATCTATCTATCTATCTATCTATCTATCTATCTATCTTATCTATCTTATCTATCTATTTATCTATATATATATGTATAGATGTTCATCCATTTTCATACAACAATTCTATGTCTGGCTGATTATATTTCCCGAGCCAATCCAAGTAAACAATCCAAGCGCCATTTTCCAACGACGTATCGCCAGGATGCGCTACGTCAAACGGTGGCCGATGTTGCCGATGTGGAGGCTCAGCTAGAGAATCCAGACACAAAATTGGATTTTAAGCACTTACCCTATGGGATTTATAGGGATTTATAGGGGATATAATGGATAATACCCTATGGTTATTTAACATAGCCATGGTATAGATGGCCCATAGAAATAGTTGGTTTACCGAACTTAAAAATGGGTGGATCTTTCCATGGCTATGTGAGTCATAACCAGATGGTAGATAAACAATATTTCCAGTTGTTATTGGACATTTATATTATACACCATCAAAAATTATACTCATTTTTGTTACATATTTGTTGTTATTTATTATATATACACCATCAACAATAATAACACTATTTCCATATTCTACACATATTCTACACATTTTTTCGCACCATGATTTTCATGGTGAATCTCAGATTTCCATCATGCCAGGAGCGGCCTGCGAAACGGCGGAGAACCTTGGATGAGGCGGTTCATCCCTGTCGTTGGTCCCATCTTTAAGGTTGGATTATTTATATAGTATATATAAGTTAACATATATAATTTGAATAATTTAATATGTATATATATATACAGTATATACATATTAAATATGATATGATATGATTTCTAGCATTTTTCAAAACGGATTCCCATGACATAGGATGGAGCCCAAACGCCCCAAACGCCGGCCACAGGTGCCTTTGATCCACACCTACACCAACGAGCAGGGGCAACTCTACGTGTGCGCCATGACCTTCCTTTTCGATGACTTGTCAGGAAAAAACCCTTAGCAATCATAATAACTAGTATTTTCATAATAGTTTTCACAACAGTAACCCATTATCTATCCATAACAAACCACAATGATCAGAAAAATTATCGAAGGACTGCCGAGCTAAGGACTCGTCCTTGTGCTTTGTGAATCTTCAGCAACTTTGCAGCTCAAAGTATCGATGTCTTCGTGGTTGGACCCCAATAATCAGGTTCCAGCAGGCCAGGACCAGCCACGCCCCAGAGTGACACCAGTGACACCAGTGACACCAGTGACACCAGTGACACCACGAACCTTGGACGCCATGAGCCACAATTTGGCAAAAGCCAAAGCCTTCTGCGAGCAGTTTGCGCTGAAATGTCCCGCGACACAGCTGCAGATCATGGCGAAATTCCACCGTCATATCCGTTGAGAGGTCTTCCCATGACATGTGATGTTCCAGCCATGTTTGTTGTCCGGCAAACATTATGAAACTTTAGTCGCATCATTGAACTGATGTATAAACTTTGGATGAACGTGGTATTTTTAACATCATGATGGTGATAAAGCCACAAGTTCAATCACATTCTTTTAAACCATCAGGTTGTTTCATGATTCGATATTTTCAATCATCATGATGATTCATGAAACAATCACATCATTGAACCATCAAACCACCATTACACATCAGAAGTTGTACCCTCTGGTAGTCTAACATAACTATATATTGAAAATGTTCCATTCATACTTGATTTTCGTAATAAAATTGCAATTTTCCATAGCAAACTGTCAGTTTACCAGAGGATAGATTCCATTCAATTCCATTAAATCCCATTAAATCCCATTCAATTCCATTAAATCCCATTAAATCCCATTAAATCCCATTCAATTCCATTAAATCCCATTAAATCCCATTAAATCCCATTAAATCCCATTAAATCCCATTAAATCCCATCAAATTCCATTAAATCCCATCAAATTCCATTAAATCCCATCAAATCCCATTAAATCCCATTAAATCCCATCAAATCCCATCAAATTCCATTAAATCCCATCAAATTCCATTAAATCCCATTAAATCCCATTCAATCCCATTAAATCCCATTAAATCCCATTCAATCCCATTAAATCCCATCAAATTCCATTAAATCCCATTAAATCCCATTAAATCCCATTAAATCCCATTAAATCCCATTAAATCCCATTGTATTCCATGAAACATCCGAAGTTTTGTTGCTTCGCAGGTCTTGATGGCACCGATGGCCGGTGCGTCACCTGTAGCTTTAGCAGCAGCTGTTGCCAACGCAGGTTTCAACTTGGATCGCTTTTGGATCATTGGATGGTGAAGTCTTGGGGACCAAATAGATGGGATACCCATTTAGAAGGTATATATAGTATATACCAATAATAATAGTGGTTTTTTATGATGGGTATATGATGGGATTATAAACTAGAAATTATCTGGTATATAATTTAGTGACCCTCTGGTAAACTGGGATAGTGGTATAACCATAGGAAAACCATAATAGTGGTTAAAATAGTGGTTAAAATACCAATAATAGTGGTTAAACAAATCAATAATAATAGTGGTATATACCAATAATAATAGTGGTTAAAATACCAATAATAGTGGTTTTTTATGATGGGTATATGATGGGATTATAAACTAGATGATTTACCTATTACCCTCTGGTAAACGTTTACATAGCGAACTGGAAAGATCCACCATGCTATCAATGGGAAAATCAACTATTTCGACTGGGCCATTTTCAATAGCAAACTGTTAGTTTACCGGAGGGTAAGATATCTGGAGGTTTCCTGAGTCATGAGGGTACCCCAAGCAAGCCTACCCTCTGGTAAACATCAAAAAGCTATTGAACATGGCCCAGTCGAAATAGTGGATTTTTCCATTAATAGCATGGTGGATCTTTCCATAGTTATGTTAAATAACCAGAGGGTAAACCTCCATTTTCCTACGGTTTTCCTATGGTTATACCACTATAATCCCAGTTTACCAGGTTGTCATGGGGGTACCCCAAGCAAGCCTAAGTCATCCATGTTATTTGGGATTTTCCATTGATGGAAAGCCGCTTATAGTTGGAGAATGTGGGTAAAACAAGGTCACGCGCGGGTATTTAACCTGGTCTCATTTGTGTCTTCGACAGCATTTCGTCCTGTAAAATACAGGAGTTTGTGTTATTGGGGTAAATTCAGCCGTCGCGGCGCGTTTCGTTTTCATTTCAATTTTCCGAGGTGAGACTTCAAGTCTGCAGTGACTGGTAAGTGGTATCGCCAAACAAAGGCATGCATATACAAAATCAATTTTTGATTCAAACCACCTTTGGACCAGTCTTTGTTGTTCAAAGAGGAAGGAATGAAACGGTCAAGCGATTGCCACCATCTGTCCACTGCTTGAGTTCCAGCAATGGTGGCTCCAGGTTTCTTCCAAGTTTTCAACTTTCGAGTGAACTGTTGTTTTCGATGCGTAACTGGAAAATTTTTGATCCTTTTCTCTTTGCACAGGCTCTCCCACGCTTTGGCTCCATCACTATAGAGACGGATTTTTTTGGAATCGCCTAAAAAGGTCATGATCTTGGATTGAACAATTTCAGACTTGGATTCCACAGGTGGACTTGCACCTGGAGGCACTAGCTTGAATGGTAAAACCTTCAAAACAATGTTGCCACCTCGTTTTGCAACCGGCCCCATGTAACTTCTGGCTTTCAAACCAAGTACTCGGAAATGTGCTTGCCAATACTTGGGCACCGGCTTGAACGGCTTTGCTTTTTGGAAGCGGGTAGCAGCAGCAGCAACTTCTGTTTGAAAGTGAGGGTTGTTTTGGCCGACGTACAGTTTGCGAAGACCATGCGCGTCTGCTTCGATGTCTCCCACCAGGCGTCTTGTTGCATTTTGTGTCCGACAGAGTTGTTCTCCCGCCCTTGCTTCCGCAGCTTGCAAAGCTTCATATATGTGCTCCACTGCACATCTGGCGAGCTTCAGTTGAGATTGGGCATCTGCTACACGGGGAGCTTCCATCAAGCGTGATCTGCTGTAAAAGGTAATCACTCTACACAAGTCAAAGAGGCTCAAGCGTGTGCCGCGAAACAACGAAAAGTCAGTGACATTGTGTCTTTTTTGGCATTTCCAAGAAGTGCACCTGAAATACAATTTCCCTGATGCTTTGAAAGGTTCTGCTTCACCAAGAGCCGCACCACAAGCAAAGCAACCTTTTTCAAATCCACGGATAAAACCAAAGGAAAGCAACTCGTCAAGAGCTGTAGCAACTTGTGCGGAATGAGCATCCACAACAGAACTTGAGGCAAGATGATGTGGAGTTCTCCTTCCACCTGTGTTCTTGACGGTGCCATACGCCTTCTTTGCTTCTTTCCGGTAATGTCCAGACTTGGCCGTTTTTTTCACTGGCAAACGTCCTTTGAAGCGCTTCTGGGGAGCTCCATCAAGAAAGCCTTTCACGGCAGCTCTCAAGTGAATCAGCTCTTTGGCAGCTGGATTCGGACATTGCTTGATATTGTGCCCAACTTTCTTACAGCAAGAGCATTTGTGTGCCGGCTGATGACGCACCGTTTGCTTTCTGTTGAATTTAGTCATACACACGGACTTCCGCAGGCATTCTCTGGCATGGCATGTCTACATTGAAAACATATGGAGATCACTTGTGGCACTGTGCCACAGACGAAAATGGGGGAAAAAAGTGTTCTGAGCCAAAGACTTGGTGGATGATCGATCTGAGTCGGCACCTCTGCACATCTCACGCAATGTTACAAACTCATCACTGCCATTGATCATTTGATCTATTTATTCGAGTGCGACTCAGGACTTACGTCCGTTTCAAGTCTTGACAGCATGTGTATATATATATATATATATCTTGGAACGTATCTATAGATGGTTTCACACAGACACATCAAACATTATATTACTTTTCTCTTTTGTACATATAGACATATATTAAAGATATATATATATATATAATATTTTTTCTTTATTGACTTATATTCGTTTAAGACAAATATATACATGATAAATCACGTTCTGAGCAATCGTCATGGCTGAGGCAGCAAGTCTGGAATGCGTTTCTTTTGCAACGCAAAAGAGTGGAAGTCAGAAGGTTAAGCACGTGTTTGTGGACCGTGCTGCAATTGAAATTTCAAAGTTTTTTTCATTTCCTTTTGCTGCCTGATCAAACTTGGCGGTGGCTGACCCAAAAATTTTTTCCCGTGCCAGCAAAGGGGTTTGCTGTCCCGATTTCGCAGCCAAAAATTGCTGCAGCGTAGCCAAATCTCTCCAGCATGTCGACCTGTTTTGATTAGATGCAATTTTCTTGGCGTTCCACAGGAGGTGCACATGCCGTATTTCGAAGGACGAGTTTTCAGGGTCAAAAATCTAAACGGACCTAATGGCCTGCCACTTCTGCGAGACTCTTCCTGATTTCCAGCAACGTCTGAAGAAGGCACGGACCGCACAGCGGGAACAGAAGAAGACGACGCAGCGGAATGTTCGTTTTGGGCCGGCCAAAAAGTCTCAGATCCATGTCTGCACATCTGTCGCAAATTCACAAACTCTTCTTCTCGGTCGAGAAGCAGTAGAGCCCACATGGGGATATCAGCACTCAAGCCATCATCGCATCCAGCTAAACGATCTTGCAGGTCCTCAAAATCTGACACAATCTACTTCGCAGACGGTTGACCCCGATAGAATGAAAGAACGGGAAAACGTAGAAAAGAAGACAATGTGGCAATGAAAGAAATCAAACAAAGACAAGACTCCTGCCGATATAGGTCTCGAAACATCTGCAATTCGACCACAGAAGTCGGATAGAGATCCATCTTGGCCACCAAGTGAGGCGGTGACTCTGAACCGTTGATGTCTGACAAAGGCTCTTCCTCGGAGTAGACCTCCGCTGCAGACGCCAGCGACTCAGTCTCCATGACATGCGCTCCACACTCCCCGTTGACAGAAACATCCGAACCATCCTCAGCGGGCATGACATCTGGTCTTGCCCGCGGTATCTCTGTGACCACCTCCTCGTCAGAAGATATCACGTCAGCACGTTGGTCACGCGTCAAAAAGACACTGTGAGCTTCGGCGTCGTACATTTCTGCCGAGAATTCATGCCTCAGATGCACAGCATGTCATGTCAAAGCAGAACCAAAATCTACGAGGAGGAAAAGAAAATACATTGGAACAGAACAAGTTGGAAAATCGAGCTACCACTGTTGCACAGCAATTGCATGCGTCGCATCAGCAGAACATGAGTTGCCTTCTCGAGCAACCAGGCATTTCAATTTCCTTTCTACGACCAAGTCTGAAGTCCGCCTACCACGCAGATACCGACGCCACTGATCTTGCAAAAGTGGCAAACAACGACATAAGGTATGGAAATCGTGAAGCCGGAGGAGCGATTCTTGCACTGCATGCAGACCAGGGTCATAGCTAACTGAAACATCACAAAGCGACGACGGAGCCGTCAAAATCTCATGCAAGTCATCTAAATAGTTATCATGGAACTGAAGCCATTGGCCCAACAGCGGCGGTAAGCTGCTTCCAGTCAATCGCAGGACAATCAGCAGCACAAGTGCTTGCAAGGTTTCTTCCATTTGAACCACTGCTGCAACACACTGAACTTGCACTGAAGATCATATGATGCAAAGATCACTTCTAGACATATACTATATAGAAAAAACAGTTTGGAAGGTAAAATTAGGTGAGTTCCATACATAGTTATGCCCATATATACATACAACTCATAGACGTAAGTCCCCAACTACAACTAGAACCGTAAAAACAAACTAGCATTCGACAAGTCCCCGGAATCCGCAGGGCAATCTGGGTGACCATACCTGAGAGACGGGGCGGATGCGTGTACGATGTATATCGGTGTAACGGTACGATACATACGAAACAAGGTAGGGCGTCGAATATATTCGTTTCAAGATACATATGGTCACTATGTTGAGAAGAAATCGAAAAAGTCGCAGCGTACAACATACATGCTGTTAGTGGCATATGGTAAGTATGGAAGATAACAACACAATCTCTGGCAAGGCTTCATATATGTGCTCCTTATCATCCCACCCCACCCCATTCCACCCCACCCCACCCAAGACGTAGCATGACCTAACCAAGTTGGTAGCACCAGGACATGACGTCAACGTAACACGACGTTATCATCCCACCCCACCCCACCCCACCCCACCCCAACCCAAGACGTAGCATGACCTAGCCAAGTTGGTAGCACCAGGACATGACGGCAACGTAACCGAATCACCCACCCCACCCCACCCCCATACGTAGCAACCTAGCATTGGTAGCCACAGGACATGACGACAACGTAACACGACGTTATCCACCCACCCCAACCCCACCCAAGACGTAGCATGACCTAGCCAAGTTGGTAGCACCAGGACATGACGTCAACGTAACACGACGTTATCATCCCACCCCACCCCACCCCAACACAACACCAAAAATACCCACCCCACCCACGACTAAAATACCCAAAAAACGCCCAAAACTACCAGGTTATTTATCAGCACGCCTCCTAAAACAATGCCATGTTTACCATCCCCCAAATAAATCACCATGTTTATATGTTTTTTTCCCATTCCCAAATGGGTGGTTTATGACATTGTTTTACCCACAAAAACTAATTCACCAACTTAAGATCTGAAGATAATGTGAACGTTTTTTTTTTGCGAACAAACTCAAGATCTTGAGATATGGAGACATAATGAACACACTTAAAATGAGGTGAAAATTGATGGTTGCTGTGAATAATGGTTGGTAAATATAGTTTTACTGTTTTCAAATGAATCTTTACCTAACCAGAGAGGGAAAAAGATGGACTAACCAAACCATTCACCAGCTGCTGCTTCAATGTAAGAAAACCAGAAAGGGCCAACTCTTGTGCAGGCTATCTAACTAAGATTGGCCATGGTGGCATAGCTCATGAATGATTACCAGATTACCAATTTACTGGGTTTTCATAATATCCCAAAGTCAAACTTTTGTGCGTTTGTGAAGGTGAAAGGTGTTTCATTTTTTGAGTCCCATTTCTTGGTTTTCAACCTACAAGTAGTTGCTTCTATATATCTATAAATATCTACATATATCTACATATATCTACATATATATATAATATATACATATCCATGTACATATCCATATTATCTATAGATAAGACATATATAACCATGTAGACTAATATATATATATATATCTATAGACATATCCATTTAGTCTTCTTAGTTGTTGTTCAAGTCCACCTGGACCATGTCGCAGGTGGAATGGGTGCCTGTGGCGTCTTGGGAATGTCACCAACTGAGATTCGGAATTGGAGCAACTCGGACTAGGGGACTGGGTGAGGTCGCCTATTTTTGGACAAACCCATACACATAATTTATATATCTATCTATATATATTATGTGTACAGGTACAAGACATATTGTGTGTATACAGTGTATATATATATACACATATTTATGTATGTAGCTATGTATTGTATATATATATATAGCATATGTACATGCCTATATCTAAATTCATATCTATCTCTCTATCTACATCTATACCTACAGTACCTTGTATCTTCAACTTCGAAACTCTTTTGAAAAAGAGGATGTGAAATGGCAAAACAGACTGATTTTGATCTCCCAGAACTGAAGGGACGAGTCATAGAATACCCTCATGTTTGGAACGCTCTATTGAAACCTCAGTATGATATGATATAGTATAGTTGGTTTTCCCATCATCATCTTATGACATATCCACATTGTATTCCCATATCCCACTATGTTTACCCTCAGGTAAACTAACATACATGTGGAAAACCCATCATTTATAGATTATATCCCTAGGGAAGCTGTGGGTTTTCCGCATCTATGTAAACGTTTACCGCAGGGTATCCATCTTTGATAGCATTATTCCTTGTCAACAATCCATTATTATGACATATCCATATGATAAACCAGTAATAAGTATGAATCCCATATGTTCTCATTATATCAACCAGTTCTATAATCTCAACCAATGGGTTGAAATAATATCAGTTCTATAAATATCAATCCCATTTATATATTCAATCATGTTAATCCCATATATTCTCATGATATAAATCAGTTCTATCATCCCAAGCAAGTTATCTGATCCCAGGTGCTTCGTTCCGGGAACGTTCTGCTGGTCCCTTGCAATTGAATACCTGGATCCCAGAGCCTGCACCCCCGCAACGCGACCCAGAGAACGAGCAACGGCTGCGGGACTTTCTGGGGCACTTCGGACCCGAAGTCCCAGCGTGGGCAGCGGAGACCTGGTGTGACAACAACCGTTTCCCCAGGAGAAAAATGATGGCTTTTTGGGCATGATTTCATGAGATTTTCGGAATGGAGTGTAGATCTGGAACATTCCATGGGTAAACACGGGTCAATATCTTTAAGTCATCTGAACAGGAAGCAGTGTATCACAGCCCCTTCCTTTTCTGCTTTACACAGGCTAGTAATTCCCCCTAGCTTAGATTGAAATTACATGATTTTACATATACATTCTACTGAGAGTAATAACACTATACAATTTACAAGAATTACAACAGCAAATAACAGAGATTTACATAGAGGTTTATGAAATTGGGTACCCTCTGGTAATTTAACATAGCTATTGAAAATGGCCATTTATAGTGAGTTTTCCCATTAAAAATGGTGATTTTCCATAGTTATGTTAATTTACCAGAGGGTATACCTCTATGACTGGGATGATTTAAAATGACCCCCCCTGTCATGGTTGGGCACCGAGGACGCCAAGCTGGTGGATTTCGAGGCACAAGTGACTGCCATGATCGACGCGAAACCGGAAGTGATTTCGTCCATCATGGGCGTTTATCCGCCGCATCTGGTGAAGAGGATGAAGGAGCAGAAGATCAGGCCATGAATTGAGGCTTTTTCACCGGTTGAAGCGGAAGTCATGGCTACTCAGTACCCAAATCATCCAAGCATCCGATAGGATCCGGGGATTCCCCAGAACTTGGACCCCTTAGGGAGATGGTCGCGGCTTGTCGTTCAGCAGGGTTTCCGAAAGTCATCAACAGTTTCTATTGTAACCCATGATTTTAGGTTACGTTTACCTTCGAACGGCCAACATCTGAAGCCTCAAAATGTCTTTTTATGTATTTCCCTTCTGTCGGAAATTGACGATTCTTGGCATTTTTTGGGATATGCTTCCACATTTTTCCAGCTCAACAGCCACAAAACCCGTAAATTTCCATGGTTTTTCCATGGTTTCCATGGTTTTCCCGTCGATTTCCACGACTTTCGCCGTGGCGCCAGGTGGTTCGCCGTGGCCACCACCGTGGCCGAGGCCGTGGCCGCGGAAGCGGCCGGCGCCGACGCCATCGTGGCGCAGGGCGTGGAGGCGGGCGGACACCGCGGCGCCTTCCGGGCCGAAGACGCCAAGGTGGACCTGGTGGGCCTGGTGGAACCTGGGCTGCGATGGATGGGATGGGGTTGGGGATGGGGTGGGGATGTAGTTCTATGGTTTTTATTGGATTTGTGGGATTCTTGAAGGTGTTTTTTTTCGGGGTTTTCATGTTGCACATTTTTTGGTTTCCGCAGCTGATTGGGGCGAAAATACGGTGATGACCTCCGAAAACCCAACTCCTGTCCCGTCGGGGGAAGGCTACTAAAACCATCAAGCGTTGAGATTTCATGAGATTTCCATCTTGGTCATGACCGGCACAGTATCCATGGTCGATACACCAAAAATTTTCTGACTGGAGCACCAAGAAGGTAAGATGATATGTATATATATATATACCTTGTACCCCTGGTGAACATCAAAATAGCTGGTAAATGGATGTTCATCCCATTAAAATGGTATTAATAGGTATTGATCCATACCCATATAATTCCTTGCTTTATCGTCTCATATGTTCCTATCATCAGTATATCATCACCAGATCAGTGTTGTGTTCGGATGTGCATCTTGGCTTGTCTTACTGCGCTTCGATGGGGGAATGGGGGAATGGGATGATGGTTATAGTTGTTACAGATCATTAACCCCATTCCCTACTAAGCAGCAGTAAGTTGTTCGTGATGGGAAAAAACTGGTTTCCAAACCCGCAACTTGTGGTTGTTGCATGTCGGGGGGCTTACTATGGATACCATCCACTTCCTGAGTGGTTTCATCCATCAAAATTGGGGGTGGTGGATCCTATTGCTTTACTAGCATCGAAAACATCCACAGTACCAGCAACCAACCTGGGGCCCCCAGGGCCCCACTAAAAGGTAAGACTATCATTCATGGATTATATCATTATCTCCCAAAAAACATCCCAACCAACCCTTTTCTTCTCAGAAAACCTCTACATCTGATTCTCCCATCCCATTCTGCCATTCGTCCCGTTGTCCGAGGCACTGCTGCCGCAGATCGTGGACGCCGTGCAGATCCCGGTGATCGCCACGGGCGGTTTGTGCGACGCGCGGCAGACGGCCGCGGCGCTGCTGCTGGGCGCCTCGGCGGTGCAGATCGGCACCGGCCTGCTGCGCTGCCCCGAGGTTCGCCCGGGGGGGCCGGGAAATCCCACGTGGGAAACCACGGGGGGCCGATTTCAGGGAGAAAAATGGGGGAAGAGGATGAACCATGATGAAACATGATGAAACATGATGAACCCCAAGGAAACTGAGGGATTTTCCAAATCTGAGATGGATTTGGAATGATTTGGATTGGTTATTTGCCGAAAATTGGGGGATTTGACACATTGCCACTTTGTACCACTGTGTGTGGCCCCCATAGTGTATTGTTTCCACACTGGCTTCTTCGCGATGGACAGGCATTTTGGAGTCTCACAATAGATCCCCAAATTATTTATGAAGTTACAAAATTGGGGTTGCAAGGCTAACTGGTGTTGTCAGACGGCAACTGGTGTTTGACATAGAGATGGATAGGTACATACACATGTACACCTATAGACAGACATAAACGAATAAACATGACTCTAAATTTGATCGCACATCAATGCCATAGTTTCGTTTATGAAGGGTATATCCATCATAAATCTGGGTAAGAGCCCTGGAATCATGGTTAATACATGTTAATAAGGGAAATCATCCCCAAATGGCCGAACAATTCAGTTTAGTGAAATATTATAATTTACCCAGATAAATGTATTTTTTGTCATTTTTTTCTGCCTCGGTTACTTTTTTTCATTTTTGTTTTTGTAATTTTATTATTTTTGCATTTTCCAGTCGAAGCCTGTTACTGCAATACATAAGTATACTGGTTGGTGGTTTGGAACATGAATTTTATTTTTCCATATATTGGGAATAATCATCCCAACTGACTAATATTTTTCAGAGGGGTTCAAACCACCAACCAGATAAGTATATCCATCATAAATGAGCATGAATGATCCATCAAGGGTATATCCATATTGAACATCAATGGTATACTCCGGATCAACAACTCAACTCGAGGGTGCCCTTGAGGAAAAAACAAAGGGTATAGCCCAAAAAAGCCATGGTAAAGTCACCTTAAGTTGGGATTATAAACCCTACAACTGAGGTTATATCATGTTATATATATAATGTTATATATATATATAATGTTATGTATGTACATATATATATATATGTATATATATATATAGCCCCAACAACATAGAAATAGAAAGTCTCAGCAGCCCCAAAGGGCAGCCAACCATAGAATTCACCAAGCGAAGTGTGCATCATCTCAGCTATCGTAAACACGGGGTGCCTCACTTTGTAGATGGGAACCCCAAAATCATGATGTGAACGTTGTGAGGAGAACCGACTATGATGAGAATATATATATATATAATACAGAATAATATATATATATATGCCCACAGGCCCCTTGTGTTGCCCAAGCCCAGAATAGCGTAAATTACAAGGATTTTTTGTTCACACTATACATCTCATATAAATTCTCCCACCCCCATTGAACTTCTACATTCATTGAAGATTCTCCAATAAGGGTTTAATTCTCCCACCCCCGTTAAACTTCTACATTCATTGAAGATCTTCAATAAGGGTTTAATTCTCCCACCCCCGTTAAACTCTTACATTCACTGAAGATCTTAAATAAGGGTTTAATTCTCCCACCCCCATTAAACTTCTACATTCATTGAAGATCTTCAATAAGGGTTTAATTCTCCCACCCCCGTTAAACTCTTACATTCATTGAAGATCTTCAATAAGGGTTTAATTCTCCCACCCCCGTTAAACTTCTACACTCACTGAAGATCTTAAATAAGGGTTTAATTCTCCCACCCCCATTAAACTTCTACATTCATTGAAGATCTTCAATAAGGGTTTAATTCTCCCACCCCCGTTAAACTCTTACATTCATTGAAGATCTTCAAAAAGGATTTAATTCTCCCACCCCCGTTAAACTTCTACATTCATTGAAGATCTTCAATAAGGGTTTAATTCTCCCACCCCCGTTAAACTCTTACATTCATTGAAGATCTTCAATAAGGGTTTAATTCTCCCAACTCCGTTAACCTCTTACATTCATTGAAGATCTTCAATCATCATCATCATCATCATCAACATGCCGGGAACGTCCCTGTAAATCTCCGGGCAACACAAGGGGCCTGGCCGTATATATATATACACATATGTATATAGTATATATATATATAACACATAATAATAATTGTTAGAATGTAACATTGGTCCCAACATGCATACCATGTCTCACATGTGGCTTACAGGCCTTGAGCCATTGCCCAACAGTGCAAAAGGCAACAGTGCGCACAACTCCGGCATCAACAGTTCATACAACAGTCGACTGCCATTTTTACATGGTAGCGGAGCAGTGATCCTGGAAGCATCCAGGTGAGCTCCAACAGGCAGAGGGCTTGATCCCAGAACACTGGGGGACTCTCAACAACAGCTGGAGCAACGAAGGGTAGCAGCCCAACACACCACCACTGCAGCGACAAGGAAAGGAAACGAACACAACAACAAAGCGCACAGGAAGAGGGCTTGATCCCAACTACACAGTGTGGGGGACTCTCAACAACAAGTATGGCAACGGCATATGAGATAGGATCGCCAACAGCAGGAGAAGCACAAGCAGAAGCCCTAGCATCAACACACAGGCTGAAGTTGAAACCTCCAACATACGATGGAAACTATGCAACATTTGAGGAATGGAAGTACAAGTTCTCAGCGTACATGGGCCTACAAGACAACATCTTTCCACAACTGCTATCAAGAGCAGAACGAGCAGCAACAGTGCTCACAGATGCAGAGCTGCTTGGTGCGGCAACGACAATAGAGGAAGGAGAGAAGTGGACACAACTGTGTAACAACCTCAAGTACATCCTCATCAACATCACCAGCGGCCCAGCAGCAACAATATGCAGACAATACCAAGACGCAATGGGCTTGGAAGTCTACAGGCAACTTTGCAACAGGTTTGCAATACCTGTTGGAACAAGAAGCATAGGCTACCTCACAAAACTACTCAAACCCAAGTTCGACACCAACAACTTTGAGGAGTCCTTCTCAACATGGGAATTTGAGCTTGCACGTTACGAGCGTGACAACAATGCACAACTACCAGACCAAGTGAAGATAGCAGTTCTCATGAATGAGACAACAGGACCACTCCAACAACACTTACACCTCAATGCCAGTGCAACACCAACATATGCTGAGGTGAGGACAACAATCATGGAGTACTACAGGACCACCACGGCGTTCTCAAGACTTCAACAACAGTCGTCTTCAGCAGTCAGCAGCAATCTAGGAGGAGGCCCAGCTCCAATGGACATTGGAGCAACATACAAAGGCAAAGGAAAAGGAAAGAACAAAGGAAAAGGATTCAACAAAGGAGGTCACAAAGGAAGAGGATACCAACAAGGAAAGGGCTACGGCGGCTATGGCAGTTATAACAAAGGAAAAGGCAAAGGAAAACAACAGCAATGGTATCAGCCAAAAGGAGTAGAGAAAGGCAACAAAGGAAAGTCGAAAGGAATTCCCAACAAAGGAAAAGGAAAGAATCCAACAGCAATATGCTACAGATGTGGTCAACAGGGCCACTTGGCAAAGGATTGCCGAACAGCGGTGTACAACATGACAGAGACACCGCAGGAACAGAACCAGGATGGAACATCCCAATGGTATGACCCAAACAGTGGGTACGACAACTACTGGTACAGCAACGACCAGTCAGGCAACTACAATATCCAGCCAGTCCAACAACAACAACAACAACTAGCTTTGCCAGCGCCACAAACCAACACGCAGACACCAACAATACAACTTGTGGGAGCACTGGGCCATCAGGCAGCAAGTGCCCACAATGAAGCAACCACCACAGCTCAAGCAGTGCAGCAGCAGAGAGGAGACAACGAGGTGGACATCATGATCGACAGTGGAGCAGCAACACACGTTTGCCCAACATGGTTTGCACCAGACACACCACTGTATCCACTACAACTTGGACAAGGACCTAGGCTGAGGACAGCAACAGATGAGGATATCCCAGTGCATGGCTACAAATGGGTGTACATGCACAACACCAACAAGCAAACAATAGTTGTTCCCTTCTATGTGTGTGATGTGACGCAACCCATCATGTCAGTAACAAGACTGGCAGAACAAGGGTTCAACACACAACTCAACGAAACACCAACAATCACACACACCAAGGGATTCAACTCAGCACTCAAACAACGAGAAGGCCTATACTTCTTGCCAGTTGTGCTGATCACACTTCCAGCCAACTTGAGGCTTGAAGTCAGCCAGACAGCAGAAGGAACAACAGCAAAAATAGCACCAGTCACACTGACACCAACAGGCATGGAAATCCTTCGCAACAAGAATGACCTATGGACATTCAACAGCCAAGGTTTCTTGGTAAGAGTCCACAGGACAACCCGCAAGGCATTGTTCATGCCAGACAGTAGATGTCCAGTTCCAACAGAAAGGTTGGAGAACTACAGAAGAACAATCATACAAAGACCGAACAACAACACAGAGGTCATCGAAGAAGCATACCAGGACCTCGACAGGAAGCAACAGAAGAGGATCATACAAGGAAACAACTGGACAGGAGAAACATGGTTCAAAGTGAAACGTGGAACAGTACTTGCAGGCAACATACCACCACAACCAGCACTTCCACCAGCCAAAGAGCCAGCGACACCATCTCAACAAACCACAGCCGACCAACCACAAGCACCAATGTATCGACACAACGTGAAGAAGCCTCTCACAGAGGTAAGGCCAACAGACCAAGCAATGACCGCAACGCAGCCATATCAAACAGCAATTCCACATCCAAAGGAAGTCAGTCCAACACAGGACTATTGGATCAAAGAAGGTCCATATTGGAAACGTGTGCATGTTCAACCAAGAAGGGACATGTACATTCCACAACAAGCAGATGATGGACCAGACGTGACAAGACTGACAACATGGAGACAAACAATTGTGAAGCCAACAAGTGGCAACAGAGGATATAGAATAGATGATGACTGGACGACAAAGAGGAGAGCAACACTCGACATAGAGTGGACAGGCTCAACAAATTTTGAAGAAAACGCAGCATACAAAGATGAGTTCATCACAGATGAGCCAGAGGAGCAACAAGAAGCCAAGAGAGCAAAAGGAGTGCCAACACCACAACAACCAACAGAACAAGAAAGAAGAGAACACGAGCTCACACACCTTCCCTACAGAAGCTGGTGTCCAACATGTGTACAAAGCAAAGGAAGACAGGACAACCATCCAAGGCAAACAAGCAAAACACCAGTGATCCAAGTGGATCTGATGTACTACAAAGCATTAGGAGAAAAGCAAACAACATCAGTCCTTACAGCAGTGGACGTTGAAACAGGCATGTGTATGGCAGTCCAACTTGAGGACAAGACGCAGCACGTACAATACCTGTCAGTTTGCCTTCAACAATTCCTGATGGAATGTGGCAGAACACATGCAATTCTCAACAACACCGTTCTTCAATCAGACCAGGAAGACTTTATCATCTCCTTGCTCAAGATGGTGTCAACAGCCATGGGTAGCAACATAGCAGTCAGGCAAGCACCAGCCTACACATCACAAGCACAAGGAAGCGTTGAACGTTTCCACAGAACACTGATTGGCCAAGTTAGAGCCCTCAAACTCCAACTGGAGACCAACTATGGCATCAAGCTCAACAGCAAGCATCCCATCATGCCGTGGCTTGTCAAACACGCAGCATACCTGCTCAACAGGTATTCCATTCACTCAGATGGAAACACAAGCTACTATAGACGATGGGGCAAAGAACACAAAACACCAATATGTGAATTTGGTGAAACAGTTCTCTACATGCTACCAACAGCAAAGCAGATGCCAAAGATGGAAGCAAAGTTCTACCCAGCCATCTGGCTAGGTAAGGACAACTCAACAAACGAGAACATACTTGGCATCAGCAACAAAGTGGTCAAAGCAAGGACCATTCGAAGACAAATCAAGCCAGACAAGTGCAACAAGCAGTTGATGGACATCATCAACTCTTCGCCAGCCATGATACCACCAACAACACCAAGCATTGTGGTACTACCACAACCTGCTGCAGCAAAGCAGCAGACAACAACAAGCACACAGACTCAGCAGAGTCCACAACCAAAAGCCATGGTACAACCACACGCTACACCACCACCAGCACTTACGGACCTTCCAATGGCAACAGCGCCAGCAACACAGCAAGCAAAGCAAGCACTTCCAATGCCAACACAAAGCAAAAGAGAAGTAACAGATGAGATTACACAAGGCAGCTCACCAAAGCAAGCAAGGACAACAGAAAGAGCCACAGCAGCCAGCCGACCTGACACAGCTCAGGAGCCACCAACAACAAGGATGAGGATATCACAAGTCACAGTCACAACGAGGAAAGGACAGAAGATAGAAGCAACCTCCAACGAAGATGAACAGGAGATACAAGCTGAAAAGATTCTCCTGGAACCTTGGGTGAGCAACACCGAAGGTTTAGAAAAAGAACAAGCAACGGAAGGAATGAAGCAAGAAATCAAGTCAATGAAGGAACAAGGAGTGTACACAGAGGTACACATAAGCCAACTTACACCAGAACAACGCAAGAAGATCATCAAATCAAGATGGGTTCTTCGACAGAAAGGCAACACAGTTCGAGCACGAATTATAGCAAAGGGCTACACTGAGGAGATCAACGACAACGACGACATCTTTGCATCAACACCAATCTTCTGCGTGCTAAGGATGCTACTTGTCTTAGCACTTTGCAACAACTGGATTTGTCTCACAGGAGACATCTCAACAGCCTTTCTACATGCCGCAGCAGCAACAGCAGATCTTTTCATGTATCCACCAGCAGAGTTCTACAACGCCTTCGACCAGATCGTTTGGAGACTCAACAAAGCCATCTATGGCTTACGCAGCAGCTCAAAAGCATGGCAAAATCACCTAGCAGAGGTGATGCAACAACTTGGACTACGACGACTTGTCAGCGAGCCCAACGTTTACGCAACACCTGGAGGAGATGCATACATACTATGCTACGTCGACGACCTGCTCTTCATTGGACAACAGGAGACGGTTCACAAGCTGTTCAAAAGCATTCAGCAACACCTTCTACTCCGTCCAACAGGAGAACTCACAGTCGGCAACACCATCAGCTTTCTGGGTAGAAACATCTGCAACAAAGGTGACTACTACGAGATCAGCTTAGCAGACAGCTACACAACACAGCTGCTGGAAGAAGCCAGCATGCTCAACTGCAACTCAGCACCAGCACCAGGCAACAATACCCTGAAAGCAACATCAGAGATGGAACAAGAACTCAACAAAGAAGAACATGCAGCCTACCGAAGAATGGTTGGCAAGCTACAATGGATGACCTACACAAGGCCAGACATTGGCTTTGCAACAAAGGAGCTTGCAAGAGCTCTGACACAACCAACAACAGCAGACCAGCAGAAACTGAAACACTTGCTCAGGTACATCAAGGGAACACAACACTACAAACAATACATAAGACCAACAACCAAGACACCAACAGCTGAAGCAGTACCAGACATCCAAGTCTTTGTCGACAGCGACTGGGCAGGATGTGCAACAACGAGGAAGTCAACAACAGGATTTCTGATCAAAGTCTTTGGAGCAACAATCCACTACGGAAGCAGAACACAGGCAACAATAGCGCTGAGCAGCGCGGAAGCAGAACTCTATGCAATCAACACAGGAGCAACAGAAGCACTCCACATCAGCAATTTCCTGAAGGAAGCTCTCAACATGAAGAAGATCAACATCTGCATACACACCGACTCATCAAGCGGAAAGAGCATGGCAACCAGGATTGGAGCATCAAAGAAAGCCAAACATATCGAGCTCAAGCACCTTTTCATACAACAACTGGTCGCACACGATCTTGTGAGGATTGTCAAGATCAACACGACCAATAACCCGGCCGACATTTTCACCAAGTACGTCGCGACAGAGACGCTTTTGCGTCACATCAGTGATGTTGGCATCAGCACCCAGCGTCACTGAGCAAACAACAACAAGCAACAACAACAGTTTCACTGCAGCATGCGTGTTCATGTGCGAGCGCGTGCACAACGTGCGAACATCGTGCGTGGCATGCACACACAGACATACAGATCCAGAGAGCCATGGTGCTGACAAAGGTCAGCAACATCCTCTATTACACCTACATCCTCGTAACATGAAGTATCACTACATGATCAACTATGTCATATACTTCTTCAACATGATGTGTACTACATGATTGTGGACGTATTTGGCAACATGATCACGTTTGACAACATGTCGACTTTCGAGTACAGTGTTTCAACAGTTTTCTTGAATTCAACATGTTTTGCATCTGATGTTTGAATGTCAACATTTCGTTGACAACAAGTTTACTGATCAAAGCCGTTTGGTTCAACAAGACCTCGAGCTTCAACATCGTTGAAACCTACGGCAACAATGTCCCTGGTCAACAATGCGTTGACAACTCCACCTGTGAACAGGTCCCCACACAAGGTGACCTTGGGCAGCATTGGCCTGACAACAAGGGCCATTCAGATGAGCGCGACCAACAACCCTGAAGGCCTCAACCCGGATGCCTTCAACATGATGATGGAGAATAACAGTTTGGAAGCATGGTGGATCTGCCTTCCAACAGAGATCCATCAGTCAGCGCTGTGCCCAACAACGAACCGACTCTTGGGGATTAGTGGCAACATCCTCATGCCAGAGTTTGACAAAGCCATCTGGTCAACAGACCCAGGTGCCGCGGTCACAACATGTGTCTATCATGCAACAGAGTTGCATTTGGAGTCAGCAAATCACCACACGTGGATGTTGACATGTGTGATTGTCAACAAGCTGAAACAACTCCAACGCCTGGGCAACAATACGGTCGACATCTTCAACCGTGGCTACGTTCGACCTCAATTACAGATCCAGGCAGGCAACGTCATGCGGTTCACAGTTGATGAACAGGTATCAGCACAGATCTGGGAAGTCACCTCGTCAAGGGACAACACTGTCCTTCATCAGGTGACAACAGAGCTGTCTTGGTCCAACAACTACATGTGGACCTACAACTACGTGTTTCCAACATCGTTGATCTCTGCTGAGAACAACGGTCATTTCATCTGTTTTCTCCAATCGTTGGAATACTCTGGGGCAACAGTGCTCCAACAACTGTCCACTGATGAGACAGTTCGCCTATGGGGATTGCTGTCAACACCTCAGAATTGGCGTCATCTCCATCAAATCTCCATGGGAGGCAACAAGACTATGGAGAGATTGAGGGGCAACGCCAGAGTGATCGAATGGATCACAGCCAACACCAACATGGAACAGTTCGTTGCGAAGTACAACCAGTATCGCAACAGTTCCAACCCAGAGAACAGAGAAGATGATGAGGACATGCCTCACAACATCGAGGACAGCGTGGAGGCACGGGATGGCTGAACAATTCAGCAACAAAGGGTGAAACTGCAACATCCTGGAGTCAACACTCCAAACCAACAGAGATGATGGCGACGTCAACATGGAGTGCAGCTGACAACATTAGTTTCCGATGGATAGATGTACACTATCTCAATAGACAACATCTTTCTTCAACAACTGATGCATGTAAAGTGTACAGTGTCAACATTCTTAGATTCGCCATGCAGGCAACAATAGCCAACATGTCGAGGGGGCGTGTTAGAATGTAACATTGGTCCCAACATGCATACCATGTCTCACATGTGGCTTACAGGCCTTGAGCCATTGCCCAACAGTGCAAAAGGCAACAGTGCGCACAACTCCGGCATCAACAGTTCATACAACAGTCGACTGCCATTTTTACAATAATAGTATATATATATGTATACATATGATATCGCAAACAATAGCAAGGATTCTATATCGGATATCCCAAGCTCCACGAAAACCTCTAAGCCGTGGCCGAGGCCGGCATTTCCACGGCCTGGGCCGATGCCTTGGCCCGAAGCCGTCCCGAGGATACCGTGGCCACCCGGGCCTTCTCGGGTCGCTTGGGGCGAGCGCTGAAGAACGTGGCCTGGTCACAGCCGAAGACCAAGTTATGCCCATTATTTCAAACACACAAAAAATGAATTATATATTGCTCTAATCATATATACTCTACTATGATTAATGGATTAATAAAAGTATTTTCACACTCATAATCATACAATAGTGATATTTGCAATATCATTTGCAAGTAATGGATTTCTCCCCACATCTCTGTAAAAAATGGTATAATCCACTGATTATATGGATGTCATCAGTATGTCATCATATTAATATGGATTTTGACATATGACATCCACTGATCCACTAGGCCTATGTCCGTGCAGCAGAAGCTCCTGATGCTCCGGCCCCAGCACCGTATCCGGTGCAGCGGGGATTGACCACACCCATGCGAACGGAGGCAGCCAAGATGCTGGGGTTAGAAAAAAATGGCGGATTTTCATGGGTTTCATGGCGTTTCTGAAAACCGATTTTCTTGGGATTTGATGTTTTTTAAGCAGATTTCGCGGGATTTTGTTGGTTTCTTTTGAGTTTTTTTACAGAATTTGATGAAGTTTTAATGGATCTTAAAAGATTTTCAGGGATTTTTCCTGGTGTTGTTTCAACTTTAGGTGTTTTGATCGTTTTTGTCTAATTGTTTTATCCATTCTGATTGTTTTCCTAGGTTTTGAAATTGCATCTTTGAAGGGATTGTTAAACACTAAATATATTCATTGCGTTTCCTAACGTGTAAACTTTCGCAGGATGATTAATTAATTTTCAGGGGTGCTGGATGGCGGGTATTGCATGAGACAATTTTTGCTGTTGTTTTCCATTGGGATTTCCAGTGGACAACTTTGAATTTCCGATTCAATGTGGTTGCATATGAAATTTACAATTGTTGAAGTTAAGTGAGTTTCCAGTTAATTGCATGCTATTCAAGGATTATATTCAATTCGTGATTCTTGCAGGTGATATACCTGTTTATATTTGGTGTATATACATCATGATTTAAATTCATGATATACATGATTTACATCATTTTCATTTCATCCACATGTATATCATCATTTATATTTGGTGTATATACATGAATTACCATCCATATTCACCGCTATGATTATCATGATGTCTGGTGACAAAACTGATTTTTATCAAATCAACTGCCATAGAACCTGGAACCCAAGTAGGAGCAGTTCACAATTGCCCATGATCATTGGGTAGATATGCTGGTTTTGGTGCGTTTCGAAATGGTGAAGAAACCTCGTTTGTTGACATTTTTGCTAACAGAAATCAACATTCGAACTGAGATCATGGTGCTTATTTCCCTTGTGTGGCTCAGTTTTAGCTGGGATCATTTTTTCAGAACCATGATAAATATCACCATTTTGGTGACGTCACTTACAATTTAGTGGCTTTAACACGGTCTACTGCTTTTTTTCCCTCCATATTTGGGGGTGGGCCACGTCAAAACGCAATGTCCCAGCTATTTGGGTCTTCAAAGATTCCATGGATCATGGGATTGGCTGAAGGGGCAACAACCAATCCATTCCAACTACCCTCTGGTAATGACGAACATAGCCATGGAAGCCATGGCCCATTGATATATAGATGGTTTACCCAGAAAAAATTGCATGGCTGGATTTTCTAGTTCGCTACGTTAGTCTTTTTTCCGGAGGGTCATAGTTTTTTCTACCAGTAGTACCGCGCAAGGCGGTGGCGGAAGTTTCAGAATAGGAAACCTATAGGAGACGTTGGTTGTTGTGAATCACGGATGGCAGAGCGAATCCACTGATTGACCGAAAGGTGGTTGGAGTTGTGTTTGCTGGAGTGGTTGCAAAATGGTTGCAGTGGTCACCTCACCCACAACTGCTGGATGTAGTGTGATGTACTGCAACTGTAGTTGTAGTTGTAGCGTAGTGGAGTTGTAGTTGTGGTGTAATGTAATTAGTGTAGTGTAGTTGCAGTCATATAGTTGTAGCTGTAGTTGTTTTGGTAGTTGTAGTTGTTGTAG
>CAMXCT020000780.1:500292-713069 GCA_947184155.2 Cladocopium goreaui | reverse complement strand
TTTCTTCTGACTCTTTCTCTTCTGATCTTCTCTCTTCTAATCTTTCTCTTCTCTCTGCCTCTTCCCTGCTCTGCTTTTCATCTGTCCATATTGTCGGAAGTTTGACTTCTAAACTTCCTTCGACCAAGATCTGGAGCTTAAAATCCCTTGTTGTTCCATCCATTGATGATAAAAATCCATGGATTTACCCATTGATTTCATGGTGATGTTCCATTAGATCTCATGAAATCCCGTCTAAAACATCCCATGAAAGCCCACTAAGTCCCATAAAATCCCATTGAATCACCATGGTGATATATATATATACACATATCTGTCTCCCCAAGCGGATCCCAAGGACACACCAGCTGGACCACATGATGGCCTGGGCCGGGCAGTCCTGCGGTTTGTCGAAGGCCCAACCGGCCGAAGAGCTGGTGGCGACGCTATGGACGCAGGTGGAGGAAATGCTGGAGCCGAGGTCAAGGCATTAACGCGCCATCTATCGGCCACAACGCGCCATAACGCATGGAGATGGACTTTCAATGGACATTAAAATTATTAAAAGCCAACTTGGGGGATTTTGGGATCAAATATGGACTTTCAATCTGGTGATTTTAACGATGAGGATAGAATATGGATCCTTTTGTACTCAGTACAGACGTGAAACTTTTGAGAATCATGTGCCCACCCCGTTTGGGGTGGTCAAAGCCAAGGGCACAGATTTTAGTGCAGGAGTTTCCTGAGAATTTTGGGATATTCCGAACAGATTCTGACAAATCAAGATGTGAAAGTTGACAGCCCTTACTTCACCTGGTGTGTATTTTTCGGCAGTTGGATCTCAGACGTTGGTGATCACTAAGATTTTCTGTTCGGAGTGCTCTCTTGGCAATCCTCGGAGTCACCACAGCGTGGGCGTGGTGATAGCCCTGCCCTTTGAAGAGTGGAATGCTGGCTTGTGAACGACCAGTAAATAAAAGAGGCTGGCCGATCATTATTTTGCCTTTGGTTTGTGTTGCAACAAACCAACCTGCGGTATGCCAGGCAGCCTAGAAATCTCAGCTGACATGCACTGCTTCAGCACGCCCTAGACGTCCGAATGCCGTGATAAGGCTCGAACAGACATGCTCTGAGATGGATGTAGCAAGACAGACAATACATGACAATACAGTAAACCAACATTTGAACAAGTGAAATGCCGCATCGACATCCATACAGAATAGTATGGAAATAATATCTACGCAAAATATCCACACATCATATTCAAATAAAGTATATTCACTATCCAAACCATCCTTCAATACATCCATCACCAGTATGAGTCTACCAGTAGGCGTGATCTCTGCAATCTCCAGATTCGTGATACCAACCTTGCCACAGGTTTGTGATCGAAACGTTATACAAGAACAAACACCCGACATGAATCAAACATCATTGACCGAACTTTGGCTAACATCCCATGTTGACATTCATGAAAAAAACTCAGTAAAAGTTGTCGTTGCTGTTTACCGTTTACCCTATTAAATAGTCATGTGGTAAACCCAATGCCATAAACCATTGTTAACCACCACTTGGGGATGTTTTGAACCCCATTTCCAGCTTTTCGTGACATCTTTTTTGGGTTGAAAACATCTCATGGATGATTTTCCCCTTCAAACGACCGTAACAACACGACCGTTTTTGTTGTTACCGGATGTTCCAGTGCCAGCTTTGATGACCGGAGGGATATCATGAAGTTTTGGTTGCTATCCCATGGATATCCCATGGATAAATCCCATGAGAAAACTCAACAGATGAGACGAAAACATCAAATCCCATCAGAAATCCCCTAATGAAATCCAGTGTTTTTCCCAGCAGAAATCCCACGCGTTTTGAAAAAGGGAAGCATCTCGATGTGAGCAGAATTCACCCATGTTTTCCAATGGACTCCGAGGCGCGATGAATGCGGCTTTTTCCATATCATGGATGGTTTAAAATAGATGATAACTAGGGGGTAGCACCATGACTTAGGAAACCTCCAGATGGATATGATCATATATGGGTATGGATCAATACCTATAGATACCATTTTTAGTGGGATGAACATCCATTTACCAGCTATTTTGATGTTCACTAGGGGGATAGGGTACCCATCCCCATATGATCCCATGAGAAAAAAGAAGTTCTGCCAGCTCCAGGACGTCGCGCCGGCAAAGCGGCCACGCTTTGATGAACTTGGAGGCGCTGGAGGGGTGAAAAGATGGCGATTTTTTGGCGTTTTTTTCGGTTTGGTCGATGTTTGGTACATTATACGCTGCATCATCTTCTATCATACTTTATCATACTACCATGTTTGAAGTGATAGTTAGTTTTGTGATATATAGATATATAATATCTCTATATAAATACATAGATATGCATGTATAATTATTATATGTATACTGGTTGGTGATTTGGAACATGAATTTTATTTTTCCATATATCGGGAATGTCATGATCCCAACTGACGAAGTCATATTTTTCAGAGGGGTAGGTCAACCACCAACCAGATAAGTATATCCATCATAAATGAACATGACTGATCCATCAAGGGTATATCCATATTGACCATCAATGGTATATTCCGGGTGCCCTTGAGGAACAATCAAAAGGTTATAAAGATATATGGCTATATTAATGGTTAATAGTGATATATGCTGGCTATAATTATGGTTAATAGTGATATATTGGGATACATTATTATATGTATACATATGAAAAATGGAATATCATTATTATTATTATTATGGATAGTATTACATGGAATGATATTGATACTGTATTAATGGTGATTTAATGGTTTATACATATGTAAACCATGGTGAATTCACCTGAATTGTTGGGATGAAAGAAAACCCTACCAAAAATTAATGGTGAATACCAAGTTACATATATATATATCATAAATAAATGTAACTTGGTAAACCATAATTATCCATAAATGAGATGTATTATATATAACAACCATTAAGTTACATTAAATACCAATGTATAAAAATATTAATGGTTGATAAGTTGATCCTTCTGTTAGGATCCCATCCCATCGCCGCAAAAAAGGCTCGCTGGACAGCGAGGACTGCGGCGAGGACAGCAACGTTCCCACGGCCGCCGTGGCGCGGAGCGGAACGCGCAACGTACGGAGCCACGGTGGACGCCACCGGGGACGCCACCGGGGGTGTTTCTTCAAGTGGGGAGCCTGGGGGACCCGAAAAAATGACGGGAAAACACTGTGAATATCTGAGAAATCGATAGAAATCTGATAACTCTGTGAATATTTTCAGAAAAAACTGTGAATATCTGAGAAATCGATATGGAGTCGAGAACTCTTCCTTTTTGATGAGGATTCTGATGAAATTGACGAGGAACAAGTGGATCTGTAGATTTTGTGGAACCGGACATATCTGATGAATATTATGGTGAATAGCCGAAATGAAAAAAAGCAAGGTTGATGATGACGATGACGATGATGATGACGATGATGATGATTGTGATGGTGGTGGATGATTGATGGTTACATCAAGTTATGTCCCTATTATTGGCTGGTTATAAATCCAATAGGAATGATTCCCTTATTATGGGCGATTCTTCCCTTATGAGTCCCTATGATTATTAAGTTATATCAATCATCAATTATCTACTATGGCATATATATATACATAGCTAGGTTATACCAACAATTATACCAGTTATTATATCTAATATCTAAGAAACATGCAATGGGACCTTTGCACCAGACCCCTCGTCCAAAAAGGTGGTATATTGATTTTAGATGATTTTAGTATTTTACTTTGAAAACGGGATTGCTTTCATCATGGACACGTCCCATTCACATCAGCAACTCGCACCTGGTACAAACACTGTTCGCATTTATTCACCCCCTCATTAAGAGCGGCTGCGCAATCACCAATATATACCAATACAGCCAACAACTGGGGTTATACCAAGATTACTTTATATCAATCATCAACTATCCAATATTATTGGAAATCTATCTATGTATATATATATATATACATACAAAACTGGGTTATAAGTTATAAGTACCAATAGTATTGACTGGTTATATGACAATTATTACCAATACTACTGGTTATTACCAATGCTACTGGCTTATTATCTTAAAAGTTATTGACCAATACTACTGGGTTGTCAGGTCTTTGAAGCTTTGCTTCATCGACCACGGGGCTTCTGTGAGGCGTGGATTCTGTGAGCTTCGAAGATTTCATGTATAGCATATCATGAATTTATATACACATATATATATATATTACATTATATTACATAATATATGATATGGTATTTTTGATATTATGTTATTGATATCATATTATGATTATTGCAATATTAATATTTATTATGATTTGCTATATTATTGCTATTATGATATCAATAACATATTATAACATAATATTATGTTTTTGATATTATTGCTATTGTTTTTTTTTTTATATTGATCTGTCTATATCGAAATGCTGGTGATCCTGGAATAGGTTCCAAGGATTTTCCTTGGGGTTTGCGGCTTCGTTTCCTATGTGTTTAGGAAATCACTAGCTGGTTGGTGTTTTGGAACATGAATTTTATGACTTTCCATATATTGGGAATATTCATCCCAACTGACTTTCATATTTTTCAGAGGGGTTGGTCAACCACCAACCAGCTAGAATATGAAGTCTGAAAGAGGAACTGAAGCAGCGAAAGTTCCTCTTTCGGCTGAGTCCATTGGAAGTATAGGGACAGGTTACTCAAAGGATCAGTTGACGCACAGAGTTGGCTTGGCAGCTGGAACGTTACGTTGGCTTAGCATCTTTCTATATTCGAGCCATTTGGCAGTTTGGCACTTGGAAATCATCATGCCACTGTCTGATTTCATGGACAATGACAGAAAAACGTAAGCATTTGCATAGCATTGCCCCTGTTGACATGGCAAGGCAGATATTTAAGGGCTGTCTTCTCATGTTGAATCGATTCAACCCTTCGCCCAAATTCACCCAATCAAAATCCGACTACCATCATGATCTTTGGTTAAACTTCAAACAACAGCGGTTTTTGAGTCTCGTCTCCATTTCAAGAATCCATAAAAAAAATCCATGGTTTTTGGATGGGTTTTTCCATGGGGTTTTTCCATTTTTTCCATGGCCATTTCCTCCATTTTTCCTATGGCACCTTGGGCCCTAAGCCTCTTGAAATCACTGGCTTCACCGAGCCATGGTGGATTCGGTGGACTTGCAGCGGCCCCTGGCCACCCAGGCGGAAGATTTTTGGCCATCAGTAGGGTCAGATATTTCCATTAATAGTGGCTTAATGGGGATTAATGATAGTGATATCATGGCAATATCATGGTAATATATGGTAATCCATCCATCCATCTTTTACCATCCTATTGTTGGTAAAAAATACCCATATATGGAATCTGCTTGGTGGTTAGTGATATATATCCCCAAAAATGGTGAAAAACATCACCATTCATAATATAACGAAAGGGGCTACGAATTCCATGGACCATCACCGATTTTTTTTTTCTGCCGGTGTCTTCCGGCTTTTCTCTGATCACATCGAAAAATCCTACGAACATATGAGAACATCACCCAAAAATCTGGATACCCAAAAATAACCATGGGATCCATAGGAAAACCATAGGAAAACCATAGTAAACTGACATAGCTATTGAAAATGGCCATAGAAATAGTTGATTTTCCCATTAATAGCATGGTGATTTTCCATGTTTTTTTGTTAACGTTTGCCAGAGGGTAAACCTCCATTTGCCTATGGTTTTCCTATGGTTTTCCCATGTCCTATGCCTCGACCCTCAAGGAGTCCATCGACGCTGGAAGCATCACCAGCACCTGGGAATTCTCACATTGGCATCGATCACTCCGGAGAATGACCTTCGACTTCCTACACCCAGGCCACCGTACACGGTGAAAAAAAAGTGGTGAAAAAACATGTGAAACCAAAGATGGGGTGAGAAAATCGAGAATTCGCTGTGTATCTCTGGGTCGATGCTCGTATATACATATTGTATATAGTATTTTTTAAAACCAAAACAAATTAAATTGAATTATATTGTAATTTATATATATCACATATTACATATTATATATTATATATAATATATATATATATATATCATATATTACATATTATATATGTTATATATTATATATATTATATGTTATATATATATATTAAATTCTATATACTATATATTATTAATAGTATATATTATATATTATATATTATTAATAGTATATATTATATATTATTAATATTATATATTATATAGTATTAATATTATTTATTATATATTATATATGATATGTTATATACTATATGTTATATATTATATATTATTAATATTATATATTAATATTATATATTATATATTATATATCATATATCATATATCATATTTATTATATTATATCATATTATATTATATTATATTATTTTACTATGTATTATATATATACATATATACATACATATACACATGTACATACACAATTTTTAAGAAGCAAAAGGATCACTTAGCCACGCCACGCCTCAACACTTTGCCTGGGCCGCAGGAGAGGAACTGCTAAGATACTATTCCTGGAGATTTTGTCGGTTGGCGAAGCTCCATAGCTGGCGTCTCATCTGAGTCCAATTGGTCCCATTGAAGCGATGGAACTTACCATGAGGCATAGGAAAACCATGGGAAAACCATAGGAAAACCATCGGAAAACTATGGGAAAATGGAGGTTTACCCTCTGGTAAACTGTCCCATCACGAACTGGAAAGATCCACCATGCTATCCAGCTGGGTAAATCCACGAAATTTCTATGGGCCAAGGCTGATTCCGGTGCTGCTGCTGGTGAATGCGCTGCAGGAGATGGTCACATGAGGGTATCTGTTAGATCTCACGAAATTCCCGAGAAAATGTCCCCAGTTGATAAATCCCCATTGGTTGATACATAAAGCATGAAAAGCACCAGAGTTTTTGTTTGGAAAAAAACCACAACATTATCCCATGATATCCCTATGAAAGCTCCATGAGTTTTCCCCTGCGCTCCAGGCGCTGGCGGTGTTGGTGGCACTTCATCTGCAGGTGGCCGATGAACTCTGGAAATTTCGGCTCTTGGTGGCAGTGGCTCGACTGAAGACCGCTAGGCCAATGGGGGTTCCTACGTCAGATAAGTCAATGGCCTCATCAAATAGGGATTTCATGAAAACCCATAGGAAAATAGAGATTTAAATGGGGAGTTGATGATTTTAATGACTTTTAATGGTGATTTCAATGGATTGGTTTAAGGGAAATTTTACAGGAAAGCCCCATATTTAGTGGGAAAATCGATGGTTTCCGGTTTGGTGACCTATGGACCTATGATGTTTATGAGGGATACAACGAACTAGTTCATGGGTTTACCAACAAAACTGGGGGTCTCACCTTGTATGGTTTCCATAGGTCGGTACAGGGTGGTGCACAGTCAGCGAAGTTTGTCATATTTCAGGAGGATATCACTGACAAAAACATCAATGATGACAACCACCGTATTGCACATCATCATGTTAATATGGCCATACTGGCTATATAACAGTGATGAATATGGCTATACTTTAAATACAATATTGCACAACCAACTGTATGATCACAGTGATGATGACTATATGGATATATGAGGACTTTCTCGGACTACATGGATTCTTTACATTAAACCAGGTTTACAGTGATGACAGTGATGACTATCTGGTTGGTAGTTTGGAACATGAATTTTATGACTTTCCATATATTGGGAATATCATGATCCCAACTGACGTTCAGTCCATCATTTTTCAGAGGGGTAGGTCAACCACCAACCAGCTATATATTCCTAAGTATGGTTAGTAATATATATCCCATTATGGTGAAACATATCACCATTTATAATATAACTATAGTTACATCTATCTATCTCTCTCTATATATATATATTATATATATGGTAGGTGAAGCACCAACCAGATGATATTACCATCATATAACTATCATATCCCATATGATCATCATATTACCATCATATTACCATCATATTACCATCATATTACCATCATATTACCAGCTACCCTCTGGTAAATTAACATAGCTATGGAAAATCACCATTTTTAATGGGTAAATCCACTATAAATGGCCATTTTCAATAGCTATGTTAAATTACCAGAGGGTATACTTCCTTTTTAAGTGCAACAACTGGCGGGCCGATGGACCCATGGGCCGATGGGCCGGTGGCGCCGCCAGGCGTTGACTGCGTTGATCTTCAGTGTCGAGTTTCTGCTGCGGCTGTGGACCTGTGCCTGCGAAAAATTCATCTGGCGATCGGTGAACATTGGGGAACATCATTGGATGGAAAACCATAGGCAAACCATAGGAAAACCATAGGAAAACCATAGGAAAACCATAGGAAAACCATAGGAAAATGGAGGTTTACCCTCTGGTAAACATACAAAAAGCTATTGAACATGGCCATAGAAATAGTTGATTTTCCCATTAATAGCATGGTGGATCTTTCCATAGTTATGTTAGTTTAATGATTAGTAATCTTGTTATATTGTTATCCAATGGGGAAACTAATTAACACTTATTGGATGGTCAATATTGTTAATACTAAATTCTGTTAACCACCACAGTTAATATTGTTAATACTTAACATAGATTAAAATCTGTGGTTCTCTGGGGAAACTCATTAAACACACCCCTAATTTGATTTTGATAGATGATCATTGGAAGATTTATGATTAGTACATTTTTTTTAACCAATTATGATTAGACGTAAAGACCTGTGGTCAGGTCTTTATCCAAAGATTACCCATACCTTGGGACCCCCCAAATCGATGGGTGAAAAGCCTATGGCCTATCTGTTTGGGTAACACCAGAATTACATCGATTTGGGGTGTTAATCGCATCCAGAATTACCGGCGCAATTTTATGGTTTGATCCATAGCCTAGCTGTTACCAAATCTGGTTTTTGCAAAAATGAAGTTATCTTGTTTGCAAAGAAGTGTAGGACTGTAGGACTACCCAAATTACAGGTCATCTTGCCGTCTTGCCTTTTTAGGATCTGGAACCCAACCTATCAGTGGGGCCATACTCCAATGACAGCACTTGTCCTGCTGGGATATCCAGACGAGCTGTGGCGCTGGAAAGGGTAGACACCAGTTTTCTCTGGTTAAACATATGGTTCAATGATGTTCAATCTCCATTGAAGTTTGTTGAACCAACAACCCACATCCACATTGTCTTGCAGTACATATCCCACCATTTGGCTATTTTTTCACAGTGTTTTTCCCTGTTCTTTAGTATTATGGATTTGATCGTGATAGGTTTGGTGTCCACGTTTTCACTATTTCATACTATTTCCAAAAGTTTTCCTCGAACTACCTACCTTTGAATTCCAAAACTTTAGTAGTTGATAAATTCAAGAATTTTAGAGTCACTAAAGTCACTAAAGAAATTGTGATTTTCCCTGTTCTTTAGTACCTTTAGAAATAGTAACATAACTTTACTAATAGTAATTTATTAATAACATACTTTAGGAACTATTTCTCTACCTTTGAATTCCATAACAATAACATACTATAACCATAGATTTTCCTATTAACATGGGGCTTTCCTGTAAATTTTCCCTTAAACCAGTCCATTGAAATCACCATCAAAAGTCATTAAAATCATCAACTCCCCATTTAAATCACTATTTTCCTATGGTTTTTCCCTATGAAATCCCTATTTGATGAGGCCATTGACTTCTCTGACGTAGGAACCATCCAACTTGGAGCTTCCGACCCCCGCCGAGGCGTAGAGGACCATCCAGCCTTGGCGCTGCAAGCCACCCTGCAGCGCGGCGAAACGGTCGGATTTCTGCAACGAAACTGTGACCATGGGGATAGTATATGAATGTATATGATAGATGTTACATAAGTATTACATACATAATCATACATAATATACATAAGTACTTATGTTATGTATTACATCAGTGTCCAAAACTTTATGATAGTATGAGGATATTTTAATGATACTATGACATTATGATAGTATATATATATATGAATGATAGTAATTATATGTTTGAGCAACTTCATGTTTTGAAAGTGAGTTTGTTTGAAGATGAGAAAATTAACCCCGCACTTGATAGCTGTTTTCATGGTAAAAACGAGGTTCTAAACCAGGAAATTCGGGGGTACCTTACTTTCAGACCAACCCATATAGTATATAGATAGTACATTAGGGATACCAACATTAGTACCCATGTAGCCCATATAGTATATAGATAGTACATTAGGAATAACCCATTTATATTTCCCATATAGATAGTACAATAAAAAGTGCCATAAGATAGGAATACAGAAATAGAATACCAAGAAAATTGCACGTTCTTTTTTGAGACTGATGGAGGTTTACCGAACAAAGAGCAGGATTAAGCCGACCAACTTTCCTATATTTTGATATATTTTGCTGAAATGGAAGTAGGGATCTCATCTGAATCAATGATGGTGATGGTGTTGATGGTGGTGGTGGTGATTGATTGATTGCTTGCTTGCTTGCTTGGTTGGTTGGTTGGTTGGTTGGTTGGTTGGTTGATTGATTGATGATGATGATGCTGCAGGTTGCTGTTGCTGTTGCTGCTGAGGACGCGGCTCCGTTTTCTGATGAAGAAACTTGGCGAAATCGCCGCCGCGGTCGAGAAAAAATCCTCTGTGAGTCTCCTTGATCCCTCATGTCTTGAGGCTTTCCACTAACCTACGAACGCGGATTGATTGGGGGGTTCAACTGTTCAACTGTTCAACCCCCCGAAAAGTGTGTTTTTTTTTTCCCCACATATTTTCATATGCTAAACAAAAGGGCATGCATGGGCCACCAGATCTGAGGCCATCGAACAGCCTGGTGCCGCGGGATGGGAATGGCGACAGTTCGTGATGGAGAGAATGGATCAAGTCTTAAAATGTCTTAGAGTCATCAAAGAACATGTCAAACGATTTTTATATGAAGTTACCTATTACAGTTCTTATCATTGTTTTTTAAAATGATTATTTCCATTACTACTATTAGTACTATCATGATTATGATCGTTAAAGGACAGAGTAAAAACTCCTCCAGACTGTGATGCGAAGGTCATCCCTTCATTTTCACCAGGTTCATATGGCTTGATATACCCGGCCTGGTAAACGTTTACAGTTTGCGAACTGGAAGCCATGGCCATAGAAATCGTTGATTTACCCATAAAAAATGGGTGGATTTTCCACAGTTTTTTGTATGTTTACCAGAGGGTAGTGGGATTTTATGGAGATATTTTTGTGATATGTTATGCCAGTTAATTATATTGATGAGTAATATTAGTGGGATTATTAGTGGGATTATTAGTGATCTTTTTAATGATATCCTAGTTAGCTATTGAAAATTGCCATAGAAATAGTTGATTTACCCATTGAACATGGTGATTTTCCGTAGTTTTTTGATGCTTTTTGTATGTTTACCAGGCCGGGTACTACTATGATTCGTTCGGAATCCCGGCGCTCCAGGACATCTTGACTTCAGGTTTCTTGTGGGCCGTGGTGGTGGTGATCTTCAAACGAAAAGAGGCGCTTTTTAAAGACACCAAAATGAATTGGTTGGGTGGAATTTTCGGCAGAAATTCATGGTTCTTATTCTGATTTATCATAGATGATTTTGATGACTATCAATCACGTTCATGATCATCATTTTTCGATTTTCTTGAAGATTTGAATCATGATAAAACTGAGATTTCAACGGTGTTTGCTTAAATAAATGTCACACGGGGAAACTCCATCAGTCCGGAGATTAGTCGGAGATGGTCAGATGGTCATCCATCAACAGATTTTCAGAAGCAGTTTGTGGTGACAATCATGGGATCTGGTTGGTGGTGACTGGAACCATGGAATTTACCATTTTTCAAGGGTTTTTGCTATCCATCCATCCATCTATTACCATCCTATTGTTGGTTATAACACCCATATATGGAATCTGGTTGGTGGTGACTGGAACCATGGAATTTTGAATGACTTTCCCATCATATTGGGAATGGAATAATCGGGCCCCAACTGACGAACTCAGTCCATGATTTTTCAGAGGGGTTGACGGTCAACCACCAACCAGATATGGTTTATGAATCCAACACCAATTGATAACCATGGGTATATATATATAAATATAGAAATATATAGAAATATACTGTCATGGAATACAAGAGCAATTGATATGATGTAGTTTCTGAAGGGCAATTTTTTTCATGGTGAACATATGGGATCAAAACATCGAGGTTTCCTCTACCCTCTGGTAAACATACAAAAAGCTATTGAAGCCATGGCCCAGTCGAAATAGTGGATTTACCCAGCTATAAAACGGTGATTTTCCATAGTTATGCTAGTTTACCAGACGTTATTGAGTTTTATTGAGTTCTATTGTGAAACTGAGAACAGTATTATAAATCTGAACCATTGAAATGATTGCGAAATCATATTGAGAACATTAAAATCCTGGTTGTTCGAATTTAAATTGGCCAGTTGGCATCCGGTTTTCGTTTGAAAATCCAACCTCTTTTCATGAATATCCAACCACCATTTTTCCATGATTTTTCAGTCATCCGTTTTTTCCCACTGAATCCAACTTGTGTTGACATTCCCCTGAATCTTGGACATGCACACACAACCTGGTTTCATTTTTGTACCAATCCAACATTTAATGACATTTCTTCACAAAATACGATCCCCATCCGATTTTTTTCTGGTATTCCAACTAAACAAAAAAGTCATCCCAGCTATTTCCAGGTGACTTATCCGGAGGCCTTCTTCAGGTGCCTTTCTGAGTGGGGATTCCGTGGCTTCGCCCGGCTGGGTTTTCCACATCTTTTTTGGATGTTTACCCAAGGGTATCACTATTTTTCATCGCCCCCAATTCGATGAACTACTGGGCCCACTGGTGGGTTTTCGCTGGGAAATGAGACCCCAAGAAGCGAAAACTCCCCCGGGGGGAGATACGAAAAGGCTATCTACGGCTCCACGGCTTTAGCTTGGCCATGCACGTCTTTGGGAAAACCCATGGCAGAGTGGTAAAAAAACAGGTCATTTTTTCGGGAAAGTTATGATGTTATGATCATGTCATTTTTCAGGAGATATCTTTCAAATTGTTCCACAAAGCTGCAGAATGATGGCACGTTTTTAAGTTCAATGATGCCACTGGAGAAAATTTATGCGGAAAGGGGGCAGCATCATTTGGCAGTTCCGATCATGAATTGGGCGAAAATTATCTCCTAGGTTTTGGACAAGCCTCCTTCCAGTATTCATACAATGTGGGGCCCCCAAGATAGCTAAGCTGGTTTATAACTCCAACAACCACGGTTTATGGTACTTATAACTATAGTTACTGGTTCATTTCCTATTTTTGATGATGGATTTCGCAGTTTCCTCAACCAAACAGGGGTGAACTGAGTCCTTTTTTCGTTGAACAACTTGGCTTTTCGGGAACAACAAGTTGTAACGGCCGTGGATCAATAGCTACAAGCTACATTTGTCGCTGGGATGAGCATCCAGCGTCCATCCTCAAATCTCAGAATTGGACCAATGGAAATCAGAAAACGACACCAATCCATTGATCAAAACATGATGTCCCACTTCATCTATCATCAGCTTATTCTCTGTATTTTCGCATCCACAATTCGCATCCGAAGATTCATAGATGACTACCGTTAGAAACCCGGGAATTATGGGTTAAATTCCATATCGAACTAACCTTCCTGGTTTAACACACAAATCAGCGTCTTCTTGGGGACAAACACGAAAAATCCGAAATAAGATCTCCATGATATCCCTGCAGATACTTAGCCTGCCCATTTTATCCCATAAAAAATATCGATATTTTGTGAATGAACATATCTACACTGCACTTGTTTGAACATATCAGATTTTCCATGAGATCTCCAAGTCATATTTCATTTCTTAATCTTTCCCATCGTCCCACATCTCTAGGTCCCTCAGAAATTCATGGCCAGGTTGGCCTTGATTTTCAGCATGGCCAGTGGTGGTGTGATGCCCCGTGGCTCTGGATCCAAGAATAGTACCGCCTCCTTACATCCCGAGAAGGTTGGCACTGGGGGAATGGTGGATCGTCTTTGAAAGATGTGGTTGTTGTTGTTGTTGTTGTTGTTGTTCTTTTTGGTGGGCGGCTGACTCGCCGCCCCCACGAGGGTTGTTATTTTTGAAGTGGGGTGGGGTGGGGTGGGGCATGTTAATGTTCCTTGTAAGTAGCACACATGTTGTAATGCTACGCAACTGCAGGGTTGGGGTGGGGTGGGGCATGTTAACGTTCCTTGTAGAGAACGCAGAAAAGAACTAGCCGATTCATCATTCGACATGTTGTCGTTGTCTCGCATTGAAGTCACAATATTGAGCGTTCGATGTACAAGCACATGGATATAGATAGATAGATAGATAGATGGATGGATAGATAGATAGATAGATAGATAGATATATGTGTGTATATGTATATCTACTGCATGAACTCAAATATATATATATATATTTTTCGGACCTAAAACAAACCCTTCGTTTGCATGGAAAAAAACAGTACATTTGAAAAGAAGAACAAAAAGCCTTGGAAAACACAGTGAATTTGAAGCTCTGGTTCATGTGAAAAGACAGTGAATCACTCCGAAACCACAGCGAGAAGCAAATTTCAAAAAAAACAAAGCAAATCAGTCGTTGACCCTTCTGGGGGCGGCGAGACAGCCGGCATCCTTGTTTTTAAACTATTTTGGGCTCCCTCCAAAATTTTTGGAAACGCAATTTTTGTTCCTAGGGTAGGAGTTTACCCTGATGTTGTGTTTCTGGTTCCTGTGAAACAATGTTTAGTTTTCCCAGTTAGCATTCGGAATTTGCATTACTAGCTTTCCACATGTGAAGATAAACGAGTGGGGTTATAGACGCGATCATAGCTGAGTTCGTAATTTGGGCTATCAGAACAATCTATAGTTATAATAGGTACCCTCTGGTAATTTAACAGCAATTGCTCTTGAAAATGGTGATTTAGTTCGTGGATTTACCCATTGAACATGGTGGATCTTTCCATCGTTTTTTTAAACGTTTACCAGGCCGGGTAGCCATCAGTAATCAAACATGGCAGGCCCGAGGGTATCCCCTTGATCCACATGGGAAATGGGTGATTTCTCATGGGATTTATTGAATAGGATAGTAAGATCGGAATGGGATTATAATGGGATGATCATATATATATATACATATAATCATATATAGCTGGTTGGTGGTTTGGAACCATGGATTTTTGAATGACTTTCCATATATTGGGAATGGAATAATCATCCCAATTGACGAAGTCATATTTTTTAGAGGGGTAGGTCAACCACCAGCCAGATAGTTATAATCCGTACCGATGTAATGCCGGCTAAATTCCCAGCTAGTTAGCATGTTGAAGATTAATCATGAGTTGTATGGCTATGAGGGAGAATAATCCCAAGAACGGCATCATTTTTTTTGCGGGATGTAGTTATCCGGGAGCCGCTATTTAAGTACTTAAGACTTGGTTCTACTTGCTAATTCCTAATTGGTTGTACCGAGATGGCCCAAGTTGGGTAACCAATTCTCAGAAACCACCACCTGGGAGAACAGCAGAGCTTTATGACGTGGCTCCTCGTGGGTCCTCGTGGGTCCTCATGGGTCCTCGTGGCTCCTCATGATGATGATGATGATGATGATGATGATGATGATGATGAACAACTTTATATATTTGTAGACTAATAATGACACTAATATCCATCACAACGTTACATCAAATATGTATTATACTTCACTAATATCCATCCATCATAACGCTGATGTATCAGATCTTTCAACAGTGATCTTTCCCGACATCCCGACATCACCACTTTGGGATCTCTAGACTCTAGACCGCACAGATCCTGGAGTACGACTTTGGAGCTGACCGCTGGAAGACCAACGTGTCCTTCCGTAGTGGCGGCAAGAAGCGACGCAGGAGACGAGTCAACGCGACTGGCGATCATCATGTGGTAAAATGTGGCTCTTGACATGTCTGGTAAATACGGTAAAACATGGCAAACATGGTAAAATATATGGAAGATGTATGGTAAACTATGGAAAATAGATGGTTAAATATTGACAAATATGGAAAGGCATGGAATATCAACCTGATGGATGATAAATATCATCATGGTTGATATTGGTTAAGGAGGATTAATCTTAGTTTAGTGGTGATTTAATCAGACCCCCTAATATCAAACACCCCCATTGCATGGTCCCAAAAAAAATGTAAATCTTTTAATAAACCACCGTAAAAATGGCTGTGTGTTTCATATTCGGATGATATTTTTTTCGGATCAAACATGACATTTTCCGCATGAATTTTCCATTGCAAAAAATAAATAGTAAAAATCCTGATCCACATAGTAAATGGAAATTTTCATAACAATCATAGTTTACATAGTAAAAAATCAGGATTTTACATAGTAAAAATCCTGTTCCAGATAGACAATCCTGATCCACATAGTAAATCTGGATCATTTTTTTTTTCATGGTCCATCCACAGTACTGCCAACTCCGGATTTTGCTAAACCATGGTTTATGAATTACGGGGGTAATCCTCCAAATATATGGTTTATGGAGGATTACCATGGTTTATACGACTTTTTTATGGTATCCCCCCAATTCAACAAGCGTATATAAACGGGGTTTATTCATCCTAGGGGTTGACATTAGAATCCTGATGGTCTGGGCAAATTGTACAAACAAAATGGGACCTCACACCGAGGCTTCCGGCTGGGGCAGTCCAGAGACGGCCTGGCTGTTGGTGAATCATGATTCAATTTATCGATACATAGACCATTGGATTTAAAAGTATCTCATTGGATTTAAAGAAAACATCTGCGATTTTTCATCATATATATAAGTCAGTTACCCTCTGCTTATTTAACATAGCCATGGAAAATGGCCCATTTATAGATGATTTTCCCATTAGAACCTCCATTTATAAGGGATTTTCCATGGCTATGTTAAATAACCAGACGGTAATATATATAGATCAATGGCAGTTACTGTGAGTTTGGACTCTGGACTTTCCGGCTCGATGTCCAGCTCGCTTGGAAGGAGCGTCTTCGAGAATCTGCCGCAGGACAGGGGATGAGAAAGAAACGAGATTTATACAATTGGATTTTTATTGGATCTTGGATTTTATTGGATTTTTATTGTTACGTCTTAGTAAAAATTGGGATTTCAGTAACACTTGGATTTTTATGTGTGATTTTTATTGGATCCATTGGATTTACAGTAATCCCATGTAATCCCCATTGGATTTTTAACTAAGAAAGTTGTTTATTTTTTCCAGCAAACATTTTTGGATCAACGGGACAAGAGTGATCACCTCAAGGAGGATGCCTTTGGATTCGATCCCAAGTCGGGTCGCAAGTTCAGGCGGGAGGTGTTCACGGTGTTCACCACAACGAAACCAGCATTTCGAACTGTGATGTTGTGTGCATATGATGCATATGTCGTTGATCACCGAGTTTTTTCTGCATCCCGAAGTCTTTCAACTTTTTTCTCCCGTAACTTTCGAACTGTCGTTGTTTTTGCTTTTGGTTAGAACAAACCACAATGAAAGAACCAAGCGCATCTTCAAAGCTTTGCAGCTTCAACAATTCACTTCACACCGCTGCAGCAATCCTTGCAACTCATGCAGGAAATGGAAGGCAACCGGTCCAAGACTTTGTCTCCAGACATATTGGTATGCCAACAGCATGCTAGATGTTCCCAGAGAAAGTTGAGAGCGTAGCATCAAGAGTGTGTTGAGAATACCAAACGAGACTGTCATTAGCCCCCCTCAACCCCGACGCCCCACCCAGATCCCTATGATAATCACATTGTTTTTCGTGCGCAACGTCTAACTGACGTGCAGACCACTAACCGACGTGCAGAACTTCTGACCGACATGCGCAACTTCTAACTAACGGCTGCAAATTCTAAACTGGAACTTCTGACGTGCACAATGGAAAAAAAATAAGAAACGATCGTCAAAAACGGGCTATTGGCACAGCGAAAAACACTGCGACATGACCAATGCACAAGCGCATCCGCGACGCCTCCTTGCGTGTGCCAACTACTTTCCCCACATCAAATCCAAATTTTTCATCCAAGTGTTCATAGTTTTTCCATGTTCAAAAGCCCTGTTGGTTGCTGATGATCGGGGATTATACTACCCTTCCTGGTTATTGGTTTCAAACATTTTTTATTTTCCATGATATATGGGAATAATAATCCCAACTGACTAATATTTTTCAAGATGGTTAAAACCACCAACCAGCTTCATATATTGGGGAGTGTGATAATTGGATAGTATAATCCCCTATATTAACCAATATTAATGGATATTTTTCTCCCCTAGTTGGATACTATGGGGGAATCACCAGCCGATATCTTGGGGATTCTGATAATCCAATGGATTGTGATTTCCCTCTGGTAAACTAACAGTTTGCTATTGAAAACGGCCCATTGAAATAGTTGATTTACCCATTGAACATGGTGATTTTCCATCGTTTCTTGGGACTGTTTACCAGGCCGGGTATTCCACATACTGGTTGGTTGATCTGGGTCAATTTCATCACGACTGTTCGCCCTGTTCTCCCGAAGCCTGGTTCATCATGGTTTTTTCGTACGGGAAATCATCCCAAATGGCCGAAGAATTCAAGTTGGTGAAATATTATAGTTCACCCAGATAAATGTATTTTTTGTCATTTTTTCACCCAGAATATATTAACTAACCAGTATAACACTGGTATAACACTGGTATAACACTGCTCACACTGGCAGGCTGCTGCTGTTGATCAGCGCCTCGCTGAGTTCCGTGGCCTCCTTTGCGGTGGATCGCGGCTCCGGCTTGCTGCAGGCGTCTGGGGAAATGGGGATTGCCATGGCGATTTACCAACTGGTCATTTAACAGCTATGGCAGCTATGGTTTATTTACCCTCTTGTCCCAAGGCATCTATGGGAAAATTTCCAAATGGCGAAATAACCATGGGATCCATATAGGAAAAACATAGGAAAACCATAGGAAAATGGAGGTTTACCCTCTGGTAAACTAACAGTTTGCTATTGAAAATGGCAATAGAAATAGTGGATTTTCCCATTGAACATGGTGATTTTCCATCGTTTTTTGGGACTGTTTACCAGAGGGTAGTGGGATTTTATGGAGATTTTAGTGATATTCTATGCCAGTTAATTATATTGTTTAGTAATATTCGTGGGATTATTAGTGATATTTTTAATGAGATGGCAGTTGTATGGACAGTATGGAGTTGTTATATCATAGAATTGGATGATGGGAAAATTTTAACCGGAAAGCCCTATATTTGATGGCAAAAACCATGGTTTCCGGTGAAGATTTTCCCGTGAAAACCAATCCATTGATTCTATTTCATCTCAGTTCTATAGGATTTTCCCATAAAACTTCCATTTCTATAGGATTTCTAAAGGATTTCTATAGGATATCTGGCGTTTTTCCAGGAAACGACGCAAGAAACTCTTCAGCTGGTGCAAGACCTCAGCGGCTATGGAACTTCCTCGTGCCTCGGGCTGCCTGATTTTTTTTTAGGGGAACACATCCGAAATCCCATGGTAAACATACAAAAAACGATGGAAAATCACCATTGTTTTATGGGAAAACTCACTATTTCTATGGCCATGTTCAATAGCTATTTTGACAAATTACCAGAGGGTAAATCCCATGGTTAAAAACACCATATAATTTTCCCCAATATAGATGATGATAGTAAGATTTTTGATCATTTTTGGGGATATACCCAATTTTCAGACACACATAGTGATAGATTACTGTTCGTTTCTTGTCTTTTTGATGGATAGGCTTACTATACACATCTCTAAAACATTCTATATTTTCCGTGAGGTGTGAGTTTTTACGCAAACTCAAAAAAAATTGTTTCGCCTGGATAAAACACAAATCCGAAACAAGTTTCAGGGCCAGCATCAGGGGAAAAAAGCAGTTGAAATCCCTGAAAATGGTGAGGTCTCCAGCATCTCCAATGTCTCACCCGGAGTTATGGCATTGGTTCTTCCCACATGACTGTCATGACGACTAGCTAATGTAATTACCATGTGACATCCATAGATAAGCCTGTTTTTTTTGTTAGGTATAAATTATTAATCAATTATATCCCCATTCTATCTCCAGTATAAATCTAAACATTAGATTGCCACACACCCCATCTTCATATATCTCACTTAACTGACGGTTATGAAAGGACACCCCGCCATTATTTGCCCCAGATACATTTATATAATCCACAGATTAGACAGCAATTTTCATGAACATCTCCATTGCTTAAATCGTCATTGCTAAAAACTCTCTCCGTCATTATTTCATCATATATATATATGGGTAAATTATAACGACCTCACTGCGACCTCACTGGAAATCATAGTTAATAAGGGGAATCATAAGGAGAATCATCCCCAAATGGCCGAACAATTCAGTTTAGTGAAATATTATAATTTACCCATATATATATATATATATTCATAGTATCTTAACATCCCCAGTGACGATTGTCCGCCAAGGAAGTTCTTGAACTTCTGGGTGATCTTCATCTGCTTCTTGGCATCGGTGAAATTTTCGCTCTTCACTGGCCATCAAAGATATGCGGAGACGTTGATGGTTGATGGTTGATGGCGGGGTCACAAACCATGGGAACCATAGGAAAACCACAGGAAAATGGAGGTTTACCCTCTGGTAAACGTTTACAAAAAGCTATGGAAAGATCCACCATTCTATAGCTGGGAAAAATCCACAAAATTTCTATGAGCATTTTCCATGGCTATTTGACATAACCAGAGGCTACCAGCAATCTCGGGTCTGAGGCAACACGCCGACCATTTTTTCCCTGTTGGATCATCGTCCATGGATTAAACCACAGATTTTTTTGATAAACAAAACCAGTAAAAAACATGTCAAACCACACGAAAAAGCATAGAAATATGAGTAAAACAGAGTAAAACCACAAGTTCTGTTCGTGAAACCACCATATTTTGATGGTTCAACCACCAGTTTCCAGTGTTAAGCCACCATTTTCCAATGTTAAATCACACTTTTCCCTACTTAAACCATCATTTTCTTCGTTGGTTCCACCGTCTCTCCGTACGTGTCGCTTGGCCAAGGCAACGGTGCCTTCCTGTGGAGCGCCTATGGCCTGGTTCGCTTTTCGCCGGAGGCGGCGGGCAGCGGATTGCCGGAGGTGAAGTGCATCCTCAGTGCCTTGGAAAATTGACAATTTCTGGTGGGTGGTGACTAATGATGTTTAATGATGGTTAATGATGGTTATATAATGGGTAATAATGATAATCAATGATTAATATATATATATCCATCCATCCATATATGGTTAATATATGGTTAATATATGGTGATTATATGGGATCATAATGGGATATAGCAATAATAGTGGTTGGTGGTGACTAGCTGATAGTGATAGTGATGGTAATATCATGGTAATATATGGTAATCCATCCATCCATATATTTTCTGGTGGGTGGTGACTGGAACCATGGAATTTTGAATGACTGTCCAGAAACAGGATATCATGGTGTTTTTACACTCTGGTGAACTAACATAGCAATGGGAAATCACCATTTTTAATGGGAAAATCCACTATAAATGGCCATTTTCAATTGCTATGTTAGTTCACCAGAGGGTAATGGGATATTCCATGGGATATAATACTCAATAATGGAATATGCTATCCATCCATCCATCTTTTACCATCTTACCACCATATTACCACCATATTACCATCCTATTGTTGGTTATAATACCCATATATGGAATCTGGTTGGTGGTGACTGGAACCATGGAATTTTATCCCAAACTGACGAGTTGTCCATCATTTTTCAGAGGGGTAGGTCAACCACCAACCAGAATTTTTCAAGGGTTTTTGACGGGAAAATCATGGGAATTTCAAGGGAATTTCCATGGGAAAAACATCGAGTTTTTTTTTTCAGATCTATATGGGATCTAATGATTATTTAATGGGATTTCTAATGATGATGTGAATTTCAGCAGATGGGGAAGTCACCATTTTAAACGGGTTTTCCATAGGGAAAATTAACCATTTTGTTGGGATTTTGATAGGACTTTATGGGGATGGAGGGTTTAATAAGATCTACCCTCTGGTAATGTAACATAACTCTTTAAATGTTTAATGGTCATATCATATATGAATGACCATTTTCCAATGTTAGTTTACCAGAGGTTTTTTGGATCTAATGATGATTTTATGTTTTTTTTTGATCACATGGGATCTAACCATTTTTCATGGGGAATTCACCATTTTGAAGGCCTTTTTTAAATAGGGAAAATGATGGTTGACTGGGGAATTTAGGGGTTTTCATGGGGAGTTATAATGGGATTTCCGTCAAAAAAGTCAATGGCAGTTATAATGGGATCTAAAGGATGACCATGATGAACATTGGGATTTTATAGGACTTCTATGGAATGTCTTATGGGATTTTAATTGGATTTTGATGGAAAAATATAGGGATATGCTGGGATATGAATCTGAAGAAATTAATGAGATTTAACCGTCAGAAGTAATAGTCAATCAACTATTAGCAGGAGTTATTTGAACTACAAGATGATTCAATAGTAACTTCATAGTCATCTAATGGTACTGATAGATTTATAGCAGTTTGTCAGGAGGTTCACAGTTTCTTGATAATTCACGGGAATTAATAGTAACAGTAATTTCAGGATTAATGACCATCATCTGGGGTTTCTATTACCATCAACTATTTTTAATCATTAATCTTACCATTTAAAGTAACATGATTTTTAGAGTTGCTAAATAGTTTTAAGATGGTAACCACTGGGGTTTCTAAATAGTTTTTGCTGGCGAAGATTGAATCAACACTATTGATCTTATAACTTGGTCTCAGCCCAGATCAGCTTCGGTGCGGCAACCGCTGCGATGGTTTCGGCAGGGATTGAGTCGGAAAAAATGGGAGATAATATGGATAGTCATGGTTACTACATGCCACTAGGGATAGGTGTCAAACCATTGAAATATATTTCCAACCGATAGTGGCATATGAACGAAAGAATAAGAACATTCATGAATACCAGTCATTGAAAGTTGGTCTTCAGCAATTATAAGCCGTCTAATTCTTGGTTTGGCTCAATCATCCGGTACCCCTTATCATAAGCAGTCAGAAAATGTGGTGGAATGCGATTAGAAGAAACACTAACTATTGATAGTATCCTCCAATTATTTGATTATGATACATATATCCCCCATGTTAGTTGTTAATCACCAGATACAAGAGAAACATGGAGAGTCATGACATTTCACTAGAGGATATGGTCCATGGCTTCCATGGCTACCCGGCCTGGTAAACGTTTACAGTTTGCGAACTGGAAAATGGCCCAGTCGAAATAGTTGATATACCCAGCTATAAAATGGTGGGATCTTTCCATAGTCTTCTGTATGTTTACCAGTTCGCTATCTGTTGAATAACCAGAGGTTTTTTTTTTCCCCATGACAGCTATCCCGTTTCTCGATTTTCCGTATCCTCAGATGTTCCGCCCTATAGGACTGCTGGTGAAAATTAAAAGTCAGATCCCCTTTTGTTGACCAGACATTAGCAAAAATGACGGTTGGTTGATCCCAATGTTGATCCCAATTTCTGATAAATGTCCATCATCACAATAGGAAATAGGTAATTGTTGGTAACCATCAAGCGACATAGGTAACCATTTTACCTTTGTTATTGTTGGTTGATACCAATTTCTCTTGGTGAATGACAATTTTTAGGGGTTTCCTAAAATATTGGGACCCCAAAAATGGATGGTTTCTTTCATGGACACTCCATGTATGGATGAGAACTGGGGGTACCCCCATGGATTGGAAAGCTCCATATTGAATGGTATTAAGAATGTTCATGTTTTTTTAATTAAATAGGAACATTTATTGTTGACATTTCACGGTTTTGTGAATTAACTATCAATCTTCCCATGACATCTTCTGGGTTTGTCTGAAACTATGGTACCTCTAAATCCATTGTGAATCATCATTTTCCCCATTTAATGGCCATTTTAGAAGGTGAATCACTATTAACCACTATTAACCACTATTAACCACTATTAACCACTATTAACCATTATGAACCACTCAACTATTTCAGTTGTACCTCCATCATTTTCCCCTGTTGATGTTTTCTCGGCTCCCAGGTGGTATCGAGCTGGGGAATTTCCTGAAGCCTCGAGTGCTCGTGGCGAAGTCCTTCGGTCTCATGCTGGTGCTCGGTGCCGCCATGCCGGTGGGGAAGGTGGTCCGCGGTTTGTTTTCGGAGAACGGTGGTTGAGCGGAGAGAACTGGGAAGTTTGCTGGATTCATGTGGATTCCCCCAGCTTTTAAGATGTTTTCACGGAGATTCAATGGGGAGTTGATGGTTTTTTTTGTTTTTGCCTGGTGTGAAGACTTCACATGAGTCACAGTCAGAAAATAGCATTGTTAGTCACTGGTGTGTTGTCACCGAAGTGGTTGGGAATTATGACAAGCCGTTTCTCATGGGGATGGGTCAAGTCATTGGGTGCGTATCGTTCGGTTCGGTTTGGTCCCCCAGTGAAATGCTGCAAAGATCTGGAAATGGATTGTTTCATTCTTATTTTATGGTCTGGTATGGCAGTTTACCCAACTTGGAGATGGTTCATCTTGACCCAAACACATATATCCGTGTCTGATATATATATAATTATATATATACTGGTTGGTGGTATATAATTATATATATGTATACTGGTTGGTGGCTTGGAACATTTTTTTCCATAATATATGGGATAATCCTTCCCATTGACTAATATTTTTCAAGATGGTTAAAGCCACCAATCAGATACACACATGATATACATATTGGGCAGAATACCCATGTTGTCATGTCTCAACGCCCCGAAACGTCATGGTCTTCCTTTCGTCGCCAGGAAGGACCCTTTGTTCACATCGCCTCGTGTATCAGCGCGATGCTTCTGCACCTCAGTGCCAATTGGCCCATGGATGACCGATCTTTTCCTGTGAAACATGGTGATTTTCCAGCAAGCCATGTTGGATTACCAGGTATACATGGGGATTTAGCTATGTGGTGAATATAGCTGATAAAATGGGCATATAGCTGGATGTGGGGGAGAATGATATGGTGATATGGATAGAACTGATAGGGCTTTGCTCAAACATGGAGGCTCTTGTTGGCCAACGTCCCTCAATGGTGATTCAATGATCAAACATAGGGATTTAATCCCTGCAGAATCGCAGAAATTTCCGGAAGTTGTGGCAACAGAACTTGTTGCTGAAACATTTTTTCCATGCTGAAATCCCATGATGTATATACATGATGTACCGTAATATGGTTAGTTAGCCTCTGGTTATTCAACAGTTTGCTATGGGAAATCACTATTCTTAGTAGGCAGATATAGGTAAATCATCAATCAGTGGGCCATGGAATCCATAGTTGTGTAACAAATTTCCAGAGGGTATATATCCAAAGGCTTGTTGGTTTATATATCCCATCAATTCCTATTAATTCCCATTAATCCTCCATGGTTATAGTCATTCACCCTCTATATCATCACCACTACATGACCACTATATACCCGTCTAGGCCATTAATTATTGTCTTCCCAGTACATTCTTCCATTATACCTTCATCACTGTTTATATCCATTGCGTTCCATCGGTATATTTCCATTACACCAGAGACATCCTAGTTTCCATTATATTGGTTGTTATCATATTTCCACTGGAACCATTATATTCACATAAATGTCCATATCATGTGACATGTTATTTCCATTGAGATACTATAGTTATCACCACTACATTTCATGATTGTATTCCCATCATATTCCCACTATACCACCATTATATCACAATCATTATTATTGTATATACCTCTGGTAAACTAACATAACTATGGAAAATCACCATTTTTAATGGGTAAATCAACTATCCATGGCAATTTTCAATAGCAAACTCTTAGTCATTACCAGAGGGTCAACCTCCATTTTCCTATGATTTTCCTAGAAAAATGGGCCATTTCCCATGGCTGTTGCTTCATGGCTCCCCTTCCGTTGCGGCCCGTTGCGGAACGTCCCAGGGAATCGGAACGGTGCTTTGCATCCGTGAGCCTGGACCGGCAGGCGCTTCTTCCTCACCGGGCGAAAATGAGATGGGAGAAAAGCAGAATATCGTAGCATTCTATACCAATTATAGTACTATATAATATAGTACCTATGGTTATTACCAGAAAAACCAGAATAGTACTATGAAAAACCAGAATATACCAATAACCATGGTTTATGGTACTTATAACTATAGTATTCATGGGGTTTATAAACCAACATATGATGTTCATGGGATATGATAATATGATAATGGTAATATCATGAAAAAATGATGGTAATATGATGATAATATGATGATAACATGGAATATGATAGTAATATGGTGGTAATATGACATTATATACCAATATAGGTACTTTTATACCCATATAGTAGCATTATAGTAACATTATATAGCCATATAGTAACATTATATACCAGAATATGCTACAATATCATATAGGTTTTTCGTTCTTCTAATATGGTACTATATTATGGTACAAACCATAATAGCATTTAGAATAGTAGCAACAAATAGTAGCACTATATTAGGAACAGTACCACATTATATTGCCATGATATCACAAGCTTTATTTTGTGGATGGAATAAATAAAGTGTACCAGTTGAAAACGGTGGTAAACATCCCGTTATTTTGTTTGGGTTTCAACCATCCGAAATTGGTGGTGCAGGATTTCATCGACATTATCATCCCTTTTTTTTAAAGGAATAATTGGATAACTCTTAGGACGGAATTTGTGAATGGGATTCCCTCTGGTCGGACGTGCATATCGCTAAATCATCTAAATCATCTATGGCTGGGCCTATGGGCGTAAGATAAAAAATCCCATGATATTTAGATGATCTTCCCTTTTCAACTGCTTGGTCGAATCCCCATTATGATTACAGGGCTACTATGATGTTGAAAATCTTGGGGATTACCCTCCGGTGACTTAACGGTTCGCAAACTGTTAGTGTACTGGAGGGTATGTCACACGATTCACCACATTCTCCATATATATATATTATACATGTAATATCAATAGTTCATTGAATTTTCCAGTGCTATACGCTCCAAATATTCCGTTGAACCATTTTCTTCACTTAATTTTTGATACAGCAAACATCATTTCCCATAGATTCGTCCATAGTTATCGTTTTCCCCATTGGAAATCACCCCGGCTGGTTATACAGTCCCATTACGTTCCCATGGTTGTTGGTATCCCAGATAAAGTTGGTTGTGTATATATATATATAATAGATAGATATCCCATGACATTCCAATATACTCCTAGTTATACGTTGGTTTATACCCCATCTATAGTTACACTCCCCATTCCAATGATATTATATCCCCATTGATAATATATCCCATTGTTATTATTATCATTACAATGATATATCTCCATAATATATAGTTCTCCCCATAGTTTTTTCCCATTTCCCGTGATATTCCAATATGCTTATACCACCATTTTTTCATGATATTACCATCATATTACCACCATATTACTATCATATCCCATATTATCATCATATTACCATCATATTACCACCATATTACCATCCTATTGTTGGTTATAATACCGATATATTGTCTGGTTGGTATATATTGGGGATTGTGAGATTTGGGTAGTATAATCCCCTATATTAACCAATATTCATGGGGATAGTCCAAATCCCCTAGTTGGATACTATGGTTATAATACCCATATATTAGGAACATCATATTATCATATTATCACCATATTACCATCATTTTACCACCATATTATCATGATACTACCATTATCATATTATCATATCCCATGAACATCATATGGTTTGTTATACCCACATATTGTACCATTTCCGTGCTCCCAGGAGGTGCTCCTTGCGGCTGTGGCTGTGGGTGTCGGCGCCACCTTTTCAGCCCCCGTGGGGGGCGTCTTGTGCCACGGCAGCCGCGGCGGAGGAGCGATTCTGCCGTGGAAATGGTGGAAAAACCCGGGAAACATGTGGAAAAACATGGGATCATCGAGGAAAAACAGCTGCAGAAATAGTAAAATTAGTAAAAGAAAATGCTGGAACTTCAGTTTTTTCGCAACATTTCCGAAGAACTCTCCCGATGTGTGGCGCATTCCCGGCTTTCCCGAAGTCGCGGCCTTTTTCGTTGGGATTTTTGGCAGTGGTCCCTGCAGGACACATGAAAATTGGGATATGGGGGATGGGAAAAACAAGCACCAGTAAATCATTCTTATGATTACTACTATTATTATTAAAATTATTATTATTATTGTTATTATTATTCTTTATTATTATTATTATTATTATTATATATATATGATCATTATATTTATTGTTGTTATTAACCATTCTTGATTATGATTAGCCATTGTTAGTCATTACAAGGCCTCATTAGCCATTCTTGACCACTCTTAGAAGGATGAAATGATCAATAATCCAACTAACTACTAGTCTTAAGCATTAATGGACCTGACCGTGCGGTACTCAAACGTGGCAATTGAACATCCATCATTTCGTCTGGAGATTCCATGGATTTCCCAGCCAGATTTGATTTTACGAAGGCTAACCATATGAAAACCATATGGTATATATATATATACATATGGATATATATATATATGGATCATGAATATAAATGTATGAAACTGGATATCACAGTTCCTGAGGTTTGCTCTAGAGCTGATGATGCCACGGCTCTACGACACCTCCTCCTACTCTGCGTGTTTCTTCGCATCGACCTTCGGAACCTTTGAGCCTTGGCGGTTTTTTTTGGTGTCTGGATGAGGTATCCAAAATTTGGAGCACCATAGGAATGAGATTTTTAACATCAGTAATTGTATGTATTCCAATGATCCATATATTATATTATCCACATATATATATATATCCATTCTTTTATTCCAGTTATGTTAATATCATCCATTCTATGCCCATTCTATTCCAAGTTTTCCAGCCTTTACACATTGGTTCCTCTTCAAAGCCCTCTTTTGATTGATGATTATATGGGATTAATAAATTACCATCTGGTTATTTAACATAGCCATGGGAAATGGCCCATTTATAGATGGTTTACCTATTAAAAATGGTGATTTTCTATGGCTATGACCTTTCGGGTTTTGAACAGTGCAATATTGTTGGTTTATACCCCCATTACCCTATTACATCCCATTAAATCCCATTAAATCCCATTAAGCATCCCTATGAAATCCTAATTTCATCTCATTGGATTGGTTTATGGGAACATTTGAACCGGAACCCCCGATGATCTTCATGGTAAAAACCATGGTTTCCAGTTTCGTTTTTCCCTTGAACCAATCCAATGATTCTATTTCATCTCAGTTCTATAGGATTTTCCCATAAAACTTCCATTTCTATAGGATTTCTATAGGATTTTCCTATAAAATCACAATTTCTATAGGATTTCTATAGGGTTTTCCTATCAAATCACAATTTTATAGGATTTCTATAGGATTTTCCTATAAAATCACCATTTCTATAGGATTTCTATAGGATTTCCCAGCGACTCGTTGAGGTCTTCATGTGTTTGAACATGTTCTTCTCCGGCAGTGGCCAGCTGAAGCCACTCTTCAACTCGGACATCACCGCAGAACATTCGCCCACTTTGGGGGCTGAGTTGCTGGGATTTCACGTATGGAAAAGCCATGGGAAATCCGATGGAAATGGGGATTTCATAGGGATGTTTAATGGGATTTAATTGGATTTAGTGGGATTTAATGGGATTTCATGGGATTTAGTGGGATGTTTCATAGGGTTTGATGGGGAGAGATACACTGCGGTAGCCACGTGGTTTATAGCTGGGAAAATGGAGGCCATCATCGACACATTGCCAAACAGGAGGGTTTGATGGGGGTATACCATGTGTTGCTTATTTCCAGCGCTATTTCATGGGTGATATCATCATATTACCATCCTCTTACCATCCTATTGTTGGTTATAATACCCATATCATATACTGCTTGGTGGTTTCAAACATTTTTATTTTATTTTCCATTTCATATATGGGATGTCATCCTTCCCATTGACGAAGTCAATCATTTTTCAGAGGGGTAGGTCAAACACCAACCAGTATATGTAGTAGTGACAAACCAAGAATATGGGGATATGATGGGGATATATAGGAGAGAGTGAAGAGATCGGGGGAGGATGAGACCAAACCTGGTGGATTGATAGAGGTCGCTGAGTCTTAGGGGGATTTTTTCAGATGTTGGGGTACCATTTTGCTAGCAGATTCGTCACTATTCAATGATCATTGGGGTTGATTACCTGGCAAGGTACCCCCATTTTTAATGATTTCATTTGCTAGTAAAAATGGTGCCCCCAAACCATCAACAGCCCACGGGCTTATAAATCCAGGGTTGACATTACAGGAGCTACTTGGGGGATAAATTTTAGTATCAGAAATTGGTAAATTACACACAACGAAATTGGTAACTTGTCTGAAAGTGTAGGGGAACAACCCCATTCCATGGATCATTTTCCCTCATTAAATTGGTGCTTTTTGGGAGTATAGCCCGTTTTCAGGCACACCATTTTGGGGTGGACTCAAATTGAGGTCCCCGTGAACTGTGACACACATCTGGGCGCCAAGATATTCGGTGTGTCATGCAAATTATCCGTAATTTTGCTATATCTCACTATGTTATGTCGTACTACTACACCAAACAATGTTATACTCATATTATTGATATGACCAATCAATTATGTGCCATTTTTCTTTGGTAAAACCCAATAAATACACTACAGGGTGAGGTCCATAAGGTTTACAGAACTGGGCATCACCTTGATGAAGTTTTGAAAAAGGGGGCGACTCTGACTCAGCGAGACATTACAATATGTTACAATCTGATATCCCATTATATAGTGTTATCATCTGGTCATTTAACATAGCCATGGAAAGATCCACCCATTTTTAAGTTCGGTAAACCATCTATTTCTATGGGCCATCTATACCATGGCTATGTTAAATAACCAGAGGGTATCTTATATATAGAGGATGATTATAGGATGATATTATAGATACAATAGATATCCCATCTATATGTTTTATCATAGATCTATAATCTAGTGGGATAACTTATATAGCATTTCTTATGCATCTTATATATATATAATATAGTCATGAACTTAGTCATGTCCGCATTTGTTATACCCTCTGGTAAACGTTTACATAACTATGGAAAGATCCACCATGCTATCAATGGGTAAATCCACTATTTCTACTGGGTCAGGGCTTCAAGTTCGCAAACGGCTAGTCATTACCAGAGGGTATTCCCTCCATTTTCCTATGGTTTTCCTCTGGTTTTCCTATGGTTTTACCAGGCCGGGTATTCCCTCCGACTTAAGGATCCTGTTCATCTTCCTGAGTTTGATCACTGGAGCACTCAGTGGAGCATTGGCCAGCACCTTTGTGCTATGCCACAGGTGCGGGAGAGTTCGCCGGCAACTGCGGGGATGGTCATCGAAAATGGGGAAGTGATCAAGTGATCATTGGACTTTAATGGGGAAGTAACTGATCATTGGACTTTTTTTTTGGGGGGAAGTAACTGATCATTGGACCTTTATTTTTCTGCGTAAGGCATCCTTTGGATGGAAAAATGCTCTCATCACTTTCCAGATATGATTAGACAATGGTCAATCAAGTCAGGGATCCTGCAGGATTTGTTGCCATGTTGGTTTGCAATTCAAGACTCAGAAGAGTATATCCCAACAGCTTAAGGCTTAGAGGTCTTTTTGCTGAAGTACGTTCACACAGCTGAGCTAAAGATTGATCATGGATCCATTTGCTAAGGCCCTGAGTAGTTTAGGTTCCCCTTTAACTACACCTGGTCAGCTCTTTCCTTACTCATGGCCTTAAAAGACTAAGAGGAGTTGTTATCCCGTTTAACATCAGAGGGGTGGTCAAAGTACAAGGTGAGGCCCCCCTGTTACCCTCTGGTAAGCATACAAAAAACGATGGAAAATCGCCATTTTCAATGGGTAAATCAACTATTTCTATGGTCATTTTCAATAGCTAACTGTTAGTTTACCAGAGGGTAAACCTCCCATTTTCCGATGGTTTTCCTATGGTTTTCCTATGGATCCCATGGTTATTTTCCTATGGTTATTTTCCAACCCCCATCGATATCATACTATAGCCAGAATCTCCACATAAACCCAAACATTCACCAAGTCGTGTGCGGAAAAACTTGGCTAACGTTTCGTGGCCGCACCTTAGCTATTCATATATCCATCTCTCTATCTCTCTATCTCTCTATCTCTCTATCGCTCTATCTCTCAATCTCTCAATCTCTCTATCTCTCTATCTCTCTATCTCTCTATCTCTCTATCTCTCTATCTCTCTAGCTCTCTATCTCTCTATCTCTCTATCTCTCTAGCTCTCTATCTCTCTAGCTCTCTAGCTCTAGCTCTCTAGCCTCAGCTCTCTATCTCTCTATCTCTCTATCTCTCTATCTCTCTATCTCTCTATCTCTCTATCTCTCTATCTCTCTATCTCTCTATCTCTCTATCTCTCTATCGCTCTATCTCTCAATCTCTCTATCTCTCTATCTCTCTATCTCTCTATCTCTCTATCTCTCTATCTCTCTATCTCTCTATCTCTCTATCTCTCTATCTCTCTATCTCTCTATCTCTCTATCTCTCTATCGCTCTATCGCTCTATCTCTCAATCTCTCTATCGCTCTATCGCTCTATCTCTCAATCTCTCTATCTCTCTATCTCTCTATCTCTCTATCTCTCTATCTCTCTATCTATCTACCTATCTATCTATCTATCCATCTACCTATCTATCTATCTATCTATCTCTATCTACCTATCTATCTACCTATCTATCTATCTATCTATATATATATATGTATCTATATACATACGTATAAGTGGGTGAACTAACTATGGTTATTCCCATTGATATCCAGGCGCGCCGTTGGGGCGATGAACGCCCTCAGAGGTCTGGCACCACTCTGTGGCGAGAAGCTGCTGGGACGGTCCGTGGAAGCGGTGCCGTGGGGCAAAATGGGTCGAAAGAAATGGCTTGGATAGCCATAAACATGGCACTTTTTACAGGATTTAATGGGGTTTAATGGGATTTCATGGGATTTAATGGGATTTAATCATGAAATATGATGATACTTCTGATGAGACACCACTTTTCTTTTTTTCGGGGAAAATGATGGGGTCTTGCCGGCTGAGCATACCGTGGTTTTCTGAACTTTGGTTCAAGAAGTCCACCCGTGACGATCCGAAAATGGGAAGAATCAGCATCGCATCAAAAGAGATTCTCCCAAAAAACATGGGCACCCCAAACATTTCGTAGATAAACTATGAATGTTGGGATGGTTTTCACATTCTCATTAGTGATATAAACATGTATAAACCCATGGTTCAAAAGTGGGAGAATGGGATAAACCTATGGTTCAATATGGTTAAAAACTCTCCATGGAGATGTGGTTGTCTCAAACTTTTGACGCTACTGGAAGTTTACCGAAAGCCCATTTCGGTATTGCGAAGCTCCCCAACAATATTGGCAATTTTGAGCCCCCAAAAAGTCGGGCTTAGTGATGGTTAATACCTATGTATATATATATATAGATTTTCCCAATTTTATATAGTTAGATATCAATAGTTTACTAGTTTGTTGGATAGGTAGGTATCAAAATCGTTAAGCATTAACCACTAACTACGTAGTGAAAAATCATGCTAAATGTCCAAGAATGTAATCTTCTAGCTCCATGATTCATGGTGAATGATCCACCTGTTCATAATCCCAAACTACCCAACATCCAACGGGTAGCCGCAGTGCAAACCAAGCGTTCTTCCGAATCTTGTTGGAATGTGCAAACCAGCCCCAAATCAACTTTATATCTACTATTTCCAGGAGTGTCAATATCAATGGTTACATCCCCCCAATTTAATCCAATCACCAATCCATTGGAAACCATCCCGGGGCTTTGTAGTGCCAGGAAAACATCACCATTGATGGAGCCAGTTGGAAAATATGCTAAACGTTTACACTTTGCGAACTTGAAAATGGTGATTTATCCATGGAAATAGATGATTTCTGGTTATTTAACATAACCATGGAAAATGGTCCATAGAAATAGATGGTTTTACCGTTCTTTAAAAAACTGTGGATCTTTCCATGGTTTTTTGTTAACGTTTACCAGGTCGGGTATTGGTTATGTTCCATGGATTTCCCCCGATGATCTCCCTAGATCTATCCCACCAGTGGTTCTCGAGAGGTGGTTGAGAGAAAGCCATAGGAAAACCATGGGAAAACCATGGGAAAATATGGAGGTTTACCCGTTTACCACCAGAGTTTAGCCTCTGGTAAACGTTTACTTTTTTTTTTCGAACTGGAAGCCATGGCCATGGCTAGTTTGTTGATTTACTCAGCAAATGGGTGGATGTTCCATAGTTTTTTTGTATGTTTACCAGATACAAGATTGGCCATATCCCATATTATATATTATATATATTATGTATATAATATATATATATAGTATGTATTATAAATAATATATAATATATATATATACCCATATGTAGACATATATATATATATTTATATAAATATCTACCCATGAACCCAACAGTTAAGCAAGGAAAGCAGGTCAGTCGGTGCCGCGGGATTTGGCGATTTTCCTCGCGGCCGGGGGCATCGCTGCGCTGCTGAAAGTTGGGGCAGGTCAGTCGCAGCTGGGAACCAGGAATGATACATGGAGAGAGTGGTTTATGTATATATATATGTATAACAATAATAGTAATAATAATAATAATAGTAATAATAATAGTAATAATAATAATAGTAATAATAATAATAGTAATAATAATAATAGTAATAATAATAATAGTAAATATACATACATATACTAATACATACATATATATATACACATACACTACTACTACTACTACAACTACTACTAATATACATACATCTACAACAACAACTACTACGAATATACATACATATACAACCACATATAGCACAGGGTCTGGGTATGCCCTATGCCAGGCAGCAAACTGCTCACCTTGGGGACCGGCCCGTGCGGGGCCCAGGATCCCCAACGCTTACTTGATTTTTGTTTCGAAAAATTCGAGGTATGAAACATCTGCAAAAACATGGTGATTAATAATGGTTAATAGTGATTAATAGTGATTAATAGTGATTCATCACCAGTTCCCAATGGGCAATTAATCACCAGAGTTGAAAGTTGTTTTTTTTGATTCAACATCATCTAGCCATAGCTATAAACCAACTTGGCGAGCTTAGTCATGAATGAACATCATCAACAGATTATGTACACAGACATGATGTACATGCAGTATAATCAATGGCATATCCAATGGCATCGCAAAAGAACTTAAGGTCAGAACCATCTTACAAGTTGGTTTATAGTTCATAATCATAATCAAATCATCTAACAGCATAGTGAAGTCAACCAAGTGAATTGTTATAAGATTCTTACGACAAAATGTCACGAATTTATTTGGTGGTTAAATCCACCACCTTACCATTGGTCGGTTTCTTTTTTTATGGGGATCATATCACCATGAACATCCCATCTATCCATGATAATCCCAACAAACTTACGCAAGATTCCCATGGTGTTTCTCAGAAATGTTTGGTAAGTCATTGTATAAAACCATGAACATCCCATTCCTTTGCCATTTTTGTTGGTTAAATCACCAGCTTGAATCATGGAAAATCCTCCTGGTTCCACGACAGAAGGTGAGTTTTCACCATGAATTTCCAACAAGTCATCCCATGGACTTTCCAATTCTCTGTACGTTTTTCTGTAAATCATCCAAGCCATAACGTGAGGATGATCCCATTCTCTCAGGGAAAACACATCCAACCAACCACCTCAAAAAAAGCCCATGAAAAATCTTTCCATTTTTATGGCTTGCCATTTTCCGATGTTTTTGTCTTTTTTCCGCATTTGTTTTTCCCACCCAAGGGCCCCCCCGGGTCTCCCGTTCTGCCGGCTGAAGCTCCACGAGGTTCCTCAGTTCGATCTTCGCCACCGAAGCACATCTGCAGCACCCTGAGCTCAGCAGCCTCTCAGGACTGCTGCTCCTCTTTCTGGCGTTGCTGGGACGACCAAAAGGGCGAAGGTGGGGCGAAGGTGCTGCGAAGATGGTGACTGTTGGTTGGTGTCCATGTGATGATTAGTGTCTTTTTTTCTTTATATGTTTTTTATATAGGATTTTTGATGGGAACATCATCTATAAATGATTATGAATGAAGGATTACAGTTAGGAAAATCATCTATAAATGGAGGATTTTTCAGCCAGCCACGTTTGATTGCCGGAGGGTAGTGGTGTTCATGTTTTCAGCATTTTCATCAATGGTGTTATACATGGATAGTTGCAGAATTGCAGTTATAAGAGTTTTAAGGGGTAAGAATCATGTTTCAAAACCATTTTTTTTGGGTTCTCAGAGGTTTCCAAGCCTCTTTTTCTGCAGGAATTCATCCTTTCGGATGCCAAGCAAGCCAAGGAAAACGAGCTTCACCGTCATGGCCCTGTCCATGCCGGTCCCCGCAGGCAACTTACTGGGGATGGTCACCATTTAACCCGCCAAAATTGGGATTAAAACCACCAAAACTGGGCGGTTTAACACAAGTTCATCAGTAAAAAGCGGAGTTTTCAATGAGTTTTCATCATTGGGGAATTTGGGAATCTGACCTGGCGATTATAAAGACTTTTTTTTGGGTAAATCATACTGGTAATGTTCAATTGCGAGGTTAGATGTTGGTGGATCTAAACATTGGTGAAAGGTTGGTTCCTGGTTGGGATTCACCCAATGTCATCGAACATCCCCAAAAGCACCGTGTTTACGGGTTGTATAAACCATCCCCAGTCATGGTAGGTTTTTCTAATAGGTTTACCACATGACTTTAATCTCCCATGCCACAAAAAGACCGTTACATCATAGGTTTACTCCCAATTCTTCAAGGTTTCATCAAGTTCTCGAAGTTCATCTTTTTGAAGCCGCTTTTCATTAAGCTTGAACTCCCTCAATTCAATCACCAAAACAAGCTTCAACTCCCATTTGTTTCGCTAATCTTTCTCAAACAATTCAGCTTCCCCAAAATTTTCCCAATGCTTTACCCAAAATTTTCTCAAATATGGCTTGCTGAACCCCATTTAGTTTCCTAATTTTCCAGCCATATGGCTTTCAATCTTTGAGCACCATTTTCCGAACCATTTCTCTGGAACCGATGACAATCCATTTTAGCTTGGGAAATTCATATTATTATTATTATTATATATATATATACACATATGATCATTATATTTATTGTTGTTATTAACCATTCTTGATTATGATTAGCCATTGTTAGTCATTACAAAGCCATACATATCGATGATTTTCGTATAATCCACCAGTCCCCAGCCGGACGATTTTCGCTGAAATTCAGATCTTGTTTTCCATGGTTTTCCCAGCGAGGTGAGCGTTCCTATGCCAATCAACCAGGGTATTGTTCATTATATCCCATTACACACACATTATATATATATATATGTACGTATATATATATATATAATATATATATATATACGTATAATATATATATATATACATATATATGTATAATATATTATATATATATCCATGTGATTCACCAATCAACCAGGGTATAACTTTAAGTCAACTCAAAATCCCATGAAATCTTCAGCATTTTCCCATGGTTTTCCCAGGTGTGGTGGCTCCGTCGCTGATGCTGGGCGGCATCTTTGGCCGCCTCGTGGCCGCGCTGCTGCCCTTGTGGTGCATCGACTTCTTGGCGCCCGACGGGGACTTTGGGCAATACATCGCCAGGTGCCGTTTGCGATGGTGACGATGGTGGCAACTGGGGGTCATCAACTGGGGATCCATAGGAAAACCATAGGAAAACCATAGGAAAACCATAGGAAAATGGAGGTTTACCATAGTGGATTTACCCATTGAAAATGGTGATTTTCCATTTCATCTATAACTGAAAATGGTGGTTTCAAACATTTTTGATTTTCCATTATGGTTGATTATCTATGGTGACTATCTATGGTTGATTATCTAATGATTATTGATTACGATGTTGATTATCTAATGATGTTGATTATGTCATTATATGATCATGATGGTGATTATCTAATGTTGATTATATCACTATCCAGCCAGCCATATTGTCAACCAATTATATCAATATGTATGTTCACCGTGGTGATGTAATCATGATATGGTAATATATTATATCATGTCATAATAGTGACATCACTAGTGATATGTCCACTAACTATTGGGTGATATAATCATTACATAATGTTCACTGTATGGTCATGATACACTGTTGGTGATTATTTTGGATGATGATCTGATGATTATGATGATGATGGTGATGATGATGATGATGATATATTGATATATTGATATACTGATATATTGATATATTGATATATTAATTGATTTGATTGATTTGATTGATTTGGTTTGGTTTGATTTGATTTGATTGATTGATTGATTGATTGATTGATTTGAAATTGAATTGAATTGAATTGAATTGAATTGAATTGAATTGAACTGAACTGAACTGAATTGAATTGATTGATTGATTGACTGATTGATTGGTTGATTGATTGATTGATGTTTGATGACGATGATAAAATCACTATATGGTTAATATGTTCATCTTAAGACATCTTAACCCTCACTAATCATCTAACATCATCTAACCAATCTAACCATGATGAAGCCAAAAACATCAAGAAACATTTCTTTTACCCTCTGGTTATTTAACATAGCCATGGTGGTTATGACTAACATAGCCATGGTTAAGCCATGGCCCATAGAAATAAATGGTTTTACCGTTCTTAAAAATGGGTGGATCTTTCCATGGCAAACTGTTAGTCAAAACCATTTATAGATGATTTTCCCAGCTTAAAACCTCCATTTATGGTTGGGATTTTCCATGGCAAACTGTTAGTCATAACCAGAGGGTAACCATAGATTTTCCCATCCCCATCTTGCCACGTAGGTTGGCCATCGTGGGCGCCACCTGTTTCTGCGGCGCCGTCTGCCGCGTGAATTCTGTGGTGGTCACCGTCTTCGAACTCATCGCGGTGCCGCGGCTGATCTTGCCGTTGACCTTGGCCACGACCCTTGGAGCAACGGGCGAGGGCCACCGGGCCTACGAAATGGCTAAATGGGCGCAAAGTTTTTAGATGTTTAGAGGGAATGTTTTAGAGTATAGCTAGTATATGTTTTTAGATGTTTAGAGGCGATATATCATTTTTATGAAATTTAGAAGTCAACTTTCCGACTTATGGACAGATGCAACAGTGGTGGGAAGAGAAGACAGAGGCAGTACAAAACATGTCACAGTTCGTGCTATTTCCGTTTCGCGTTTGTCTTATTTAATTTATTTTTTACCGGAAAAAAACTGTGCGAAGTACAATAATTATCCAAAAGTAGTCAACAAGCAGAAGGTCGACCAGGCAAAAGGACGAAACCGCGCAAAACGCATGGCCCAAACGATAGGCAGCCAACAGCAAAGCGCGCACAAACCACCAGCACAGGCAAGCCGCGACGCAGTTTCGCATAAAAAGATGTAGCCTTTGGTTATTTAACAGTTCGCCATGGAAACTCACCAATTTTAAGTTCGGTACATAGGTACATCATCTATTTCTATGGGTCATAACTTACCATAGCTATGTTAGTCCAGAGGGTACCACAGGCGGTTACCTGGGGAACACCTGTTGGGATGTTGGATGTTGGATGTTTGGTGCTGCGTCTGAGGATTGTGTCCAACTATTGCGCCAACAGTGTCTTTGACGATGGGATGGGATGGGAGGTGCTGGGTTCAAATGTAGCTTGGGGATCTTTTATGTGCTTGGAGATCATTTGCATCAATACATTCCCTAGTTTCAATTGTTTCCAGGAGCGATATCTAGGAGATTTTAGGAATACCCTCTGGTAATCATACGTGGCAATTGAAATCCACCTTTCATAGATAGTTTTCCAGTAAAACCTTCCATTGCCACGTTTGATTTCCAGAGGGTAAGTCACTAGCAATGGCCATGCACCAACCTTTGACAACTTTATAACAAATCTATTAAACCAAACGGGTTGTTCTTATTGATAACGTATATTCCCCCCTGTTATTAGAGCCACTTAAAAAAGAGGACATGTGATCAATACTACTCAAAACCCGAAAATCAAGTGTGGGTCCTTCCATTACTATATATAAATCCGTATAATCCCAATGATCATCCCATTTGTTGCTGCTGTTTTTACCGATTCATGGTTTTCCCCATTAAACAACCATCCAGGTGTCGGTGAAAAAATATCATTTTTTTCACATCTCCCATGATCTGCAGTTGTTGTCCCCAGGTCTGGAAGTCTGGTAGTCTGGTCCTTTCATTAGGAAAAACACACAACTTAAACTTAATGATTTATATCCCAATATCCAACTATGTTTTACCATGGTTATTAGTTGATGGTTATATAACAAAATGTTGGCAAAAAGAACATACCATCTGGTTATTTAACATAGCCATGGAAAGATCCACCATTTTTAATAGGTAAACCATCTACACATGGGCCATCTATCCCATGGCTATGTTAGATAACCAGAGGGTAAACTTAATGGTTTATATCCCAGAAAGTTCTTTGAACATTTTGTGGGAACCACCTCACGATTGTCGCCGACATGGGGCTATTTCAGGCCCAAGCTCTCCAGGTTTTCTTAGGGTTTGGATGCTTTGCGCCAGGTGCCGCCAGTGCCCTCCGCACGGCACTGATAGCTGGTGTCTGGCTTGTTCGGGGGTGGAGTCTCTTCGAACTGAGCTGGCTGGCCGCTGGGCCACGCCCGGGCTGAGAAAGGTAGCGGAGGAACTGGTGATCAGTGCTACCCGCGGCGTGGTAGCCCTCCGTGAGCTTTCAGCCAGCCTAGAGAGCGCTGGGAGATCCCGTGCAGCTCCGCCTCCACCTCCGGTGCCTCGTGGAGAAGCAGCTGGAGAGAGGCCCAGATCTTCAAGGGTCTGCGAAACAAGCCGTGAACGTCCTGCAGAAGTTGCAAAGCGTGAGCAGGAGGACGAGGAGGAGTACGACGAGGAAGAAGAAGAAGAGGAGGAGTGCGAAGAGGATACAGTCAGATCCCCTTCCATCAAAGGAGTGAAGGCCAAGTCGGATCCTTCAAGGAAGCCACCCGAGCCGCCTTACCCGCCTAGGGGGGCAGCAAGTCAGATAGACAACTCAGGGGAAAGACCACGCAGTCGTTCCCTAGAGAGGCGCAAGCATCTCAACCGTTCAGAAGGGAAGAAGAAGCGCAGAGGAGCAAGAGGCGGAAGTCGTCATCCAAGGCTTTACAGGACATTAGACGATCCATCCCTCAGGGTGCATCGTAAGCCTCCCCGTTCCTTTTGGGAACAGGAGCGCCCCTTTGCTGGCCATCGGCCGCGCGAAGAACGGCGTGGGGATGCTGGTGGAAGAAGGTAAAGAATACAACATTGAACGGGCAGTAGAATGGGAATCTCTGGCATTGAACCGTGGAGATGTGTTGGAAGTGCATCTACCCAGTACAGATTGTGGATGCACCGGAGACCTGTGGTCCGGTTTCTGGGTGAAACGTGCCTTGATTCAGGCCACAGGAGAATACATGGTGGTGGTGAAAAGCTTGGGTTGCAGCGATCCAGATTGGGCCAAGTACTTCTCAAACCAATTCAACAGAAAGAAAGGCACCATTCATCTCTGCACAACAACTCCTTGTGTGGTGACCGAGGATTACAGCATGCACGTCACCCGCCTCAGGGTTTTCACAACGGGCGCCTTTGCGCGACCCTACATGGGCAGCTACATCAAGCGGCAAATCAGCAAGTGGGAAGAAGAGGAGCTTTCAGACGAGGGAGACGGGGTGGACATCTCTGGGGATCCTCCCCGTCGAGATGGCCCCGACGACGCAGACAAAGAGGCAGAGGGGCCTGGTGCAGTCGATCCTCGAATCAGGCCGACGCCGAAAGCCGACGCGGTCCCCGCAGGAGCCCCCCGTTTGGGGGAGCGGCCAAAGAAAGAACGCTCAAAGAAACCTATGGAGGAGAAAGAGAGGCACATGTTACGACAGCGGCTGGAGGCAGCCAGGGCAAAGATGTTGGATCGTGGGGCTGGGACTCCCGCTGGCCACGCGGCCGAGCCCGGGACTTATGCGGAAGCCCTTGCCGTGGAGTCATCCTCGCCAGGATATTCAGCCTCCGAACCTTGGGGGGACGACCTTCAGGTGAAGGAGGATATAGGGCCAGAGGGCGCCCCCAACAAGAAGAAGAAGAGAGAGCCCGAGACAAGGGCAAAAGATATTGCCAAGAAGAAGAGACGAAGGGTGAGAGAGCCCAACGATTCTGGAAAGGGCGCCAGAGGGGCAGACCTTCCAGCTCTGGAGGATATAAGAGGAAATACTACGAAGAACTTGCAGAGCCAATTGATCCAAGTCGCGGCAGAGAATGCGAAAGAGAAGGAACAGAAGGATCGGAAGGAGAAGAGACGTCATCAGAAGAAGACCCCAGCGCATCAACTTGCCAAGATCCTTGCGCTGGCCATGGGAAAGAAGAAGAACAACAGATCAGAGGCTTCAACCGACTCGCAAGAGGGGTCCAAGAAGAAGAAGAAAGACAAGAAGAGGAGGAAGAAGAAAGGGACAGACGAGAGCCCGAGTCCAGATGGGGGGAGCTCTCGGACCACGAGTTCAGAGAAAGACTACGACGATGCTTCTTCGAGTTCAAGCTCCAAGCACAAGATGGATCCGCCGCTGACCCGCAAGTCGAAGCGCAAGCCGGGCAGTGTGCTGGCTATGCTGCTGGAACATGCGAGGTCTCAGTTGGATCAAAATGCAAAGGTAGGAGTTGGCAGCGAGGAGACCCTTACGTTGAGCAGTGGAGTTCGCATGGGCAGCTACTTCGCCATCGTAGTGCGACCCCAAGTGGGGGGCGCCATGGGACAGGCTCGAGAGCTGCATCACTTGGCGCAAGCCATAGACCTTCTCAAGGGTGGAAGCTTGGACACTTTGGGAGACGTTTTAGCAGGACGTTTCATGAGCATACATCAAAGTGTTCTAGACGGGTCGTGGAGCACAGCCCGCCACCTGGAGCTTCGCCCGTTGGAAGAAGGTTCAGCAGCAGGGCCGGCTATAGTCCTAGCAGCCAAGAAACATGCGCGGCTGGCGGCGCGCGTGGCGCCCGGAGAGGCGTGGACTTGGCAATCAGGAGGCAAGTCAAAAGGAGGCCGAGGACGAGGAGATACATGGACAGAAGCACCCAACAACAACAGCAACAAAGGAAAGGGCAAGAAGGGGCCCAAAGGAAAAGGAAAAGGGAAGACTTGGGGCTCAACCGAAAAAGAAACGGAGGGAAAGCCCAAGGAGAGAATTCCCGAAAAGTGAGGAGAGTGCAAGTGGATGAGGTTGCGCTGGCTTCAGCCGGGCTGCAAGAAAGTGGAACTGGAGGCGATACAGTGGGTTTACAACTGGCTCATTTGAAACAGCTTGGGCATTCGTGCACGACCTTTGCTCAGTTGGGTTGTGCTTTGGCTTGGCTTGCAATAGCCGGTGTGAACTTGCCCCAGTTTGACATGGTCACAAAAGAATTCATGGCTTTGTGGTCAGATACAACTGCCAAGACCAAACCAAGCCCCGACAAGAAAAGGGGATTGGTTTTTCCTATAAAGGAGGGAGAGCTACAGTCGATCGTTCAGGTCTTCGCTGGAATGGCGCTGGTGGAATGCACCGATGCTGCCATAGCGGATACATGGTCACGTACGGCATGGGTCTACGTGATGGTGTGCGCCTTAAACCGTTTGGCTGGTAAACGGGCGCGACCAGAAGCAGGTCGATGGACGTTGCTTGAACGCCGCGCTGTTGCGTCTTTGGATGATGCAGTGCAGCGACGTAGCAACTTCAACGTGGCTTACCCGACTTCGGAAGTTGGCTGGCAAAAAGATATGGGCAGCCGTCGGGTTGGCTATGGGGGTGAAGAACAGTCAATATGCCATGAGTTGACATGGGATCAGGTGGCGCCAGCGTTGCCACCACGTGCACATGGGGGTTGTGTTGATTGTTTGTTATGGGTTTGCCCTAGAACCAGGGAGTTTTTATTGCATCCAGAGTGGCTGATCAAAGATGACAAGGACATTGAACTCCCTAAACTCCCGGGAAAGGTTCACGTCAAAAAGGGTGATTTGATGAAGATCGCTGAGGAGCTGGTGGTTCGTAACGTTTGTGACTGGGTTCCACTGAACAAAGTTCAAAAGGTCAAAGGTACCCCCGTGTTAAACGGTCTTTTTGGGGTAACAAAACACGCAGTCTTGGAGGACGGACGACCGGTTCTTCGACTTATTATGAACTTAACTGGATCAAACTCAACACAACATCAGTTGGAAGGGGGTTGCATGGGACTCCCAAACATCACTTCATGGCAGAGCTTGGTTATTTGCCCGGGGGAAGAAGTTAAAATCCATCAATCTGACATGTCTTCAGCGTTCTATCTTTTCCGTCTCCCTGCCCAATGGAAACCATACTTAGCGTTCAATGTTCTTGCTCAAGGAGAAGACATAGGGGGACAAGTTGGCGTATGTTACGCTTTGTGTTGTTCAGTGATACCGATGGGCTGGTTGAACAGCGTAGGTATCATGCAAGAAGCTTCAGAAAACTTGCTGCTGCATCAAGGACTTTGCCCTTCTCAACAGATTGCACGGGGTAGGGACATACCCCCTTGGTTGAATGATGTTTTGGAAACTGCTAAATCTGAAGGGCGTAGCTGGTGGCATGTGTATTTAGACAACTATGCAGGGGGAGAACGAGTTCGGCAAGGAGGACCAGGGTTCGACAGCCAACTTTGCCATGACTTAGCGGAACGGGCTTGGGCGCAGGCTGGTGTGATTTCGTCAGATAAGAAGCGGGTTTCTGGAGCAGACACTGCAGTTGAATTAGGAGCTGAAGTGAACGGGTCATCAAAAACACTGGGGGTAAGCACTGAAAAACTGGTAAAGGTAATACAATCTACCTGGTGGATGCTTTGTCAATCATATCTCTCAAGAAAGCATGTTCAGATTTTGGCAGGGCGCTGGGTTTTTATTTTGCAGTTCCGGCGGCCTGGGATGAGTTTCTTACAACAAACATGGAAATTCATTAGCAGCTCGGGGGCAATTACTTCAAGTTTGCGTTGTGCGGTTAAAGCTGAGTTTTTGGCACTGGTGTGCATGGCGCCAGTTTTACATTGCAACCTGGGGGCTTCTATCAGTGAACACCTTATTTGTACGGATGCCTCTGAGAAAGCAGGATCGATTGAGGTTGCTCATGAACTCACGGCAGAAGGTCGTGACTTCCTTGGTGGAGTGGAATCCAAGAAGGCAGACATCAAAGACACTCCAGCAGAACTTTTGTTGATCAGCCTGTTTAACGGGATCGGAGGAGCATTCCGTGCTTACGACCTATTAGGGGTGGAACCAGCAGGTCGCATTGCAGTGGAACTGGACGACGCGGCAAACAGAGTTACAACTAGAAGATGGCCAGGGGTGACGCTGGTGAAGGATGTGAGATCAATTGACAGAGCTATGGTGCGCCAATGGAGCTTGAAATACTTGAAAGTAGCCGAAATACACCTCTGGGCGGGTTGGCCCTGCGTGGATCTGTCAGCGGTTAAATATGGCCGCAAAAACTTGGAGGGCGAACATAGCTCACTTTTCTGGGAAATCCCGAGGATAAAAGATCTTCTAGCAGAGGAATTTGGGACCACTGTCGTGCTGAAACACGTCTTGGAAAATGTGGCTTCAATGGACGAAAGTGCAGCTCATCAGATTTCTTCGTTTATGGAGGCAGTGCCCTACAGGTTGGACCCCGTTGATGCAGTCCCCATGAGGAGACCAAGATTTTGCTGGACATCAGAAGTTTTAGAGGGCCAGTTTCCTGACGTCTCGGTCACAAATAAACGATATTGGAAAGAGGTTTCGGCACCGGCACCATACCCTGAGCAGCAACAGTGGCTTACTCCTGGATATGTTTGGGAAGGGGGGAAGACCGGAGCTGTCTTCCCAACATGCTTAAAATCCATCCCGAGAACACAGCCACCGCCCAGACCAGCGGGGCTGAGCAAGTGCGACACAGCTACGAAGAAGCGGTGGCAGGAGGACAGTTACCGTTATCCCCCCTACCAATACCAAGCTCAGTTTATTATTTGTTCAGAAACTTCCTGGAGGTTACTTAATGCAGAAGAGAAAGAATTGCTGTTGGGTTATGGGTACAAGCACACGGCTTTGGCATGGAGCGCATCGAAGATCAAACAAAACCCCCTTGGTTTTTCAGATACAAGGCATAGACTTCTGGGTGATTCATTCAGTATGTACTCATTCATCATTATTGCTGCAGCTTTGGTCAAACAATGGATCCCAAAGGTCGCGTATCAACATTTGGTACGAAGGATGGGGTTGGCACCTGGTTTTAGATGTAATCTGCGAAGGGTTGCCCCTTTACAACGTTGTTTACGGTATGGGTCAGCTTCGGAACTTCCATCATATTTTCAAAAGGGTATTCAGCTTCTCAATACATACTTGCTTAGGAAGACAAATCACACTGGAACCGACATTAGAGTAGTAACAGGTGAAGCAATGAACAGTCGGACTTTCCCAAGACAGTCAGTGGCAGCGTGTTGGTGGGATTGGCAGCATGGTTTTCGAAAGCGTTGGGCTCACAAATCCCATATCAATGTGCTTGAACTTGAAACCATTTTGTTAGGGCTCAAGTTTCAGATCAGCCGTTTGAAAGCAGTTGACCAGCGTATCTTTCAATTAACTGACTCTTATGTAGGGATGAGCATAGTTTCCAAGGGAAGGACAAGTAGCAAACAGCTTACTCGTACTTTGAACCAAATTTCTGCTCACTTGCTTGCGTTTGGGTTGCACATGATCATGGGACATGTCGAGTCGACAGAGAATCCCTCAGATGAGGGGTCGAGAACGTAGGACTCCAAGGTTGATTGCTGGCCGTTTCTCTAGGGAAGAACGTATTCGACAGAGAGCAAAGATCTTTCTCGATGACGCTGCTTTGACACCAAAAACTCTTTCCCGTTACTATCTGGCACTCCGCAAGTTGTTGCCCTATGTTGAGAAAGCCTCTACAGAAGATCAACTTGACACTTCTGTATCCCGTTGGGTACGCCGCATGTGGCGTGACGGCGAGCCTTTGCTGACAATAGGGGATGGCTTAAGTGCCCTCCATTTTTATCAACCTTGGACACGCCGCAAGCTGCCTGCGGCATGGAAACTGTTCAGCATTTGGCGCCGCATTGAAGTGCCGAGCCGCGCGCCTCCTTTGACATGGGCGCTGGTTAAGGCCATGGCGGCTTATGAATGGAGCCGTGACAACTTTGAAATGGGTGGCCTTTTGTTACTTGCGTTTCACTGCATGTTGCGAACTGGAGAGTTGCTGCAGGTTACGTCTGACGATTTTTCTTTAGGGGAAACCTGTGGCATCATATCCCTTAAAGGGACTAAGACTGGACTTCGACACAATGCTGACGAAGCAATTTCAATTACAGATGTGCTTGTTTTGGAAGTAATTCGTACGTTGGTTGAGACCCGAAGGGTACAAAACTTACACATTTTACCACTCTGGTCAGGGACCGCGAGTCAATTTCGGACGCGTTTCAAAGAGTTGTGCAATCTAATGCAACTTGAACAATTCAGCTTTAGACCCTATTCTTTACGGCGTGGTGGTGCGACTCACTACTTTCAGCAAACTCGCTCCATGGAGGGGGCATTGATTCGTGGACGCTGGGAATCCAGCAGAGTAGCCCGCTTGTACATCAGTGACGCCTTGAGTCACCTACCAGAAATTAAGCTGTCAGCATATACAAGACAATTTCTTCAACAATTTAAATTTTGATTCCATGCGCAGAAAATCCTTTCTGCGCGGACGCAGGCTGGGGTGCATGGAAGAAACGTCGCTGGTTTCTCTCACCGTGCGGATGTGGACATGGTGAGCATCCCTACCAGGGGAACTTTTTCCTTTCTACCATGAAAGGGTTTGTTTGAAAGTTGACAAAGTTGGAAAAAGTCTCTACCATGAGACAAATAAACATGTAAGATTGCTAAGCAATGACTTACTTGAAAAGGCGAGACGAAAGGTCTCTTACAATGCCTGAGTCTTGGCGGCAAAAAAGAGTGAGCGTGAAGTGACTACAAGAAAGTTCTTTGAACATTTTGTGGGAACCACCTCACGATTGTCGCCGACATGGGGCTATTTCAGGCCCAAGCTCTCCCTCCCTGTCCCTTCCCAGCTTGGGGGGACTGGAAGAAACGTCGCTGGTTTCTCTCACCGTGCGGATGTGGACATGGTGAGCATCCCTACCAGGGGAACTTTTTCCTTTCTACCATGAAAGGGTTTGTTTGAAAGTTGACAAAGTTGGAAAAAGTCTCTACCATGAGACAAATAAACATGTAAGATTGCTAAGCAATGACTTACTTGAAAAGGCGAGACGAAAGGTCTCTTACAATGCCTGAGTCTTGGCGGCAAAAAAGAGTGAGCGTGAAGTGACTACAAATGTTCATCCCAAGATCCAACTATGTTTTACCATGGTTATTAGTTGATGGTGACATATCCCTCAACGAAAAACACCCACCAACGCCAGGAAAAAAACTCCCTCCATTTTCAGAATCATCCCAATGATCATCCCAATATCCCCATAGCTTTGTGGCGACCTATTTAACCACCATTCTTTAGTGATGCTTAGATCATGAAATCCCCATGAAATCAGCATTTGGTCCCTATTTCTTCTAGGTGAAACATGGTTAAACAATCTCCAGAAAACATCACCACCATGGAATTTCCTCCCATGCTTAGATCATGAAATCCCCATGAAATCCACATTTGGTCCTTCTTTTTATAGCTAAAAACCATCTCCAGAGTTCGCCAGGTGTTGGTCCCTCGATCTTCGATTCCATTCTGCTGATGAAAAAGATCCCGGCCATGCCCACCCTGCGCGCCTCCGCTCGCGCCTTGCAGCCTGTGAAGAAGGCGCTACCGGAGCTCCGTAGTCGCGGTGAGGTGTTATGGAAGCCATGGAAAATCCCTTATAAATGGAGGTTTTAATGGGAAAATCATCTATAAATGGTTATGACTAACAGTTTGCCATGACTAACAAAAACGGAGATTTCTCTGCAGAAATTTCTGTCACCATCCAATTTTTTCATTTTTTTTCTGGGAGATTTAGTTGAAATGTAAGATGATTTTACATGTCTATCCCTGGTTGTGGTTGACTGCGTTGAAGCATGCAGAGCTCTGATTCTATTGGCATCCTCTGATTTCATCGATTGCTTTTTGCTACGGATTTACCATGATATTTTACCATCCAAGTTGTGATTTTATTCAGCGACTTAACCATCTTTCTTTAAAACCTCAGGTAGTTTTTATTATTATGGGGGGGGTATTTATTATTAGGGAACCCTATTAAAAAATTTTAAACCTTAATAATAAAACTAGTTTGTTCGATTTCAAAATCAATTAAATTTCCTTGTATAACGCAATTAAAATATTGCCAAAAATTGGTTTTCGAAGCGGGCCCTAATAATAGATTAAACGCCCTAATATAAAAAACTAAAAAACATCGGACGGACCCTAATAATAAACACCCCGGGGTTAACTAGTTTTTATTATTAGGGGGCAAAACCCACAAATGGTAGCTGCATCTTTAACTTGTTTTCTAAAGGGGATCAATTAAAAGTCAAATTGGCCAACCTGAAATTTTCCAAACTGGGAGCTGGACCCTAGTTTTTAGTATTTGGGGGACGTTTAGTAATAGGGGGAAAGGATTAGTCTTCCTATGTTCTAATCAGCATATAATTCATATATTGTTAAATTATGTAATGGCTGTTAGTCATTATCATTATATAGTTGATAAGTGTCCATGATTCTAAAAGACTATGCTAGTATCATCTAATCATCATTCTAGTCATCATAGAATACATCATATGATGAGTCAAAATTAGGTACCCCAATACTTCGATGGTTACTGATGGTTACTGGGTCTTAACTTTTGACCGATTCCCATCCCATGAATATCCCACAACTCATTGATATAACAGGATGGCCCCCCCAGTTGTAAGTTGGTTTATAAGCCCATGTAGATCTAGTTATTTGCGTATCATACACTATTGTTATTATAGTTATGTTCACCAACTTAGCGTTCACGAACTGGGGCCCCATCCTGAAGGTATTATATCCATGTTATCATATATGATGTTCATCTAACTTGATCATGGCACCCATCTTCGATGAAACCAGGTCTTGGATCATACGATGCTGAGCCTTTGCCTGCCGCGCACAGCTCAAGGGAACGATTTCCAACGCCTGAAATTCGTTCCTCGAAAGCGAAGGGAGCCACGACGTGGGAGAAACTATGGGAAAAACCATAGGAAAACCATAGGAAAATGGAGGTTTACCCTCTGGTTATGTCAAATAGCTATTGAAAATTGCCATTTATAGTGGATTTTCCCATTGAAAATGGTGATTTTCAACAGTTATGTTAGTTTACCAGAGGGTACATTGAAAAGCCGGATGAATGATGGTTGAAGTGATGCTGGAGATGGGGCTATGGATACGTATGAGCATCCATTTACCAGGATATTTTGGGTACGAACACTAGGGGTTTACAGGTTGTTAACCCATCAACATGAAGCCTCTTTTCCATGCCTTGGTTCTTTCCCTTTTCCCCCAAATGGTTTCACAAGGATTGCCCAAAGAAGCACCAAGGTTTCCCCATTGCAATGTGGTAAACTCAATAACCAGCAATCTCCAAGTGTCAAACAATTGCGTGTCATTTTACATCATACGAAATATAGGGGTATGCCTTCAATGATTGCAATGATCAACCACATTTGAAAAGGGATATGTCCATACATTGATTGTACATCCCATCACCCTCCAGTAAACTAACATAGCTGTTGGAATATGGCACATTTATAGATCATTTATATTCATTTAATTTAATTTATAGATAAACATATATATATATATATCATTTGTAGACCATTTACCTATGAAAACAGTGATTTGCCATATCAAACTCTTAGTTCACCAGAGGCTATCAAGATTTTTATTAAGCATCGCCCATGCAACCCATAGCTGCAGCTCCAGCTGCCAGGTGAAACCCCGATGTTTCTGGGAAAAAGTTGATATATTTCTGGGAAACAGCTGAACTAGTGATATATAAATATGTATGTATATGTATATATGTATATGTGTATATATGTATATATGTATATATGTATATATGTATATATGTATATATGTATATATGTATATATGTATATATGTATATATGTATATATGTACATATGTATATATGTATATATGTATATGTGTGATTATGTGTATATGTGTATATATGTATATATATATGTGTTTATGTGTATATGTGTATATGTGTATATGTGTATATATGTATATATGTATATATGTATATATGTATATATGTATATGTGTATATGTGTATATGTGTATATGTGTATATGTGTATATGTGTATATGTGTATATGTGTATATGTGTATATATGTATATATGTATATATGTATATATGTATATGTGTATATGTGTATATGTGTATATGTGTATATGTGTATATGTGTATATATGTATATATGTATATATTTATATATGTATATATATATATATATTCCATTTTCCGGTGATTTTCGAAGTCTAAGCAATGATATTTGGGACTTAGATGTTCCTGATATAACAGAACTTGATGTTTTTTCCAGTGAGCCTCAGATCAAGCAGAGCAGGGAGGCGGAAAGAAACTTGGCGTAGCGATGCAGCGGAGATGGTGGATGTTAAGCCATCTGGGTTCGTACCTCTAAATCCATGGGTTACCCTCTGGTAAACTAACAGTTTGCTATTGGAAATGGCCATTTATAGTGGATTTACCATTAAAACTGGTGATTTTCCGTAGTTATGTTAGTTTACCAGAGAGTGATCATCATTTTCCCTTCTGCAGATGGCCATTTATAGAAGGTGTACCGTACAATTCTCAGATAGACCCATATGACAAACATGTGATTTTCAATAGCTACTGGAGATATAATTCATCTAATTCAACAAATATGGAGCTATCATGGGTTGTTTAAGTGATTTTTTACTTTCCCAATGGTAAATACATCATTTGGGGAATCAATAGGTACTAGTTTTTTTTTGTGGTTCCTTAAGCAATTCGAAGTTATTGTCCAGCCGTATGAGAAACATGTGATTGGGAATAGCTACTGGGATATAACCAACAAACATGGAGAATTTTTATGGGGATACAATGGGGATACCCTCCTGTAAACAAACAGTTTGCGAACTGGAAACCATGGCTGGCTCATAGAAATAACTGATTTTCCCTGCAAAATGTTAGTTTTTCAAGGCTATATTAGTGCACCAGAGGGTAAGCCATATGACCCTCTGGCATTTGTTCACAGTTTGCGATCTGAAACCATCCGTTTTAAGAACGGTATATCATCACTAAATTGGGCCACGGCTTCCATCGCTATGTTAAATGACCAGGGGGTAATGACATTTTAAATCATTTTACATATGTCATATGGTTTGACTATATTGATAGCAGTGCCACACATTCAACACCCTTTTTGTTTTTCAGGTGTCACGTCTGTTTCCAACCGGATTTTCACCCCAGAAGTTGGGATATAACCGAGATGTTCACGTGGACATGTGACTAGAAGTTCATGTTTCGTTTGACCTTGAGTCTGAGAAAATTTCCGACATGTCGAAATTTCTTACACGTATTTTTAAACAAGCAGGAACTCAGAGCCCCTGAGACATTCGTTTTTTTTTTTTAAGGGTGAACTTTCTACCGTGCCAGAGCTGTGTTTAGACAGGTTGTGTTGTAGTCCAGATAGACATCTCAAAAAAACAATACATTGATCCGAGTGAGGATGACTAGCATTTTTTTCCCATTTTACTTTTCTCATTTTTCCCCATCTTGAAAAATGCTGAACATTTCCGGTTTCTCCATGGTGTTTGAACACATGATGGGTTATAAATTCCAAAACATCATTGCCGAATACTTTTCACATGCAGGAAAATGATGTCCCGAGCTGCCCGACCTGCACCATTTTTTATCATGGTTAGTGAAGAATACCATCCCGTTTCTGTTTGCCATTACCCTCTGGTTATTTAACATAGGCATGGAAAATGGCCCATAGAAATAGATGGTTTACCTATTAAAATTGTGATTTTCCATGGCTATGTAACAAATAACCAGATGGCATTATCTTTTTGCCAACATTTTGGGAATTCTCAGAGCTTTCAGAACTCCGCAGAACTGGGAGGTTTTGTTGAAGTTGGAAAGATTCCATCTGAATCAGAGAATGATCAGTCACAGCAGTGATGTGAATTTTTTGTTGGCATTTTCTAAAAATTGCCCAGAAAACCGCGAAACATGAAACTGAACATGGGGCTAAAAAACAGCACTTTTAACCATTTTCGATGAGGAATATGATGATTTACCAATGGATGCATTTTTTGGACAAACCGAGACCGAAGCGTTCCTCGCATGGTGCCTATCGTCGAAGAGGCCTCAGTGTTGGTCGTCAGGGGACTCGACCAAAATCCCTCCATCATTCCATTACCCATATGCTCCATGGTGCTGGAAACTTCGTATGAACATTTACAGCAAACATCACCCAGTTTTGTAGGTAAATATGGTGCATACATGGAGCATCTGGGTTATACTGGTTGGTTTATAGGGATGGAAACTTCTTCAACCTGTTTCGAACACTGCAAACATGTAAGACTTGCAGCTATCAACCCCAAGATGGCCGATTTTGCTGTTCTGTCATTATGCAGCTATACTTCACCATCGATGATCTTATTCATGAGATGAGAGAAACAAACACACAAAACACAATGTGTTTGTATTTTTTTTCGATTGACCACATCAGATGACTCAGTGATTCCCTTCATTTTTCCCCTTTTTTCCATTGGTTACCAGTGGGATCCCAGGTGGGTTTCTCCTCAATGGATTTTCGATAGGTGACCCACAACGAGCAGCAGCGCCTGGTATTGCTGGGTGCTGTGAATTGGGAAGACGTCGATGCCCTGCAAGTGGCGGGAGGCACGTGGAACCGGGGGTTCCCCATAGTCATGTACCCCATAAATAGATGGCTGGTTTATTTCACGGAAAATCCTATTTCGGGGTACCCCTATGATTTTTGTGGGGGTTTCCATAGTCATGGGGATATCCCATAAATAGATGGGGGCGATTTCCATGGGAAAATCCATCTATAAAATGGATTAAAATGGATGATTGCTTGGGGAAGCCACAGCACACAGTTAGATGATAAACCATGGATGATTTGGCATTCGGAAAAATATGGTGATTTGCCAGTTCGCCATGTTGAATTACCAGATGGTAAGATGATGGGTATACGGTATATAAGATTTTTGTATGTGATGATATAATGAAGGATATTTTTTTTACTGATAGAACCCTTGAAAACCCAAATCATTTCAGGAACACCCTTTAAAAATATTGAAAAACACTGATCTAACTCTACCAACATTTCTCAACTTTTTAGGTGGATATATTGATGTACCCAGATGTATCATTTCTGGCAGGATGAGTTGCAGACACTGGGAACAAAGTGATGTAGATCCATGCAGGTCCCCGATGAATGGGGCAATTGGTAAATCCCCTTGTTATAGTTGATGCTCTTACATAATCCCAGATTTTTTGGATGTATAAACATTTTCCATTCATATTTCTAATCCAAACAACATTTGTAGATTCACACAACATCGAATAATTAATACAAAATGAGAATAATTCCAGATAATTCCCAGATTATTCATATTTCTTTTCATATTTATGTGTGGATTCTCCGTATATTTCCACCTTTTCCCCATGGCTCCTGGTTTTTCCCGGGTGGCAGGCAACGACGTGTTGGTGGCCGCAGTGAAGTTGGGCAAGATTTTGCAGGAGCCACTGCGCATCTCGCCCAATATCTCGCTAAAGAAGGCGTGAAAAAGCTGGGTGGCCAAGGGGGGTATGATATTTTCGCCATTTGAAACGTATCCAAAAAATAACTATTATGGGAAAATATTCTAAGTTATGGCCAAATAAACACATTTTTTTTTTGATGTTTGTTTTAAAGAGTAGATTGGAATTGGAGAGCGACTTTTTGTTGGACTAGATGACGACATCAAACGATGTGAGGTGTACACTCACATTCCCATTCTTGGTATATCGAGGCAGATCTTCAAATCGGAACTACCTGGAACAACTTGAAATTGAAGGCGCCCAAAGGTCGCTACATCCCCATGTTGCGGATCCTGTTGGCCGAAAAGTTCGCCGAACGTGCCAGGCTTATATCGAGAGTCAATCTGTGACCCGCCAGGGTCCCATGATGGTTGTGGAGGACTGGCATTTGCCACGAAGTGGTGCCACCAGTTTTGTGAGTTGGTTTCTGAACCCTCATGAACTATAGATACTATAGATATGTTATACTATAAAGCAACTTGGCTTATAAAACTACAGTATATTATAGTATATTACTTTTATCATTATTATCATAAACTAATTGGCACCCATGATGAACTATACTTCATTCATCACTATAAACCCAACAGTTATGTTCGTCCTCAAGCAACTTAGCGATTTAGCTCACTGGGGCACATCTCACCACCTTTTTTTCCACCTTTCACCGCCTTTCTAAGTTGACTTGTAACTTGGTTAACTGTTGAGTTTATGGGGGATGCAGCGAACTAGTATTCATGGGCTGTTTAGCCTAAACTAACTTACATTACTGAGGGAGGCCTCACCGGCCTCACCGTGCAGGACGGCTTTCTGGTGGGCATCCTGCCGCACGATGATCTGGTACGTTCTGGGGCCAAAGCAGCCGAACGTGCCTGAGGGAATGGTGGAGCTGGTGGGACTCCGGGACCGTGGATGGAACATGATGGAACCATGGAACCTGGGATGTTTCTACCATGGATGAAGGGTAGAAAGCCGGTTTACAAACATGCTTGACATTCTCTTACCATCTCTTACCTAGTTAGATCCTTGCAGGAGATCCTTTTCGTGGTTTTCACCAGCCAGATCAGCTCAGACTGGGGCGAACTGACCCCATATCAGTGGAGTTGAAATCGCGCGGCGACCGGAGCCTCCGGTGAAGTTGGCATCGAAAAATCACCCATTTAGATCCATTTACCCTCTGGTAAACTAACATAGCAATGGAAAATCACCATTTCTAATGGGAAAATCCACTATAAATGGCCATTTTCAATAGCTATGTTAAATTACCAGAGGGTAGTTAGATTATTTACCTGTAAAGATGGTGTCTTTCCATATGTTAAACCGGAGGGACATGTCGGGGCTGCTACCAAGCTGACCAAAACTGGCGCTTCTCAAAAAGGGAAGGATTTGCAGCGGCAGAAGAAATGGCTCGGTGCTGCAGTAATGAGGGAATGGCCAGCTGATAATCCCTTCCCCCTAATCTTAAACATACAAAAACGATGGAAAATCACCATGTTCAATGGGAAAATCCACTATAAATAAATGGTCATTTTCAATAGCTATTCTGACATAACCAGAGGGTACCCACCAAATGAAACCCTGATTTCACATTGGATCTCTTCATTTTGGGAAGCCAATTGGGGTAGAGATTAGGAAGGGATGGGATGCTAGATCTGCTCAGGGTATCTCAGGGTATGGCCAAATTATGCGGTCCCAAGACATTACCTCTGGTACTGGAATTTAACATAGTTATTGAGAATGGCCATTTATAATTTATAGTGGATTTTCCCATTGAACGTGGTGATTTTCCATAGTTATGTTAGTTTACCAGAGGGTAATCAACATCAACACACATTTTCATCAATAATGATTTTGCCGCTCGAACTTTTAGCAACCACCAAAGACAGATTGAAAAGTAACAGGCTCCAAAAATGCTAGTTGGATTTTTAATCTCATCGAACTATAGTTCTAATCACCATGAACCCAGTGACATATTGGTTACAAACCAACTTCGCGATTTTGCGCACTGGAGCACTAGCTTGTATCATCAATACACATATGTATATATATATATACATACATATATACATATGTACATATACATATATATACACACATATATATATACATACATATATACATATATACATATACATATATACGTATGTATATACATATGTATGTATGTATGTATGTCTGTATGTCTGTCTGTCTGTCTGTATGTATGTATGTATGTAATGTATGTATGTATGTATGTATGTATGTATGTAATGTATGTAATGTATGTAATGTATGTAATGTATGTAATGTATGTAATGTATGTAATGTATGTAATGTATGTAATGTATGTAATGTATGTAATGTATGTAATGTATGTAATGTATGTAATGTATAATGTATGTAATGTATGTAATGTATGTAATGTATGTATGTATGTATGTATGTATGTATGTATGTATGTATGTATGTATGTATGTATGTATGTATGTATGTATGTATGTATGTATGTATGTATGTATGTATGTATGTATGTATGTATTGTTATGTATGTATGTATTGTTATGTATGTATGTATTGTTATGTATGTATGTATTGTTATGTATGTATATATGTATGTATGTATGTATGTATGTATGTATGTAGGTACGTACGTACGTACGTACGTACGTATGTATGTATGTATGTATGTATGTATGTATATATCCTCAATTAACAAAATCCGAGGATTGCATGAAAACTGGTTAAATCACCACATATCTAGTTCCAGGCTCATCGCCTTCGCCGTGGGACTTGGTATGCACCGAGGCTCCAGATTGAACAGGACTGGCGAACTCGGTGAATTCGGCGGATTCGAACAGGGAAGCATCATAATAATAGTGGTTAAGATACCAACAAAAGTGGTATTTTATGATGGGTATATGATGAGTATGATAGTTTACCCAGATATATATATATATATATGTTATAATTATTCTAGATTATCCCATATATCTGGGGAAATGCAATAGCCTCTGGTAAACAGTCCCAAAAAACGATGGAAAGATCCACCATTTTCTAGCTGGGAAAATCCACGAACTAAATGGTCATTTTTATTTGGACATTTTAGATTAGAAATATAGAAACCATCATTTGGGGAAATCCAATACCCTAAAAATCCAATCTTCGGGAATCTTCGGCATATCTATACATCAATTGATAGTCACTGGGAAGATGATATTCCGGAATATTAGACAAATATCAATGGGAATTCCAGGATCCTAAAATGGAGGTACTGTACCATATAAGGCCATATTTTGGAGGTATATCCCCTTACATAGGCCTGAAAAATAGGCCTTATATGGTAGGTACCTCCAATTTAGGATCCTGAAATGGTCATTGACTAACGGTTTATCACCATTAATACAGTATCAATATCATTCCATATATCACCATAGATTATGGGAGAAATCACCAATCATATAGAATATCACTATACAGATCTGTTAGTGACCCATCTCAATTGATGAAAAAATCACCCTTTTTTTGTTCCGTAAGTCCACCAATTCTTTGGGCTTCGCCCAAGGATTTGGAGAGACATGAAGGATGTTTCGGCCTCAGTTGAGCGAGAATTGATAGGATATGGACATCCGATAGTCATGGGGGTTTCCATAGTCATGGGGATATCCCATAAATAGATGGGGGCGATTTGAATGGGAAAATCCATCTATAAATGGATGAGAACTGGGGGTATCCCTATTTTAGGAAACCTCCATATGGTGGGGAATGAATATCCTGATGTGGAAACAGCAGGGTAACGTTTGGTTTTCATTATCTTTTTCATGTGATAGTGATGTGACCAAAGTTCGTCCGAAACGATCATGGGGCTTCCTGTCCCGTAAGAACAGATAGGTGTACATCCCAACCAGCCAGGCTCTGTTCTTTCGAGAGGATCAGGGGCAGTGTAGGTCACAAGACCCAGGACCATGTGAGAAAACTGATGTAACCAATACGCTATTTGAAGCAACTTTGGACTTTGAAGGTGGAAAACCAATGAAGACCTTTCCACTCTTGTGGTCATTGGTTTGAAAGAGAGGCGAGCGGCGATCGGCCCATAAATACTGTTACTAAGAGATAGACAGAGAAAAAATCCGTTGACCATTGATCAAGACTTCATAAGGATGACTATGACCATCAAGGAATCGAAAAAAATGGAACCCAGAGACTGAGGTGATGATGGTCAATTGTTCTTCCGAAGTAGACTATGCAAAGGTGGACCGGGGTTTAAAATTTGAAGAAACCCATGTGTTTACGAATTGATACCGAATCGCATTTATCCTCCACTAAAACCACTAAACCATGGGGTGAGATCTGCCCAGGTGTGAATTGCTTGGCCTGGAGTCGCGATGGTAGCCTTCTTGTCCCGGACCCCAGATTGAGAGCAAGCAACACCGTTTTTGAAGTAGGCCTACCTTGGAGATTGTCTCATGGTGTTTGTTTATTCGTGGAATTTTCCAGCGTTTTCTTTTGGTCAACCAGCCATTAATCGTGGTTCATACCACCAATTTTAGTGGTAAAATGATGGTAAAATTGGGGATGGTGGATCCTATTGCTTTACTCGCATTGCATTTTTTTGGGGGGAACGGCCATGGAAGGGCACAGTGGCACACAGCCATGCACTGGCAATCTTTCGTCCTCCTCTTGCGAGTCCTTATACCAACGTGATATGTACCATATAAGGCCATATTTTGTGGGGATATTCCCTTACATAGGCCTTATATAGGCCTTATATATGGTAGGTACCTCCGGTTTAGGTTCCTGAAATGGCCATTGAATTTGTTATGGTTTGATCTTGTAACACCAATGTGATATACCTGGGTGATATTTAATGTAAGGAGAATATGGGGATGGATCAAAAGCTATCGTGTATGATCACTCTCATTACATACATTATTAGATACATGTAGAGTAGATTACCATTTATATCATCATTATATCACCATTTCTATGGTTTTGAAGATTATTGTTCTCAACCGAGGCATCAGGCAGTGATGACACGTGCCTCTGCATCTGGTCCTACAATCTCAGGCGTGAAATCCACAAAATTTTTCGTTGCTCAGCCTCTGGTAATGAAGAGAATAAATGGGAGAGAATAAATTGACCAACTATAATATCATGGGAATATCATGGAATATATATCATTATTTGACTATCAACTACCAATGACATATAACCAACAATAATGATAATATCATGGAAAGATATCCTCTGGTAATGAACCGTGTCTGGCAAATCCCCGAACTAAATGGAGGTTTTTAGAAAGGAACATCATTAACATCAATGGCGGATTTTCAGCAGCCCTTTCTGCTGGTTAAATCCAAAGTTGACATGCTCAACATCCTTTTGTTTTGCGCAAGACCAGCTTAAAAGACATGTTTTTGACCAACTGAAATATATACGTATATATATATATTTGATTTCAACAAAATCCATGTTAACATTTGAATCTTTTCCATCCTTTCCAACACGAACTGTTGATGCCCCCCGTTCAGGATGCAACTGAAACTTTGCTTGCGAACTGGACACGCGGCCAACATCTTCGGTTCGGAGCTCATCGATCGGATGGGTGAAGGGTGGGTTTAGCGGTTGAATTACGGGCCAAGAATGGGTATATATATAGATAGAGATGCAGAGACTTTAGATGAGAATTATAGAGATCTATTTATACACATAGATATATCACACTTGGCTGAAAATGATATTTTCTGATGTACTTCAAAATAGCAATATGGATTCAACCAGAATTCGCCAAGAGAGCCCTCTGGGCTCATCGGTGAAGTCCCACAGAGCAATTATTTGGCCAGCTTGATGCCTAAAAACCCTTCTTCTTGGCCAAATCCCCAGAAACATTCGAAAGACATGCAACGCAGAGCAAGAGTGTTTCTTTACCCAACAAGTATGGAGCTGGAAAATCCATCATCAGTTGATTCTCCACGACCTTCCCAGCAAACATATTGATACCTCCATTTATCTAGGATTTTCCATATCACATCCCCATCAAACCAGCTTAATCAGCGATTTCCAACCATCAGCCTCCAGATTACCATGACGACCCTGCCATCAGGGGCTTGGAAAACTAGCTTCCACTAAAATTAAGCTATTCTCAGGGTCAACCTGTTAATTTGGGCGAGGCTATTCGTGTGATAAGAAAATTACCCCATAATATGTTTTTTCTTGCTTATATAAGTTCGTAGTAACCGCAAAAGATGCAGACAAGTGATTTATATCCTTCTTCTTTGAACCAGATTTCACCAAATTCTCAAGAATAATGTGGTTTTCCCAAATGATGTGATTTGATCATTTCATGAGAATTTGGTGGGGTTTAACCTCATTTACCATTTTTATATGATTTTGAAGTTTTGATGACCATGATGGGCCATCCTGCAGGTGTCGCCTTTCTGGCCAATGAGCCACTGGTGTGCACCTGTTCTGTGGATGGCCCGAGCCCCGGCGAGCCATGAAGCATGGATATCTTGTGCATATGTCATGGATATATATATATACGTATACTATAGATGTTGATGTTTGTGAAAGTGAGGATGGTGATGATGATGATGATGATGATGATGATGAATCATTTCCAACTTCTTGTGAGTCCCAAATGACCATATCATGCCTTTTCAATCGGACAATGATGATAAACCATCGGATTTTATTCCATCCTCGAAAAGAATTCCAAACACACACCCACATGTACATACATATCTATATAATGTATTCCTGGTTGGTGGTTTGGAACATTTTTTATTTTCCATAATGTATGGGATAATCCTTCCCATTGACTTTCATATTTTTCAAGATGGTTATTGCACCACCAACCAGATTATAATGTGGCAAACCCAGTAACACAACATTCCCCAAATTGTCATTTTTATTGGCGAAGAAGAACCATCCACAAAATCGTAGGTTTTACGGCAGCCAGGGTTTCCCACAGCCAGAATACGATACATGATATACATCTCCAAAATACTATCATTATATAGCTACATCACCATTATAAACCTTCAAGTTCCCACAAAATTGATGTAAATCTTCAAAGTATCAGCAAACAATTAAGGATTCTGACCATGATTTTCTGCTACAACCATACAATGTGAGGCCCCCAAGATAGCTAAGTTGGTTTATAACTCCAATAACTATGGTTTATGGTACCTATAACTATAGTTACTGGGGCGAATCTAAACCAACTAACATCACTGGGGGGGGTCACATTGTATATATATAATATATATATATATATATCACTCGGGTATATAAGAATTAGGGATCCTGACCATATTTACCATTATTTTCTGCTACAACCATAGGTTTTCTTCCCCATTTTCTCATTTCCGGGGCAGTCTCCGAGTCACCGGGAATCCAGGGACGGTGCGCTTGATGGACATCGCCGCCGAGCGCTGTGCCTCCGTGCGGGGCCTTTGCGGAGCCGAATAGCAAAATAGCTATGGAGAATGATAAGGTTGATAAGGTTGATACCAATATGTTGGTTTATTATGGTTATATATTATATCACTAATAGTGATGGATAATGATTATATTATGGATAATGATTATCATATTAGTTATGGAAAATCATCTATTGAGAATGTTTATATGTTGGTTTAGGCTGATATACTAATCATATATCTCCATGACTATAGGATATGAAAACCATAAGGTTGATACTAATATGTTGGTTTATTATGGTTATATATCACTAATAGTGATGGATAATGATTATATTATGGATAATGATTATCATATTAGTTATGGAAAATCATCTATTGATAATGTTTATATGTTGGTTTAGGCTGATATACTAATCATATATCTCCATAACTATAGGATATGAAAACCATAAGGTTGATACTAATATGTTGGTTTATTATGGTTGATATACTAATAAGTGGGCTATATCCATCATTTGGCTAATGATTACATTATGGTTATATACCACGAATAGTTATGGATAATGATTATATTATGGTTATGATAATACTATTAATATGATGGTTATGATAATGATAAGGTTTATGATATTTTTTGGATATCGGATACTATCATACTATTGGTTTATGATAAGTATTTCACTACTATAATGATAAACTATGATTATATCTATATATCACTAATAGTTATGGATCAGGATTATGGAGTATGGTTTATGGTAATACTATGTTTTTTTTTTCTCAGTATCGAACATTTCATAACTGGTTTAATTTCACTACGGTTTATGATACGCTTAAATAACGCGTTTATCAATATCGTATTCGTTACCCAGGGGGATGATTTTCACTAAGCTATGGTGATTTGCACGTCATTTCAGTGATTTTTTGTTACTTATAACTACGTACAGTATATGCAATTTCACTATGGTAATTTCACTATGTTTTTTTTTTTTGCGACTTCTAACTGGGGATGGATAATGACGATGATAATCGTTATTGGTTAGATACGACTGGTTAGATACGAACAATCGTACTTTAAGGCAATGAATAGTAAAATAGCCAAGTTGGTGGGGGTATATTTTATGTTAATAAACTTGTAACTTCATGTCGAGGTAATATTTTATATTCTGGTCTAAGGTAATGCAAGAGATGGGAATATAGCTAAGAACAATTTGTATTTAACGAGCAATGAAGGAATAGTTGGGAAACAATGGGGATACAACCAACTAACCTGTTGGTGATTTTTCAAGCAACAAAAAAAATGGGGATGTGACCAACAAACTCTCGCAGGTAAAATAGGGATACAGTGTTTTTTTTTGGTCATGGGGATGCCTAGTGGGGGTGTTTCACCCCAGCAGTAAATGGAATTTTTCCATGGGGAATATCATGCATGGATTTGGATGAATTTGCAATGATCCACATTTTTTAGTTATGATTCCCAATATTCCATAGACATCCACTAATTATCCAATAATATCCCACTGGATAGACATTATAACATTACTATTGGGATAATCATTGGATAATATTATTGATCCACATTCTTTAGTTATGATTCCCAAATTTCATCAATATTCCATAGACATCCACTCTTAATATTATTATCCAATAATGTGGAATTTTTAGATCCAGTAATAGCTATGGCCATTATGGATTCCCAATATTGTGGACATAGCTATGGATATTCCCAATCATTATCCAATCATATCCCGATGGAATGCTTACATCAATTATTCGATCCGCACCATCTTTACGCGTCAAGGTTTGGCGAGCACACACGCGAGGAGCCAACAAAGTCGCCAGAAAGCCCAGTGAGTTTTTTTTGGAGGATTTTCATGGGATAATTTCTTGGGATACTAACAATAAAATACCCTGTGGTGAACTAACATAGCAATGGAAAATGGCCATTTATAGTGGATTTTCCCATTAAAAATGATGATTTTCCATTGCTATGTTAGTTCACCAGAGGGTAAAACATATGGGATAATTTCTTGGGAACGAACAATGATCACATAGTACTGGGGAGAAATAAGAATAGTAGGGATAAAACTAATAATAATACAGGGGATATTATTTTATAATAGTGTGAATAAGTCAAACATATGAACACATATTGGGATAATAGGGGATTTATCTACTATAAGGGATCAAGATCATATTTCTGGGGATTTTCAATAACAAAAGCAGGGGCCGCCTGACAATTTAGGGCAAAATCTCATTGTACCTATGAACATAGAGATAAATGGGGATCCCCATTTCAGGCATGTCTTTGCACATGACACGCTTTGAGTTACCCTCCGGTAATATAACATAGCTATGGAAAATCACCATTTATCTGGTTGGTGCTTTGGAACCATGGAATTTCATGACTTTCCATATATTGGGAATAATAATCCCAACTGACGAAGTCATATTTTTCAGAGGGGTAGCTCAACCACCAACCAGTTATATAAATGGGCCATTTGCAACAGCTATGTTAAACTACCAGAGGGTACATGTTCTATTTGGGTATAGCTCGAAACCTGGGATGATAAAATTGAGCCACTAAAAAAAGTGGTCATAGAATGTGAATCTGGTCCAAAGAAAAAACATCTGGATGTCAACAACTTGGAGGATTCTTAGTGGTGATTTTATGGGGATATAGTGGGAATATAACATGATATAACCCATATTTACTGATTCCGGTGACATCAAAGATGGCAAGCTGGGAACCCCCCTAGAAATGGAGGTTTATAGCTGGGACAATCAATCATCTATCCATCGTGGATTTTCCCGCGGTTGATTGCCGAAGGGTATTCACTAGTGTGGCAAGGCCAACTTGTGTCGAGGATACCACGTGAGTATGGGTCAAAATAAGGAAAATAGATGGCTAATATTGAAACATGATAGCTCCCGGGGTCTTCAGTTTTGACCCATACCAAATATCCATAAGATATCATGCATTTCATACAGCCCACCTATATGATACCTTGAATATTTTCCCATCCACCACTTGAGCAGTTTTTCAAGATGTCCCCATAGTGTTGGTGATATTCCCATTATATCCCTTCAACAGGCAGTATCCCCATGTTACATAATCATTGGTTTCCAATTACAGCCCCATATTGATGGTATGTTGCTTATATTGCCAGGCAATATTCCAGGAAGTATCACCATTATATCCTTACAAACTAGTTGTATCCTTTCTTTTTACACGAGGCCAAATCAGCCATGTCCACATTTTTGTTGGTTAAGCAATCGACTTATTGTTGTCCCCCTGTTTATCCAACCCATTTCCGTATGGTAGCAATGACATAACATATATGGCAACAATGACATACATGCAGCATGGTTAAAAAAATATATCAAACAGTTAACACTTAATATTTTAACATGGGGTTAGATCTAATTTTTTAACATGGTTCTAACCCCATTATATCAAACAGTTAATCTTAATATTGGTTGAGATGTTCTATCCCCCATGGTTTCCAGAGGTTCAAAACCCATGGCTAAAAAACCATTGTTTCCCGGCCGTTGATCTCTGGCCGTAGGTCACGACCTTTGAGGAACCCAATTTGGTGACGTCTTGTGGAGGTGATGGCAAGGCAAGCGTGACACCGTTCAGTATACAGTCGGATACAGTCGGTAATGATAAGGATATGTTGATAAATTAGCGATATATATATAGACATGTGGATAACTCTCAGGATGGAATTTGCATGGGATTGGATACCATTTCCCAAGTCATTGAACTTTCTATGGGCATTTTTTTAATTGCATAGCATAGCTATGTGAAATACCACAGAGTAACATGATATTCCCAGGGTGGGTCGAATACCATCCGGTAATTTTCAGCGGAAAATCACCATTTTTAAATCATCGAAGTTTTATAGGCCATTTACCCTCTGGTAATGACTAACATAGGTAATGTAAAACCATAGGAAAACCATAGGAAAACCATAGGAAAATGGAGGTTTACCCTCTGGTAAACTGACATAGCTATTGAAAATGGCCATAGAAATAGTGGATTTTCCCATTAAACATGGTGATTTTCAATAGCTATGTTAAATTACCAGAGGGTATACAACAGTTATGTCAGTTTACTGGAGAGTATCCCCCTTGTACCCCCATGATCCATATTTGTTGGTCATATCCCCAGTATTTCCTATGAATTCCCATTCATCCTCCATGGTAGTCATTAACCCGCTATATCATCACTATATCACCACTATATCACCACTATATCACCACTATATCACCACATACATCATTATATGGAGGTTTCTATAAATTATAATGACAAACCCTATGAAAATGGATGATTTAGGGACAATCCTATTTTAAGAAACCACCATATCCCATTGATCATTCTGGGCAAATTATAACGACCTCACTGCGACCTCACTGGAATCATGGTTAACAAGGGATATCATCCCAAAATGGCCGAACAATTCAGGTTAGTGAATTATTAGAATTTGCCCAGATATATATATGATATATGATATATCCCCTATGACTTAGGAAATCTCCAAATAGATCATTTTCAGTGCCCATATCATTGTATTCCCATTATGTTCTTCAACAACCATCGGGTAAAGCACCGTTTTTCATTGTTCAAACAACCGCTGCAAACCTGGCAGGTGCGACAGCACGACAGGCGCCCAAGCGATGATTCAATGGTTTTAAGACGCCACCACATGATATATTATATATATAGATAAAATAATAAATGTATATATATATATACAATATTATATATATAATATAGTATACATAATATATATATATATAATATAAATATATATAATACAATATAGATATAAACTGATATACATATATATATATATAGATAATATTATATATATAAGACAAGCATCAGGTGGGGGTATAACGGTATAACCGTTCTGGGAACTAGCGATTCAAACCATTGATCTCCCCACTTCTTTTCACTTTCAGGTAGACTATCTGAGATCCCATGGTTTCTGGAGGGTGTTGAATATCAATGGGGGAAGGGATTGCGAGTTATCATAAATAGTCTTAAATCCAATGAAATATCAATATCCCATTAGTAAATAGTTATATATACCATGAATTCCATTAGTTAATAAGATTCCATTAAGCACTATCCGTTATATATTCCATTAATAATAGTAATATCCACTCAAATGGGATGGGATTATGAACATTCACCACGTTTGACACTGTAGTTTAAAACCCAATCCCTGATGATCAACTTCCAGTTCTTCCTTTTGTTCAAGCCCACAAACTTCCCTTTTTCAGAGTTAAAGCATGTGAAAATCACGTTTTCCAAGTCAGATCATCCTTTTTCCTGGTGACATGTAGGTCTTTCTTGCTTCATACCCAGTTTTGAATAGTTCAAACCCAACTGTTCATGGTGAAATCTTCACTTTTTTGTGGCTAAATCAACATGTGTCATGGTTAAATCTCCATTTTTGGTGGTAAAACATCCCAATTTTTTCGTGGCAAAAACCCTGGCGTTTTCTGAGACGCGTTCGTCGCCCTGATCTGCTGTTGGACTGGGATCTTCGCTCAGGGCTCAGATTTTATCGGCGGTGGAAGATTTCATGGAAATCCCAAGGGAAAATGATGAAATAGTTGTTTAATCATGTTTCATAGATTAGAAAATCTGGTTTCTAGTTGAAATTCATGGTAATTTCACCTTCCAATGTCCCATGGATTTTCCATGGTGCCATTTCCATGGCCAAAATGTGGCCGGTGATGCGCTGCCCAGGTTGGGACGGTGCACGGCTGGGAGTGGCAGGGGCGGAGATCAATTCCATGACCAGCTGCAGTCTGCGGCCCGAACTCTTGGCGCTGGCAGGCGATGGGAGACTTTCTGGCTGAGATCATGGGAAAAACATGTGTAAACGGGGATAAATAGAAATACAACTATATATATATATATATATAGATATAATATTATCATATATATATATAGATAGATAGATAGTTTAGATTAGATTAGATTAGATTAGATTGGATTAGATTAGATTAGATTAGATAGATAGATATATGTATTATATATATATATATATGTTGTGGTATTTTGAACGGGGTATACATTTTTGTCAGGGAATTTTACCACCAATAGTTGTGGTATAGAAAAAATACCCAAGGTGATGACAATGAATGGGGATGTAGCTGATCTATTGGGCTGATCTATGGTGTTGATATGAGAGCCGATGGAGATAAAAACCAACAATATTATGGAGCTAACCAACCATTTCAACATATTTCAACCATTCATATGTTGAAAAAAACTCCCCATGATTGTTATCAATACGGAGCCAAGTTATGGTTGGTCGTTTTTTTTTTTTTTTTCGGGAGTTCGGTAGTCCCATTTTTGATGAGTCTATGAGGGACTTGGGATATTTCATGGGACTACGTGATGGGCAACATAGGGATTTAATGGGATGTATATAATGGGACTTAATGGGATTAAATGGGATTTTATGGGATTTTATGGGATTTTATGGGATTTAATGGGATTAAATGGGATTAAATGGGATATTCAATGGGAAAAAACCATCCAAGCGTATGATACTGTCTAAGAATAGGGGCAAAAAAAAACAATGTGGCTGGAGGGATCCGTTTTCCTGTAAAAATGGAGGTTTCACTGGGAACATCATCGATGGAGGAGTTTCCAACAGCCAGAGGCTATAACTTTTTTGAGATTTGAGGGAAAGACACAAGAAACTGTGGAGCCAGCGAAATCCGATAAACCACCAATTTCGGATGGTTGAAACCCTATAAATTGGTTTATAAACCCTATTAACTATAGATATATCACCTATAAACCATAGTTATTGGAGTTATGACCCTATAAATCATGGGATGTTTACCACCTATCAGCTGGTGATTCGGATTTCGCTGGCCCATCCACCGTATTTCAGAGGTGTTTTGTCAGTGCTCCGTCGATCGGCCGCCGAGCATCCACTGAGACAATCACCAGTGATGGGTAGTTATAACATTCATTCTATATCCTATTGAAGTCCCATTAAGTCCCATTAAATCCCTATATATATATATGTATATATATATATATATACATATATATGTATATGTATATACAGTAAATATATCTCCCATGAATCCTCCCATGATATGATCCCAGGTAGGACGGTGAATTCCCACAGGTGACGATCCATTCCTTTGGCTCTACGACAGGTTCCCGGTTTGTAAAACCGCAAGCTGTGCGGCGCCGGTGAGTTTTCCCACGCGGACTTGGACTTATGATCACTAGAGTCACTGGAAGATATGGGATCCATAGGAAATCCATAGGAAAACCATAGGAACACCATGAGAAAACCATAGGAAAACCATAGGAAAACCATAGGAAAATGGAGGTTTTCCCTCTGGTGATGTCAAATAGCTATTGAAAATGGCCCAGTCGAAATAGTGGATTTACCCAGCTATAAAATGGTGGATCTTTCCATGGCTATGTAAACGTTTACTAGAGATTGTTATTCTTATTATCATCATAGAAATTCATAACTGGATTATGATATGTGACTATGATAATTGGATCATGATTGTTACAGTATTGTTGTTACCCTCTGGTAAATGAACAGTTCGACCCTGAAAACAACCAAATATAACCAATTTTTAGTGGAAACTAATCTTCCAACTCCTGTCTGGCAGGGTCTATGTGAATTTGCTGGAGGGTATTATATTTATTATTATGCAACTATTACATTGTCATTATAATTGTTGCTATCACTATCAGTATCATTCACTGTTACTACTATCATTTTCACTATCACCAGTATCATTTTCCTCATCATTATACGTCATTGTATATAATATTACCCTCTGGTAATTTAACATAGCTATGGAAAATGGCTTATGCATAGATGATCTACGTATATAAAAATGGTGATTTTCCACAACCATAAAAATATTACCAGAGGATATAAGTCTTAGTCCCTTCCCCTGATATCAAATACCAAACGACAGCCTGGCAGAGTCGTTGGTATCCCACACATAGCTTTCCGAGCATCGAGGATATATCATCATAGCTTTATTGCCATGATTATTACCCTCCGGTAAACTAACAGTTTGCGAACTGGAAAATGACCATTGAAATAGTGGATTTTCCCATTGAAAATGATGATTTTCCATAGTTATGTGAACGTTTACCAGAGGGTATGCCATTGTTATGATGATAACAAGAATACAATGCAATCCAATCCAATGCTATGCAATGAAATGCAATACTATTTAGCATGCTAGGCTATGCCATGCCATGCTATTATCATACATATTATTACTATAGTTTATTATTATTGCTGCAAGTAAAGCCTGCACAAGGCAGGTTGCGGAAGTTTCCAGCAGCAAGGAATGTTATACAATAGGACCATAGGAGTAGAGGATAAGTCTGCCTATAGGAGTTGGAATGGAGCCTCAAATCTTCTCAACTCTTTTCTGAATTCGCCTTCACCTTTTCTCACCCCTTTCCAACTCTTCTCACCTCTTTGCAGCTCTTCTCAGCTCTTCTTGCCTCTTCTCAATTCTGCTTACTGTAACTCTTCTCACCTCTTCCTAACTCTTCTCAACTCTTCTCACCTCTTCCTAACTCTTCTCAACTCTTCTCACCTCTTCTCAACTCTGCTCACATCTTCTCAACTCTCCTAACTCTTCTCAACTCTCACCTCGTCTTACCTGGTATCATGGCACTCCAGCTCGACTCAATGTGAAAGCGGATCCGGCGCCAAAGCCAAAAAAAGTACGATTTGGATAAAGTGTTTCCCCATTTGCTAGGGGTCTCTAGATTTTATCAGAGCTGCATCCCGCCTTCCGAACCTCAACTGCGAGTCTGGAGCTCGGCTACTACTACTACTACTACTACTACTAACTTACTACTACTAACTTACTACTACTAACTTACTACTACTAACTTACTACTACTAACTTACTACTACTAACTTACTACTACTACTACTACCACTACTACTACTACTACTGATGATCACAATATCAATAAAAACACTAACAGCCTTGGCAGGCGCATGTTGGCCGGCTGCGAGCCCTTAGCCATCTTTCGGCCCGACGGCCTGCCGCTGGCGCACCGGCAAACAGTGGGAGGGGTTGGAAGACGACCAGAACATTATGAGAAAAGTCACTATAAATGGAGATTTTGCTGGGAGAATTTGTAACACATCTAAGTTTTGGAAGTTTTTTTGTTTTAAATATATATATATATATATGTATTATATTATATATTATATATATACATGCAGTCTTATTCATAATCGAACTAACGTCTAACATGCATAAAGTGATGGGATAAAGAATTAATTCTATATGATATCATCAAAATGTACATGAACAAACTACTAATCTGAATGTTCGACTTTTTTGAAACAGCAACATTACTGACGAGGTACATTTTTTATGTGCAGATTTCTAATGGGATTTGAACATTTTCAAAGGATATTGGGCATTTGCCCAACAAAAACCATGGGGGAAATCAATAGGATTCAACGAAACCATTCCAATCGACAAAATGTCACGTGTCCGCTATCACAAAAAAAAAACGTCATGTAAAAAATGCAGGTATTTTTGTTATCATCTGCTTGTAGGAACCATGTAATCTTACCCTCTGGTAAACGTTCACATAGCTATGGAAAATCACCATTTTTCATGGGAAAATCCACTATAAATGGCCATTTTCAATAGCAAACTGTTAGTTTACCAGAGGGTAATGTGGTGAGATCACCACCTGTTCACCACGCTGCGAAACTCTAAACCGAAAACCGGTGGTTTGTCTGAAAATGGGCACCTTATTTTGCCTACAAAACAACCATAACTTGGGGGCCCCATGTGAACCAACGCAGTCTTAAATAATCCCATGAGAAAAATCCTCCATGAATTGTCAGTTATATCATCATCATATACCAATAGGTGCATCACCAAAAAATGGCTATCTCCCGATAGAATATCCACATGAAGATAGCAATTTGACATACAGCAAATTTATTATTGGCTAAATATCATCTCAGATATCCGATCACCATGGCTTTCCTGATGATATTTCCAATGAATTTCAAAAAACATATGGATCAGTGACATCAATCATCCCATCTGTTGGTGATTTTCCCCGGGAATCGATTATGGGGAATAAAAACCCTCCGGTAAACTAAGAGTTTGCTATTGAAAATTGTCATTTATACTAAATTTGCCAGTAAAATGGTGATTTTCCATAGCTATGTTAAATTGCCAGAGGGTATAATATACCATCAGGTTATTTCACATAGCCATGGAAAATCACAATAATTAAGAGGTGAATCAACATAAACCATCTATAATTTGTCCATTTTCCATAGCTATGTTAAAAAACCACAGGGTATGCATATGTATATATGTATATATCTATATATGCATATATGTATATATGTATATGATATGCCCAGTAACATCATCCCATTACATGAAGTTTTTCTAACAGTTATCCCCATGAATTCGAGACAGCAATAAGATCCAAATAATCCAATATTGTCAGGTATATCCTCATTCTACCAGCATTCTTTCCCCATAAACATGATTGGTTATTTCAACACGGTTGTTGGCTATACCTTCATTGGCTCCCATATCAACCGCATATTTCCCAATATATCAGCTATATATCCATTGATACATTGGAAACATCCCTATATCCTTAATTAATGATTGAGTGATCATTTTGGGTGATGTTTTTCTATACCAACACTTTTGATTATATACAGTACATCCCATAAACACATCCCCCACATATCCCCAATGTCTCAGATACATACCCGTTGATTAAAATAACACATGCAGACCATCAACATGGGCTCCATAGCCCGAGACATGGGACACGTTCACAGATCGCCAAGTCGGTGCCTAAAATCAGAAATTTCACGAGGGTCTATGGTAGATACATCTAGTTGTTGGAGTTATGTTTATATAAACCCTAGTTTATAAACCATGGTTCATTAGTTTATAAAATTTATAACCACTCATTTTTATGGTAATAACATGTAATAACTACCCTCTGGTAATTTAACATAGCTACGGAACGATCCACCGTTTTTTTTTATGGGAAAACTCACTATTTCAATGGCCATTTTCCATAGCAAACTGTTAGTTTACCAGAGGGTAAACCTCCATTTTCCTATGGTTTTCCTATGGTTTTCCTATGGTTTGATTGAGATTTGCAAAGCAACAAACATGACGACGTTTCGACGTAGACCGCCGCCGTTTCGCCACCTTGAGGCGCCGAGTGCTTCAGTGACTGGTGTGGCGTTGTCGCCGGATGGTGCGGTGGATCCGGATGCAGTTTTCGTCAGACGTTTAGTGATGTTGAGTGAATGTAGATAGGTAGATATACTGTAGATATACTGTAGATATACTGTAGATATATGAATGAATGAATATGAGTAGATAATTTCTATTATGTTTCAGTGAATATACTGTAGAAAAAAATATGGTGTAGATATATGATAGAAGGATATCTGGCTAGATATACTGTAGATATTTCCTGTTTTCCTGTAGATATTTTTAAGTGTAGATATTTTCCACGTTCCACAATTTTTGACTTTGTCTAACGGGATACCTCACCTCCAAATCCCATGGGTTTTTCTCATCATTTTTTCTGCAGATGGCTTTTTTTTTCTTATCATGGAATCAGACAGAGCCATATAAAAAAGGCATCACGATATATATATATATATACACATAATTACATATATATATATATATCAAATTGGTTATTAATATCCACCGAAATACTCATGAACAAAGATGTAGTATAAAAAAGCATTTTTTTCCACACGTTATTGGTTTAGAATAAATACGCTAATCCACTAATGATTTTGACTAACTATTAGATGACTATCAAAGATTATTTATTTCAGAATTCACTAGTGTAATTATTAACGATCAACATCAACTATAAACCAAAAAGTTAACTCTTAGATATCAACACTTAAAATTAACTATTAACTATGATTAACAATTAGCTATAATTAACCATTATTCACAAGATTAACTATGATTAAGTATGATTAATCATTAACTATAGTAGTAGTATTAACTATTAACTATAGTTAACCCTATTAACCATTATCCACTGTTAACGACTCTCAGATGACGAAAAATCTCCTGTGGATCAGGTCGCCGACTCCTGGGCTCTTGGCAGCGGCAAGACGTCTACCAGTTCTCCAGCGACCAGGGGCAAAGCAGGCGCCCGTTGCGGGCTAACGCCATGGAAAAGCTGTGGAGTTCATGGAACATCGGGTTTCTTTTTATGGGAATTTAAGTAGCAGATAAGATAAAACTTAAGGTGTTTTGGTGAATCATCCACTAAGATTTATAAGTGGGTAAGTTGGTAGAAATATAGATGATTGAGATTGATCGCAAAAAGACGGCGGATGGAACAAAACCTGAAGAATTTCAGTATCCCTTGGCATCCGAGCAGGGTCCCAATGATCTGACGTCGTCTGACGTCGTTGATGTCCCAATTTTAAGACCTTGATGTAACCAATGAGTATTACCCTCTGGTAAACGTTTACATAACTATATGGAAAGATCCACCATTTTTAATGGGAAAATCAACTATTTCAATGGCCATTTCCAATAGCTATGTTAAATTACAATGAGTATTAAGAATCAATGGTTACAATGAGTATTGCTATTGATATTGTCCCTGAAAATGCATCTGAAAAACAGTTGCACTTCTCATCCTTCTTCATCATTACCCTCTGGTAATTTAACAGTTCGCTATTGAACATAGCCCATAGAAATAGTGGATTTCCCATTGAACATGGTGGATCTTTCCAGAGTTTTTTGTAAACGTTTACCAGGTCGGGTAGTTCTTCAAATGGTCTGGATGAATTTCATCATGATTTCACGGTGATGTCACTGGCATGGTGCTTCGATTGCAATCATCCGCTGCGATCTTCGGGTTTTCGTGACTTCGTGCAGCTAGAATTGTTATCCCATGAGCTATCTCATTGAACATCCTATTGAATGATGGACTATCTCAGTAGATATCCCATCAAATTCAATTCAGCCTGGCCTTATTGGATTTATCCTCTGGTAAACGTTTACAAAAAACGATGGAACATCACCATGCTATAAATGGGTAAATCCACTATTTCAATGGCCATTTTCAATAGCAAACTGTTAGTTTACCAGAGGGTAATCACAATCCATTGGATTATCAGAATCCCCAAGATATCGGCTGGTGATTCCCCCATAGTATCCAACTAGGGGAGAAAAATCCCCATGAATATTGGTTAATATAGGGGATTATACTACCCAATTATCACACTCCCCAATATATGAAGCTGGTTGGTGGTTTTAACCATCTTGAAACATATTAGTCAGTTGGGATTATTATTCCCATATATTATGGAAAAACATGTTTGAAACCACTAACCAGGAAGGGTATCCTGTCTTTGGGGGATGGTCCTGAATCCATTTTCGGTGGGGTCCCCCAGAATTTCTACAGAGTTCACCCACTCGTGCGTGAGCTGTGCGTCAACTTCGGTGACTTGGTAGGGGGGCCCCTACCTTGTATCCCATTATATACCCCATGATATTCCCATTCTCATTTTTTTTTATCTCCATATATGTATACATATATATATATATATATCTATATCTGAATATATATTTATATCTATCTCTATCTCTATCTATCTATTTATATATATATAGGTATCTATCTCTATCTATATATATAGGTATATATATATACACGTTATATGTAATTACCCCGTTATATCCTCATAGCCCATGGTTACGAGAGATCTCCGAACTGCTTCACATCTCCATCAGGCCCAGCTTGACCTCGTTGATGGGTCAGAAGCCGGGTGTGGAGCTCGGAGCCGGATGGGGTCAGCATCAAGCAGCATCAACATTTTTTCGCATCCCAAGATCCCAAGATAGATGTATAGAAAATCTATAGAAAATCTATAGAAAATCTATAGAAAATCTATAGAAAATCTATAGAAAATCTATAGAAAATCTATAGAAAATCTAGAAAATCTAGAAAATCTAGAACATCAGCTCAAAAAAAAGATGTGATGTGGAAATCGATCTTGGCAACATGATTTTCCCCACATTTTCCCACGATTTTCCCACAGATTTCCCCACAGATTTCACCCACAGGTCGACGACATGGCTGGACTCCGGAGACCCTGGAAACTCCGGAGGAGCCAGTTTTCGGTCAGTCACCACTTTTTGATCGGACGAACATGACATGCAGAACAGGTGATTCATATAATATATATTAAGATGTATTTTTAATATAGAACATATTACTGTTATATGTTATAGTTAATAAAAAACTTATATATATATACATACATGCGGATATATTAAGATGTATTTTTAAGGCTTATTTTTTGATCAAGAGTTACTGTTAGAGGATATTCCCACAAATAATATAAAGACCTAGTCTTTACCTTGAACAACAAGTTCTATTCCCGTTTTATCCCACGATGTTCCCATGGTTTTCCCATCTTCCAGCAGACCCTTGCGGCGACCCTTCGCCGCTTCGCCGCTCTCAGGAGGGAAGTGACGCGAAGTTTGTGGGGCACAGCAACATTCGCACCATCAAAGAGGCCCGGCTTCTTAACCCCAAAAGGGTCATTTTGCCAAAGACATTGTTTTTTTTTACAAAAAACATGGGTGAGTTGAACTTAGGGTACTTATATATATAGATAGTTTTTCGAGATTTCTCCATGGTTTTGCAGAAGATGAATTTTGATGGTTAGAAAACAAGTATGGTCAGGTTAACCTCGGCAAAATCATACCCCAAAGTGCCATGCCTTCAATGGACAAAACCCCAGATATGCTGCATTTTCCAGGGATTGCATCTGGTAATTTAACACTTCCCTACAATGTGAGGCCCCCCAGTTATATATAAGTTGGTTAACAAAAGCCCCAGTAACTATAGGTATAAGTACATATAAGTACCATAAACCATAGATATTGGAGTTATTGGCACCAGCTGAACGCTATCTGAATCTTGGGGCCTCCCACAGGTCGCCTATTTGGGACCTGAGGTTGGAGGGGGGTCAGGGCGAGCGATGACTCGAATTGCTGCGAAGACATTTCAACTAGGCTGAAAAATTACATCTCAATCAGGGTATGCTTTCTCAACTGAATTTTCAATCATTGCTTTAGATTGCAATCCATAGCAATAGGAAAATATTGATTATAATATAAAATAATATAGATATAATATAGAAAAATCATGGCTTTTCTCAATTTCGTATTTGTTTGGGTACGTTGAGTAATTTGTTTTTGCCACATTTCCCAGTCCCAGCGTTGTTATCTCAGGCGGCCCTGGTCGCCAGTGGCTGGGTGCCCCAGATGATCATCTTTGCCTAAACAAACCTGTCTGGTTTGGAAAAAACAACAACACACTTTTCTGCATCGGTTTTTTTTTTCGGACTTTGAAAAAACATGAAAAAACCAAGATACCAGAGGATGATCCCAATAGCTGCTTGAATCACTTTTTTTCACCACGTTTTTGGTAGTCAAATCCTCTTTTTTTGATGGTGGATTGCTGAAACTTCAATCACCTACCAGGACAGACTTTTTTTTGGGAGCTAGGTTTTGACGGTTAAGCCTCCAGGTTAAATCACATCCAGTACTTAAATCATGGTTAAATCCAATATTTTTGTTGCTGAAACATCCAGTTTTGATATGTTTTGATGATTCAATCACCAGTTGTCCACATTTTTTTCCACATTTGTCACCTCTTCCATTCTCCCAAAGGCTCTGATTGTGGCCACCTCTTTGTCTGGGACGCGCGGACTGCACAGCTGTTGCTGGTGCGAAGAGGTTGCGGTTGGTGGGTTATGGTCGGTTGGCTTGGGATGAACGACGGATGGTTGCCATGGTAGAAACATTGGCGAAGTTTCCATATGGCCATAGGATCCATGGTGCTGGTATATATGCTAACATTTGGGGTATATTGATGGTAAATGTTCGCATATATACCAGCACCATGGATCCGTCATGGGATATGGGGTTTCCTAAATTCATGGGGGTGCCACCATCCATTTTTTTGAGAAAATTCGAGCATTTTTCAAGCCCTGGTGACGACTGGGAATCCATTTAAGAACACCTTACTGGGGGATGGTCATCAATCCCTCGGGATGGACATCGAAAACCGGTTTTCCATGCGGTTTTCCCGGATTGTTCTCCGGTGAAATTTCCCAGGGATGGTCAACCTTGACTGGGTGATCTTTTTGTGGAGAACAACAATTCAAACATTGGGATACATGAGCAATTTTTCGCATGGTTTTGAAAAAGGCCCATATGAACAATGTTGGATGGTCTTTTTTGGCCTTATTTTTTTGGGGCTTCCTTGAGCAAAATCGGTGGACCGTTTCCGCAGAAGTTGCAGATTGTGACCCGGGGGGCCCGGATTGTTCCAGCGATGGCGACGTTGGGCCTGAACCCTATGGACTCGGAGGCTGGAAAAAATCGCTCCAACTGATGGGACTTGAAGTTGAAACAAAATGGGGAAACCAACGTAGCTATGGAAAATCACCATTTTTAATGGGAAAACTCACTATAAATGGCAATTTTCAATAGCTATGTTAAATTACCAGAGGGTAAGTTCGAAATGGACTCTTCATCTTGGTCGTATCCCTAGATTGGAAACCAATGCCGGATCATTTTTTTGTCTTTATGTACTTGCGGCTGCAGCTGGGGCTCTTTAAAAGTATAACCCGGTATAACTGTAACCATAGTTATGGAGTTGTGGTCATAAGTCGAGACATAATCCCGATATTCAAAGTATATGTATGGCCATATGCCCATATTTGACCCTCATTTCTTACGTGATTCACTTTATTTTTCCTGCACCAAGTAGCATCTCCACCATTTTCACCCACTCCACCGTCGCCATTACGTGGCCTGGTCGTAGGTGTCACAAGGACATGAAGGTTACAGTGCTCCAGAGCAAGGCTCCTTCGAAGGTCGCCCGTGGGTACAATCGACGATGTGGCAGGAGGGTGAGCGGAACCGTCGTGGGATGGGGCAGGTGGATGGATGGGAAAATCATGGGGAACAATGATGAGGAAAATGATGGGAGAATGGCAGGATGGGCTTTTCCAGTGATGTGAACGTTGGTTTATAAATGTTTATAACCCCATCTAAATATAGTTATAAGTATGATACACCATTCTTATTATTATTGGCACCAACTTAGCGTTCACGAACTGGGACCCCATCCTGGGGGTATTTCATGTATTTCATGGTGTGAACTCCCACAGTCAGTGTTCCGTGAGATCGTGGTCCAAGAATCTGGGATGACTGCAGAAACAATGATGGGGGTATTAAATTGTTGATATACACTATACACTTCACTGATGGGAGAATGGGGATTAGTGAAGGGATAGTGAAGGGAATTTTTGATGATTACAATGGGGAGAATAATCCCTGAAACATCCAGGATCGGAGGTACCCGTCGTAAATAGTGAGAATCTGCAGGAATTAGGGATTGAATCAATCTGAGACATTTCAGAAATGGACAGACTCAACATTTTTTCATCAAATTAGTTCAGAAAAACCAGCATTGTATCATGAATATCTCATTTTTCAATATCCCCAATGATCAATAGCAGCGAAACAAGGGATTTTGATCCATGTATATATATATGCTAACATGACTGGGGTATATTGATGGTAAATGTTAGCATATATACCAGCACCATGGATCCTATGGGCAAGGGATTTTAGATCAAACTAGGGCATTCCATGGCATTCCATGGCATTCCATGGTGGTGAATGCCTCGGCGACCTGAAACACCGAAGTCGTCACCATTTTCATGGCCTCGCCACAGGTCTGGTTAAAAGCCACCATGAATGGCACATCAAATTTTCCGAACGGGAAGCAAGGAAATGGGTTTAACCATGGCTTTTCAACATCAATGTCAACGTAAAAACCCCAGAGGTCCCCAGGGTATAAACATTACCATAGCTCATAGCGTAATCATCGTTACCCCACCTAAATTAGTGGTGATGATAAGAACAATTAGTGGTGATGATAAGAAAGAGAATGCCGATCATAGTATCGACAATGTCCAGCGCCCTAAAAAGATGCCGAAAAGTTAGACATCTGGAAATGGGGACAACATGGGACAGCATCATCGAACTATCATCCTGGAAATACTTATTTGGCCTCTTTTTTGGGGTCACTATACAACAACAAGCAAGCAAGAAAGCACGCCAGCAAGCAAGGAAGTAAGCAAACACGCAAGAAAGCAAGCAAGCAAGCAAACAAGCAAGCAAGCAAGCAAACAAGCAACCGACAAAACCACAACAACACAACAACGCAACAACACACCAATACAACAACGCAACAACATAACAAAGCCACATAACAACACAAAGCGACGACAGCAACAACAACAACAACAGCAGCAGCAGCAGCAGCAACAGCAACAGCAACAGCAACAGCAACAGTACCAACAAAGACAACAGCAACAGCAACAATATTATCATACCCAATATATAGTCTATATATAGTGTTATATATAGTGTTAAACATATGGGTATGGATCAATACCTATTAATACCATTTTTAGGGGGATGAACATCCATTTACCAGCTATTTTGATGTTCACCAGGGGTACAAGGTTTTGACACACTGCCATATAGCAATAACATGCTTATGATCATTATGCATAATTATATTTCAAACATATTGACAGTATGAGATATGATTGATATATGATACTATACAATGGTTATGAAAAGAACATACAAGGTGGTGCCCTCTAGTGATGTTAGCTGGTCGATAAGTCCCACTAAGTAGTTTGATATATCTACCATAAACATCCATAAACCATAGTCATATCCTAGTTTATAAACCAACATGATATCCCCATTTTTTTGGCACCACTAACATCCCATGGATTTTCATAGCAGGAGCCCTGGAGAGAGGGGCCAGATTCATGGGCACAATGGGGAATGGGCATGGAAGAGTGGCAAGGAAGGCCGGAGATCTTGGGATTCACCAAAATTGATGGGAAAATCATGGGAAAAATGGGACAATGATGGAAATTTATGGAGGTTTGGTGATGATTTTTGATGATTCGACTGGGAGTTAGAAACAAAACTCTTAGATTTGCCGAGCTGGTGGTGGATGTTTCTACCCGAAACTACCAGAATCTACGACCACTAGCCAATAGAAATTGGGGTGTTTAAGTGTTTAACCAACAACAGGTGGTTTATCATTGGTACATGGGAATGGGAAGACAATAGTAATGAGATGTAATGGATACTTATACGCATGAAATGTGTTGTCAACCCATGCAAATATCCCATATAGCGGGGAATATCACAGAGTCATAGAGAATATCCTAGCGAATTTAGAGTAATGGCCAACATCAAGGCAATTTTCAGTTGTGAGTGGAATTGCAACCCCAATTACGGATGTAATCCCACCCACAACCCTACTTACAGGGAGGTCTACTGCTAAAGAATTGAAAGAATTGGTTCGTGGCCATCTTTCCAGAATTTTTCGCTAAAGGATGTATGTATCATTATTAGATTATGTATCCATATATATATATATACCTATACAATCTTATACAGTAACGTTGAGGTTTCACCGTTTCACCTCTCTTTCTATATGGAAAAGCGTCGCCATGGGCATTTGTCAGCCATGGGCCCACCTTTCTTTCCAGGCGGAAGCGACGTTTTTGCACCTCATTTCCGGATGTGAGTCAGTGCCGCCGCGGAGCCGCCTGTGCTTTTGCTCACTCGCGTGAAGAGTGCCGAGACTGCATGGGGAAAGGGGGTGGGAAAGGGGGTGGGAAAGGGGGTGGTGGGGGTGGGTTTTTCTGGTTTTCCTGGAATTCGAAAATCCTTGAAACGCCTTGGCAAAATGTTTACCACAAGGGTTTCAAGTTTTTTTTTTAAAATGGAAACTGGGGTTTCAAGGATTTTCAAGGATTTTCAAGGGATGTTTTCTTTTTTTTGGCGAGATAAGGAGGATATTCGTTGCATTTCTGCAGGATCCAACGAGGAGCAGCTGGGATACACCTCTGCAGCTGGGATGCTGTGGATGGTTGCATCCCGCAGGAGTTGATAACTATTGGTAGCTATGAAACACTGTAAATTGGTAAATTTAGTGGGATTATAACGACTATAATGGGATAAACAGCCACCTACCAACTGGTGCGGGATTTCGCAACCATCCACAGTATCATAGCTTCATTTCAAAAAAACTCAAGGATACTGTACAAGAAAGATGCAATCGCAAAGACGCATTGATACTCCCTCAAAAGTAAGATGAAACCATTGAATGTGGCCTTTGACGATTTCCGCTGGAAATCTTGTTTTGTTTTGAGCTGCCCCCCAAAATGTGTCATTTTGTTGGTCAAAATCATTCAAAATCTCCCCATATAGGGCACCCCCGAAATCCCATGGCCATACCTGAGGATGAACAAAAACACTAGCTATCCGCAGCGATGTTGAGATGTTGACTATAATTAGCTTTCAGGATTTCATGTTTTATTTTAGTAGGGTACTACCATTAGGGCCTGTTTAGGCTTTATTCTTTTGTTAACGTTAGCCACAATGCTAGCCCTGGCGGGAGACTGAGGATCTCTGCCCCTTTGCTGGATGATGCCGAAGAACAACAGCTTCCAGGCGCCATGACAGATGAGTTCTTTATGTACAAGTACAAGATCCTTGGATGAGTTTCAGCACGAGATTCACTAAGCACCGGCGTTGGACTGGGGTTAAACCATGATATTTCATATGAATATATATAGAATATTAAAACATCCATTAATATCAACTCTCGGGTGTTTCTATTGAAATTTCCTGAGACTCACCAATCTGGATTTCACCGAGTCCAATCATCCATCCCAGAATTGGTTGATTTGGTGTAGAGGACCCCCCCTTGATTTGGCGTCCAAGATCCCAGACTCGAAGTTTCCCCACGAAGTTTCCTGAAAAAGCGAAGAAACCGAGTCGTCCTTAATTAAAACATGGCAATAGTTAACTATCAAAATAGTGATATATTATACACCAACTATGAACTATCATTTATAGATATATTAACTATAGAATGCACAAAAAAACGAATTTCCTCAGACCATTTCTCCGAAAAAATGGGCCTGAAAAGTTGGTGGGAATGAAAAAGCAGAGGACAAAAAATCCATGTCGACCAGGCCCCATCTCTGCTGAGGATCCACTGGTGCCCCATCGGTGTCCAACACGAATGGCACAATTGTGCCTTGTCGCCTAGACGACTGGAGACCCAAGGATGGTTGGCCCAAAGGTTTGCCACCCAGGATGGTTGGCTTTTAACCGGCTGGTTTTGGACCTCAGAAAAATGGCATTTTTTTTTTCAAGATTTCTGCGATTTAGGGAAGATGATCTTAAGATGATGCTATTCATCATGTGAAAAACCCCAGGTGAATTTTTCCTAAAACCATTGCATCAGGGATTCAGATCTCGCTCTTTGGGATGGGTCCACACTGAACCTTTGGAATGGCCATAGAGGATGGTCATCAACCCATCAATAGGGATTTATATATATATATATACATATTATGGATACATATATATATATAAATATACACATATATGTATACACTTGTATACATATATAATATAATATGATATCTAAATAATATAATATAATATAATATAATATAATGTAATATAATTCAATAAAATATAATATAGCATAACATAATATAACATAATATAAAATAATATAATATAATACGATATATAATAATATAATATATACATATACATATACATATACATATACATATACGTATACGTATACGTATACGTACACATATACATATACATATACATATGCATATACATATACGTATACGTATACATATACATACACATATACATATACATACACATATACACACATATACATATACATATACATACACATATACATATACATATACATACACATATACATATACATACACATATACATATACATATACATATACATATGCATACACATATACGTATACGTATACATATACATATACATACACATATACATACACATATACATACACATATACATACACATACACATATACATATACATATACATATGCATATACATATACGTATACATATGCATATACATATACGTATACGTATACATATACATATACATACACATATACATATATACATACATACATACATACATACATACACAGAAACATATATACACATATACATATATGTATACATACATACATACATACATACATACATACATACACAGAAACATACTTCAGGTATATACATACATATATACATACATACATACATACATACATACATACATACAAACACAGAAACATATATACACATATACACATATACATATATACATACATACATACATACATACACAGAAACATATATACACATATACATATATATATACACATATACATATATATATACACATATACATATATATACATACATACATACATACACAGAAACATATATACACATATACATATACATACATACATACATACATGCATACATACATACATACATATACATACATACACAGAAACATATATACACATATCCATATATATATATATACATACATACATACATACACAGAAACATATTTACACACATACATACATACATACATACATACACACACAGAAACATATATACACATATACACATATACATATATACATACATACATACATACATACATACACAGAAACATATATACACATATACATATATACACATATACATATATATATATACACATATACATATACATACATATATATACACATATACATATATATACATAAATACATACATACATACATACACAGAAACATATATACACATATACATATATATACATACATACATACACAGAAACATATATACACATATACATATATATATACATACATACATACATACATACATACACAGAAACATATATACACATATACACATATACATATACATACATACACAGAAACATATACACATATACACATATACATATATACATACATACATACATACATACATACATACATACACAGAAACATATATACACATATACATATATACACATATATACACTTGTATACATATATAATATAATATAATATAATATGATTTGATATAATATGATATATAATAATAAAATATATACATACATATACATATACACATATACATATATACACATATATACACTTGTATACATATATAATATAATATAATATAATATGATATGATATAATATGATATATAATAATATAATATATACATACATATACATATACACATATACATATATACACATATATACACTTGTATACATATATAATATAATATAATATGATATGATATGATATGATATAATATGATATATAATAATATAATATATACATACATATACATATACACATATACATATATACACATATATACACTTGTATACATATATGATATAATATAATATAATATAATATGATATGATATAATATGATATATAATAATATAATATATACATACATATACATATACACATATACATATATACACATATATACACTTGTATACATATATAATATAATATAATATGATATGATATGATATAATATGATATATAATAATATAATATATACATACATATACATATACACATATACATATATACACATATATACACTTGTATACATATATAATATAATATAATATAATATGATATGATATAATATGATATATAATAATATAATATATACATACATATACATATACACATATACATATATACACATATATACACTTGTATACATATATATATAATATAATATAATATAATATGATATGATATAATATGATATATAATAATATAATATATACATACATATACATATACACATATACATATATACACATATATACACTTGTATACATATATAATATAATATAATATGATATGATATGATATAATATGATATAAAATAATATAATATATACATACATATACATATACACATATACATATATACACATATATACACTTGTATACATATATAATATAATATAATATGATATGATATAATATGATATATAATAATATAATATATACATACATATACATATACACATATACATATGTACACATATATACACTTGTATACATATATAATATAATATAATATGATATGATATAATATGATATATAATAATATAATATATACATACATATACATATACACATATACATATATACACATATATACACTTGTATACATATATAATATAATATAATATGATATGATATGATATAATATGATATAAAATAATATAATATATACATACATATACATATACACATATACATATATACACATATATACACTTGTATACATATATAATATAATATAATACAATATAATATAATATGATATGATATGATATAATATGATATATAATAATATGATATATACATACATATACATATACACATATACATATATACACATATATACACTTGTATACATATATAATATAATATAATATGATATGATATGATATGATATAATATGATATATAATAATATGATATATACATACATATACATATACACATATACATATATACACATATATACACTTGTATACATATATAATATAATATAATATAATATGATATGATATAATATGATATATAATAATACGATATATACATACATATACATATACAGATATACATATATATATATGTATATATGTATAACTATTGTATATGAGAGTTTCCCCACTCCGAGATGGACATTTTTCTGAAAATCATCCGCAAAGTCGAGGTGTGTATGGGCACAACTATCAGGATGCACGCCGTCCACCAAGCATTGGCTATGGAGCCAGGCTGGGTGCGGGATCCATTTCGTAAATGGGTCAAAAGAAACCCTAACTAAATAGATAATCTATTTATATATATATACTATATTTATCTATAGTTAATATGATAAATATATTAATGGTAGATATATCTATAGTTTATATATATATATTACTGATAGATATATCTATAGTTAATATATATATATATTAATGATAGATATATCTATAGTTAATATATTCCATAGACAGTTAATGGAATAATTTTATGGAATATCATAATAACTATTTCCTAACTATGGTGTATGATAGATATATCTATAGTTAATGGAATATTTTTATGGTATAGTGGGATAACAATGGACTCACTTTATTTTTTCGTAAATGGGTGAGAACCCCAGTTAGATTCATGGACTGTCCCCACTTATGGGATGAAATAGGGGGTGATATGTGAATTTTGCTCATTCTAGATTTGGTCACAAAACCTCCTCACTGTAGCTCCATATTTCTGGCCCTTTGTTGAGACGTTGGTTTCACACGCCGCGCGAAACACGGCCGGGGCGTGGCAGGCTTTGCCCCTATTGGTCCAAGAAGGATACCGGCGCCGAATACTCACAGCGATGCCCTCTGGGCCTTCGATGCCCATACTCCCACGGCGCCAAGGATGGGAAATCCCAGGGATCCCAGGGATGCCATTCTAAGATGATTAAAATAATGGTTATATCCCATTATAATATATAATATATCGGACCGTCTATCAATTATCATGATATTTAGATGGATATATATATATAATCACTGCTTGGTGGTTTGGAACATGATTTTTATTTTCCACAATAAAAAAGGGACCATCCTTCCCATTGACGAACTCATATTTTTCAAGATGGTTAAAGCCACCAACCAGTAATGGTTGATATCCAAGAATAGTGGGATTATTGAGTCCAGAAACCATCATTTCACTACAAGTTGGAAGATGAAGGCGGTCCTGGTTTGATCCAGTCTGAGTGTTCCATGGAAATCTGCGCAGAATCTTCACTTCTTACCCACTTGAGCAGTGCTCAAAACCTTGTTGGTTGATGATTCTAGGGGATTTTACCACCCAACAATATTGGGGATTATCACAATCCCTTACATATCAACCGACTAGTATTTGATACGACGACAGAGGGTTTTGAACGCATATTAAAAACTCAAAAACGATTTGGAAGACTGTTCACATTTTTTGAATTTTTCTTTATCCTTGCAGCCTTTTGGGGCTTCCTTGCTGAACGTTTTTGTTGTTACACCTTCCTTTCTCTTTAGGGGCCTTTAAGCAGTGAAAAAAAATCAGGAGCAGTTGTATCATCCTCACTATTTCAAGACCGTGATTTGTCGAGACGTTCGTGGGAAGGCGAGGGAGGGCGAAAACGGGCGGCTAGGGCAGGCATGTTGCGAAACTCCACCATTTTTTGATAGGTAAATCATCGAAGTCAATGGCCATCAAGAGCTATGTGAAATTTTCAATAGCTACTGTGGATGGAAGAAATCCTGCACCAGCTGATAGGTGGTAAACATCCATTTATAGGGTTTCAACCATCCAAGGTGGTGCAGGATTTCTTCCATCCACAGTATGTTCAATGGCAATGTTCAATAGCAGGTTCAAACAGTTTAGTCTACACCTTTGGCTTTGCCTTGAACGAAACATCGCAAGTGAGAGACTTCAATTCCTGCACAGCCAAATCTTAACTGACATGGGATATCAATGAATGGCTTTCAAACATGGGAGATACATGTCCAATACATGTTTAATACGGTTTTTGTGTGTTTGTTTTGTTTGTTTGTTTGTTTGTTTGTGTTAAACTAGTCATTCAATCTGTGGCTTCGGGCTTCTAGAAGCGAGAACCGACTCACGGTCCATCGATTTTTTGGTGACCACCTCATCCCATCCCCCTGATATTACCCTCTGGTAATGACTGTTACATAGCTATTGAACATGGCCCATGTATAGTGGATTTATACCTATTAAAGATGGTTATTTTCCATAGCTATGTAAACGTTTACCAGAGGGTAACTCCCCATTGCATGGTCCCTATGTGATTAATCATCCCCTAGTTTTTACTAAGTGTGGGTGCTTCATATGAATGGAAGGGATACTTTCAACAGTTATCCCGTGAAATATCAATTTGCCAGTTAACAGTTATCCCGTTCATCCCATTAGTTACTAGTTATCCCATTAGTTAGTAGATCTTAAGATACCATTAGTAGCTATCCCAATAAATAATCATAGTAAGAGTAAGAGTAATACGTAACAGTAATCTCACATTAATCACCATTAATAGTTATATAATATATCTATATATTATATCCTATGAATAGTTTTACAATCCATTAATATATGTATATATATACGTACATACCATTAGTGAGTAATATCTCAGTATAATTCCACTAATAGTAAAAGTACTAGTATCTCCCATGAATCACAGCAATAATAATGGTAATAGCTCTACATATGGGGTAGGTCAAAACCTGTTACTATCAATTTTTGTGGGATGAACATCGATTTACCACCTATTTTGAGGTTCACCAGGAGTACAGGGTTTTGACCCATAGCCATAATATATATATATATACATGGTAAAACATACGGTAAAGTACGGAAGTTATGACAAAATGTATGGTAAACATATCCTGGTATATATATATACAGTGTATGTATGTATATATATATATGGTAACCATGTTATTGTCCCATTCATATTATATCCCGTTAAGTCTGTTCACTTCCGCCCGGTCTCTCGTTACGTTGAAAAGCGCCGCCAGGTCTGTCCCAGGCAAAAGCTTTGCGCCTTCTACCATCATCGCCATGAAAAGCGTCCCACACCACAGGATGGGGACGTGGGCCCGTGGGGCTACCGGGTGGTGGTCATCTATTTGTAGTATAACTATAGTATGGTATAGTATACTATAGTAGTATAATTACTATACTATACTATAATATAATTAGACCTATAGTATACTATACTTATAATGGAACCACTATAGTATTACTATAGTTCTAATTCTAGTTATACTAGAATGTAACCTCATCTACCTATAGTTATAACCCCCATCAAACTTAAATACTACTAGTTAGAATCACCATAGACAGGGCTGCTCCAACCTACAGGCAAATGATGGGCACGTTCGTGGGTGAAATAGGTGCTTTTACCTTTGTATTTGGGATGGCCATGGCCCAATGGCGCCGGGTTTCAGGGGGTTTAGGACATCACATCGGATATCACATGACTGCGAGTCAAAATTACTTACCCCAAAGACTGAGCGGCTGAATACTCAGACTGAGCGGCTGGGATGTTTGAGTGAAAAATAGCTCTTGGCGACCATGACGTTCAAATCAAAGTTAAGCCCTAAGGTTTAGAAAGTGTCATCCTATTCCCAGGGCACTAATAATTGTTGCCGCACACCCTCTCTTCCGCAAAAAACTATGTGGTGATATATGACTAGAATTTTGTGGGTGAAATCTCTTCAAATTGGTCCATCATATCTTTGATTCACTTATTTATCACCCATACGGTCTACATTTTTGTTGGCTAACTCCCAACATTTTGATATGGTTTTGCCGCCAATTTAATCTAGTTTTTCAGGCTATTTACCAATGCTTGCGTGGGTGTGAACTGTTCACTAAATCCACGATTTTTTCTTTGCAACATCATCTTTTTTGGGCTAAATTCTACCATTTTTTTCAATTTTCCTCCCTGAAATCATCTTAAATCACCATTTCTGCGGGTGCAATCCTCCAAGTTTTAGATGCTTCGGTGATCTATGTGGGTTTGTCTGAAAATAGGGTATATTCCCAATGAAATAGCCATTTAATAGGGATAATGATCAGCAAAACCATTGGGTTTAGGGGTACACTATTTTCAGACACACCCATGTAGTGATTTTTGTACCAGGATGAAGTGGACTACGCATTGCCATTGCCAACCGAGAACCTTTCGGACAAATGGACAGCGGTGCCTCGCCGGGCCACGCGTTTCTGACCGGGATTTCTTTGTCATCCACTATGAACAGGGAATCGATATATACATATATATATATATCATATACATAATATATGTATATGATATATATAATATAAAGTAATATGATATAATATATAATAATATGATATAATGTGATATAGTATAATATACTGTAATGTAACAACATATGATATAGTATAATATAATATAATATAAATGAAATATAATATATTTTTATCATATATACAATATAAATATAATATAATAATAATAATATATATATATATACACATGTATGGCATGTTTTTTTAAACATTCTTGTTTGGGGGTTCTTAAGCACATCCAAGATGATGGTTTCTTTGCTTGTGTTTTTTTGATCATAGTACTTCATAGTAGCCCTTGAAAAGATACAACCATTTTTTCCATGACTCATTGCGTCAGAGGACTTTTACGGAATTCGATCCATAGTACTTGGGTTTGTCCATGGCATACTCCAAAGCATGGTAAACCTTGGTAAATCCATTCATATTATCCCTAGTTGGTGGTTTGGAGCATGGCTTTTATGACTTTCCATTCAGTTGGGAGTAATAATCTCAGCTGACTCATATTTTTCAGAGGGGTAGGTCAACCATCAGATCCCATTATGCAAATCTGCAGACAATCCAGGACTATCCCATTGGGTGAATCCCACCTCGCCCCGACCTGGATAACTGTCTGTTGCTGACAACTACCGACTACCCAATGTTGCGGCTGTTGATCATTGTTTTTTTTTGTCATTGAGTCATTGGATCGGTTTTGTTGGGAAGATCTTAACCGGAAACCATAGATTTTACCATTAAACAAGAGGGATTTTCCTGTAATTCTTCAGAAATTCCGTGAGTTGGGGTAGCATTTGAGTAGCAACGAATTCCATCCTGGGTTGGAGTTAGCTATTCGCACCGTGCCGCTGGGGGTAAACTGAACAACCCATCTGAATGAACTAGACATGGGTGATATAAGCATGTATAAACCGTCCTCCAAGTGACGGTTTATTAATGTTTATTATTGGGTTGAGCGCATTCATATTTCTGATGATGTTTCAGGGGCTGAAACCAGCAACCAGTGACTATTTCTGTTGGGAAAATGACAGGATAGAATTAAATCGGATTGTGACTAGAACAGATAAATAGATCAGAAAGACAAAAAGACTGATGGGTCAATTGTCAATAGATAAACATAAACATATAATATAGAATTCAATAGATAAACTTCTATATGATATATGATTGTATGTACAGTAGAATATCTATATATATATAGTAATCCCTTAAAAGATAGGAGAGTAAAAAAACTTCCAAATCAGTTGTTAATTGCGTTTCCATTTTTCTTGGGGCGTTGCTATATATATACATATTATAATACATATCTAACATTGTTAGTTTTCGATATCCCATCCTATCGATATGATATCCCGAATCTATCCCTATTATATCCCATTATATACCCTCTGGTCAATTAAGAGTTCGACCTGAAACTGACTAATCATATTGGGAATATCTATATTCAGTTGGGAGTATTATTCCCAATTATTCCGAATATACCATAGATATCCCCTCTGTTAAATCCCATTCTAGACCCTCTGGTAAATTAAGAGTTCGACCCTGAACATAGCCATTGTTTAGGCCTTCATCCCATGACCCCAAGGCAGATCGTCCTGGGGTTGAAGATTTCTCCATCTTGATTTAACGTGATTTAACAGTATCCTGATATATATATATATATTATGGTATATAATAATATAGTATGATATATGGATTATAATATTTTTTAAATAGTATCTCGGTAAATTTCATCGCGACCGAGCCCTGTGCGACCGAGCCCTGGAATCATGGTTTATGTTAGGGAAATCATCCCCAAATGGCCTTACAATTCAGGTTAGTGAAATACTATAATTTACCATAATTTACCCATATATATATATATATTCCCTATTATTTAATGTACCCTATGATTTCCCAATGAATATGAATGTAATTCATACGGATACATATATCCATATCCAATATAGATTATAATTGTATATAATTATATCCAGCCATTAATCCTAGATCATTCCCATATATATACATATCATATTCTGATGACAATGCATATCTTATATCTACTGATAATCTACAGATATATCCCAGTAACACCCTAATATAATATACTGTAATATATGGTATCCCATTAGATATATATATATATTATATAAATTCACGATATGGCGCTGTGTAGATCTGTATAGTTTGCCTTTTTACGTGTTCGCCCAGCGATCATCGCCAACCTTAGGACTTCCTGTCTCCGCCATTCATGCCCGAGACCACGAAACAGGGAGGGAATGGCCTCAGTAAATCGGAACGAGAGCCTGGGCTGGAGGAAGTCAGCAAAAATAGGGGACTTCACTGGGGAATACCATAGGAAAACCATGGGAAAACCATAGGAAAATGGAGGTTCACCCGGCCTGGTAAACGTTTACATAACGAACTGGAAAGATCCACCATGCTATCAATGGGAAAATCCACTATTTCGACTGGGCCATTTTCAATAGCTATTTGACAAATTACCAGAGGGTAGGGGACTTCACTGGGGAGTTCAAGCAGAAATTGAGGATTTACCATCTGGTTATGGAAAACTGGAAAACCACCATTATTAAGTTCGGTAAACCATCTATTTCTATGGGCCATCTATACCATGGCTATGTTAAATAACCAGAGGGTAACTGATTTAACCATATATTCCAACCATTTCAGCGATTGAGTTTGGCAAATTCCATGGACTTCGGTGGGAAACTCATCTCTTGGAGATGTTTGGACGTTGTCATTTTGCATGGAAAGGGATACAAGGACCCCGCCTTGCTATGAGTTGGTTGTTCCATCTAACTATAGATATATCTATCATCAACCATGTTGTAAACCTAGTGGTTTGGAACATTTTTTTTATTTTTTCATATATTGGGAATGTCATCATCCCAACTGACTTTCATATTCTTCAGAGGGGTTGAAACCACCAACCAGGTTGTAAACCTATAGTTATAAACCACCTTGCCTGGTTAAATGCCATCCACATTAAATCCCATGTCCCATTCAGTCTCATTAAACGCCTATAATACTTGGTATAAGTACGATAAGACCATAAGATTTCCTATTAAAACCCAGGAACTGCTGATATTCCCATGAATATTCCCATGATATCACCATTTTTGATTCCACATCGAAGCCGATTTGCAAGCACCCAGGATCAGATGATGCAGTGTGTCTATTTTATGCCTCTTGGCCAAGGGAAGCTTTGGTTATACCACTGCTGGTTGCTTACTAGGCTCTTGAAAAGCCAGAATATAGCTTTTTCATGCTTTTTCGGTTGGTTCCTGTTTTTAACCAGCTTATAGTATCTTATACTTACATATTGACTCATATATCTAGCTATATATCTAGCTATATTATAGCTATATAAATATATATATATGCTATGTATATATTGCTTTCCGTTTCAACTCGAAGCCCGCGCCAACCTTAGACCTCGCCATGAGGCCAATGGGATCCCAGGGATCCACCGAACGCGATGAATTCAATGCATTTCGCGATGAGCGGACCGTAGGCAGCGCCTGAGAACCGGCCGAAAAGCCATATAGAAACCCAGTGGCGGCGACTGGCGGGTGTACTTTTTGTACTTTTTTTTTGGGGAATGTTCCAAAGGTTGTTTTAGACATGTTGGATGTATTTCATGGCAAAACCAGGGGATTTGAGTGAAGTCCGGATGTTTTTTTTGTTTGAACGTCCCTATCTGTCACTGAAACCCGCTTTTTGGGTTCTTGGTTTTTAGTTTCACCCATGGCAGCATGCGAGACCTTTTAGCCTGCTCTGCCTTGTCGTCGGAGTTATGAAATTAATCCAATTGTTCTATGTACATGTATTATATATAATGTATAATATATGTATATATGTATATATATATACATGTATTATATATATAATGTCAAGTTAGGATTAATAAACCCCGCGGTATTAATCGACCCCCTCTGCCAAAAAAAAATGTAATTTAAAAACAGGTCCCCCAGGATTAATAAACCGTTTGGCTGGGACATGATTAATCAACCCCCTTTGCTGAAATCCATTTTTTTTAACCAAAAGTTTCAATTGGTTTCCTTTTGGTTTCCTTTTGTTATATTTAAGTTGAAACCGCGTGAACACCAGAACCCATCACTGCTGATCATTGAAAATTTGAAAAAACAATTCCCCAAATGATCGATTTCTAATTAAATTCTTGATACTGAAATCATCAGTTTGGATAGCTCCCAAAGGGTACCCCCCATGAGCCCATGCCCCCCATTAATAATAATCAGGGTTTGCCCCTTATTAATCAACCCCCATGTCCCTAATGTTTTTTCTTTGGATTTGCCCATTCCCAATGTCCTCCACTTTCAGCCGATAGTTTTCATATCCCAAATTTTATGGTTCAGGGTCCGTTTATTTAGGGAGGATTCAGGAAAGACCTTGCAAGGTATACCCTGACCTATAGGGGGGTTGATTAATCCGATGTTAGCACTATTATGTATAATATGTATACATATATATATATTTATATTTATAATGTATCACATGCTACATGGGTATGGATCAATACCTATAGATACATTTTTAGTGGGATGAACATCCATTTACCAGCTATTTTGGGGTTCACTAGGTACCAGGGTTTTGACCCATCCCCACATGTGCAATTATACATATATCAGACTGTCAGAATCTGGTGAAATCTGTCAGATTGCAGGGCTTGAATCCCAGCAGGATCGCCGTGGTTGGCCCCCAGCGAGGGGGTAAACATTCGCAGACTGAGCGAACGAGCGTTGTCCAAAAAGGGGAAGAGGGGAAGCTGGACATTTCCACGTTTTGATGTGATGTTCTGAAAAAGTGTGTTCCATTCGAACTAGATATGTGAACACACACATATATATATATGTATATATATATATGTATATACATATGTATATATATATACATAGATATACATGATTAATATATATATATATAGATATACATATACATGTAGATTAGATATTATATATTACTAAGGTCTGTGATTTCCATTCAAATTGGAAGAAGCCCTCCCAGCGCCCATGGCTGGGATGGATGGTTTCCGCCGCAACGGGATCTCCCAGAAATCAACTGATTATAATATAATCATTGTCCATAACATCAATGGTTAATTAGGTATTATATATCAATGGCTAATGATTACTATATTATGGTTAGGTATCTTTTGAATCTTTTGAACAATATCATATCATCAACTCATATTTTGAAAGCACTAGTCATCTTGATGTTTTCCCAGCGAACTAAACCTCCATAAAAATGCTTGGGATTTTCCAGCTATGTTAGTCACAACCAGATGGTAATATCATCAGTCATCAAACACCAATATCTACCCTCCAGTAAACCAACATACATACAGAGAGCCCACGAGAGGGCGACCACCGTCCAACTCAAAAAAAAGCTTCGTGCTCGAGACGAGAGTCCACCATGTGTAGATGATTTTTAACGGAAAAACCCTGGATTACGGTCGCTACGTTAGTTTACTGAGATATATTGAGCCAGCAAACAAGATTGCTTAAAGTGTGACGATTAATAAAAGGTGCTGTTCCGAACTGGGACAGTTACCACATCTTCCTGGGAATTCCAGGATCCTAAAATGGAGGTACTGTACCACACAAGGCCATATTTTGGGTGTATATTCCCTTACATAGCCCTAAAAAATAGGCCTTGCATATGGTAGGCACCTACATTTTAGGATCCTGAAATGGCCATTGACCACAGACCAGTGAACTCACCACCAACAACCACGAAAATTTGTGGGCGAATCCCATCCCGCCCAAGAGTCCAATAAACTACGGGTAAAATCACCATGTTTAATGGGAAAACTCACTATTTCTATGGATAAATCACCATTTTAACAATAGCAAACTGTGACATAACCAGAGGGTACCCACCAAAATGAAGCCCTGGTTTATTGGATCTTTTCAATTGGAGGGCACGTGCCCTGTTGTTTGTGGGGTAGCCTCCAGGAGTTTGCGAACTGGAAACCACTGCCCAGAAATTCCCAGTATCCTCTTTTCAGACACCATCATGTAAATATGTGTGTGTATATATATATATATGTGCACATAATGTAGACACATGTATCCCAGTTCTGTTTTGTTGTGGACTTACCCAAGTACTAGCCGTGCTTGTGCGGATAATTATCAGATTTCAACCAGGATTTCTTAGAACCGGACCATGTTCGAATCCCAACTTCTAAAACATGCTTGAACCAGGATGTATTATAATGTATTATATGTATATGTGCATGTACACGCACAGATACAGAAGGTATATATATGTATATACTACCACTAGATTTGTTTGACCATTTAATTCGACGATTTCCAATTTCCCCAGCTACAAACCTTCGTTTAATTCGATGAAAACGTGACGTGAAGAGTTACCCAAAAAATTCTTCCTGCCAGGGGATCATTACGTGGTGAATGCCATCGCCACACATCCGCGTGATCTGTGTGCGAAATCCCAGGGGATGTGGTCGCGAAAACCATGGGAAAATCATAGGAAAACCATAGGAAAATGGAGGTTTACCCTCCGGTAAACGTTTAGAAAAAACTGTGGACACCCTTGTTTATGGGTCATTCAACTATTTCAATGGCAAATTTCAATAGCTTTTTGTATGTTTACCAGGCCGGGTATCCTTTTGGTGCTGCAATTTTCAATCGCCATCCAGGGATTTTTCTGGAGTTTTTCTGCTATTTTCGGGACGATCTTTGGATGGCCAACGTGTGTGTCTTCATTAAAATTGTAGTCAAACCAACTATATACTCGTATCACTTGGATGGCAAACTGTATTATAGTATCATAATCCAATTATATCATAATCCAGTTGAAGGTGCAGATGGGAAATGGGTGATTTCTCATGGGATAAAGAGCAGGATAGTAGGATCGGAATGAGATTATAATGGGATGATCATCTGTATATATATATATATATATAATGCTGGTTGGTGGTTTGGAACATGAATTTTATGACTTTCCTTATATTGGGAATGTCATCGTCCCAACTGACTTTCATATTTTTCAGAGGGGTAGGTCAACCACCAACCAGTTATCCACTTCTATCCAATTATGATTTATATCTCACATGGATTGAAACCGGTAGGATTTCATCATGTGATTTATGTGCATCCCTTTTTTGACAGGCCACTGATAAATACGAAAGTCAGCCATGCAATCGTAAGTGGTGAACAGTTATGAACATATTGTTTATATATGTATGTATATATATATACATACATGTATATCTTGACACTAAGTGGATGGACTAATGGATGAACTATATATCTATATAGTTATCCTAGTTTCATTTTGTTTATACATATATATATATTGTTTAGTCAGATTTACAGAGTGTATCTGATTTACTCAGGTCAACATAATCATACCATTTATAGCTGAATGAACTCACCATGACTGGTCCTGCACATCCAAGGGGTGAAATGGGGTATGATAGCCATTCTCTTTGAGGGTAAATTGAGCTATATTAACTATATATATATATATTAAATGCTTGATATGAAAATGTGAATTAGTTTCGTGCAAACTAGCTAGATTGTTGTTGATGATGATGGTGATTACTATCATTATCATTATCATTATCATTATCGTCATCGTCATCATCATCATCATCATAATCATCGTCATCATCATCATAATAATAATAATAATCATCATCATCAGTATTATTATATACTATTAGTATTTCTATTATTTATTTTATCATTATCATTAGTTTGGTTCAATCTCTGTTAGTTTTTTTTTGGTGCGTCGTTCACAGTTCAACGTAACTCGCTCAGGTCTGGCAACCAGTGGCATTGACACCACTGCAGGGTGCCACAGAACCGACATAGCGACAGACCATTAGGGTACCGGGGTACCCCCAGTTTTACAATGGTTTATCCTACCCTCTGGTAATTTAACATAACTATGGAAAACCACCATTTTCAATGGGAAAATCCACTATAAATGGTCATTTTCAATAGCTATGTTAAATTACCAGAGGGTAATTTTTCTGTAAATAATGGCTATTTCTAGGTTTTCTAAGTCATGGGGGTACCCCCAAATCATCCTTTTGCACATCGCCCGAAGGACCAAACAGCAACTTGTTTATCGGTGAGATCCCTCTGATATGGGAGTTTCCTAAAGTGGGGGTACCCCAAAATGCGGAAAAAACCGATTGAAATTTGGATGATTTAGGGGTACCCAGCATTTTAGGACACCACCACATATATGTTTTATAGCTTTCACTCCAAGAAATTTGCAGCAGAACTTAAATCATGGAGGGTTCTCCCAGTACTCTCGAGGAAAGTGCACACAGATCCGATCCATCCATGATTTTTGCATCTGACCCAGCCATTGGGCATTGCGGATATTGTCATTTGCTGGCTCCAAATTGGATGGTTACTAGCAATGATCTACAGTGGTGGCTCCATTGGTATACTGTTGAATATGTCTTTTGCACACTTGAAATAGTAAGATGCATCTGATTTTCTGATTCAGGATTTTTTACATAAACCCCCAGTGACCAACAGGGAGGGTATCAATTTTTAGTAATTCCTCAGTTTTTTTTGGGGGGGTCAGAAATCTACCCCAGAAATCTATGGTCAGACGTCAGCGACCTGATGCGACCTGTGGCTAGACCCTAGGGATTCCTAGGGATTTCACATCGCCATGTTGACCGGAGGGTAGGTTATCTGATGTTATATTCTCTATCCATATCCATAGTCATGGGGGTTTCCATAGTCATCGGGGTAGCCCAACAAACTCAATGGATGGTTTATTTTGATGGGAAAATCCATCTAACATCCATCTATAAATGGATGCTTTTTTGGACCCCTATGACTTAGGAAAACCATCCTTGGTCATGGCGCCGCTTTCTGCTGGTGATTTTCACTGGAAAATCCTTCTCCATGTCTTCCTGGGCACCCATTTTTCACGGTAAACATCACATTGAAATTCCGAAATCAGAAATCTAGAGCTGGTGGTTTGGAACATGACTGAAAACTTTTCAATGTATTTGGAATGTTATTCGAACTGACGAACTCATATTTTTCATCCCAACTTTTGGTAAACCTCAATTTTCCTATGGTTTTCCTATGGTTTTCCTATGGTTTTTCCTATGGATCCGATGAATCTTGCGAGGTGAAGATCTGGATGCCCAGCCGCTCCGAGGAAGCCATGCCGTGGGGGACACAGTGTTTAATCACTATTTAATCATAATCACTATTAAATTCACTGGATTGGATTTAATCATGTTATCCAGTGTTTAACATTCACAGTAGTGATGTATATATATATATAATCATATCATGTTTATCTGGATTTATCATGTTATAGAGTTATAGCTGATATAGAGTTATTGGATTTATCATGAATTTATGGGATTTATATATAATTATATATACATACTGGTTGGTGGTTTGGAACATGAATTTTATGACTTTCCATACATATATATATAGGGAATGTCATCATCCCAACTGACTAATATTTTTCAGAGGCGTTGAAACCACCAGCCAGTGTTTAATCATAATCCAATATCAGATATAACATAATATGGATAGTGTTTAACATTCACAATAAATCCAATATCAGATATAATATGAGAATAAGAGAAGATATGTGATAATAATGAATTATTACTGGATTATTATTGGGTTATTATAAGACTACTGTTAAACAGAAGATATGTGATAAGAGATTGGATTTATTATGGATTATTCTCACTACATAGTGGAATTATCATTTATTATTATTATTATCAACAATCTACTAATCAGAATGTTTGAGATCCAGATGTTAATATGAGCTGTTGATGGATCATCCCATAGTAATAATCAAAATGTATATTTTTCGCTTTGGTGTTTTTTTTACTACACATGGAGGATTTTCATGCGACTTTATGATGATTTCATGATTCTGGCAAACCGACTGGTGAAGGATAGTGGACCATGGCCCCTTCAATTTGTGGATTTTCAGTAAAAAGGCCAGGTCTCCGATGGGCAATCTGGCAATCTGATGTTGTTTGGCCAAACGAGAAAGCGACGACAGTTTCGCAGTTTCTCCACCGCCTTGTTCTGATGGAACCCACATAAACCCGATGAACTCGTTCGTTATATCCTCCACAAACACTTAACCAAGTTTTTGCTGTTTTTTTCTCCAAGTTTTGGGTTTGGTTGATACACCCTAGAGACTAGGGGGGTGGTGATAACGGTGATACAGTTGTGCCGAGGTTGGACCTTGCCAACTTCCCATGGGCGGCCTGGACGCAAGCTGCATCATATTTGGGGTATCAAGGTACAAAAATCACCAGGACATAGGGATTTTGTGGGATGTTTGGGAAAAGAACCAGGAAATTGCTTCGGAAATTGGGCAGTATGTTTCACGCCTGCAAAGTATGATTTTCCGAAATGTGTGTTTCCTATACTAACTAACTGGAAAGTAGTGCTTGAGAGTTATGAGATTAAGAAAATGCGAAAAACATCCAGAAACTATTCAGCAATGACAGACCCCCCAAAATTGTTGTTCCCTTTATCTATCATTTGAACTGATACTTGAGACTTGGGAAACAATCTCCTCCCAAACGTGGATAGGACATGATGGGACACTACTTCCACCATGTCCCCATTGGGTTTTTCCATGTGGGTTAAGATATCTCAAAACTTTCCATGTCCCGTAATTTTATATTATCCCATTCTGACCCGTTATTAAAACGACGACATCTTCCATATCTTTGGTCGAAATCACAGAAAACATGTTTCAGTTCAACCTTCAACATCTTTGATGATATACAACAAATCCACAGTTTCCCATTCATTTTCCCATATTTTCGCCATCTTTGAAACCACATTTTCCCATATGTTCCCATATTTTCCCATATTTTCCAATATTTTCCCAGGGATATTGCCATCTTTGAAACATGGCTGCCCCCCTGGGAGGGCTGAGGTCAAAGAAATCCTCCGCGCCAATAAGACGCGGCACACCATGGCTGCGACGGATGTCCGGGGTCGCAGTTTTTGCACGTCGGTATATATGGAATGTATTCCATTGTATTCCTAAATAGTATATAAATTATATAATTATATATAATTATATATATATATATATACATAATTATATATATATACATAATTATACACATATATATATAATTATATATATATATATACATAATTATACATATAGATATATAATTATATATACACATAATATATGTATGCATGTCTATATTGTGACTTTCTCTTTGGGGAACCAGGGAGTCCAAAAACAAGAAATGAACCACGAGTTCTTCATGGTTCTTTGGTTGGGCGCTGAGGTGCACTTCATGGAGAACGTCTTCGGAGACTTTGAATTCCCGAATTTCGACGAGGCGTGGTCATCTCAATGAACCGAGGCCAGCGAACTGGAAAGCCATGGCCATGGCCAGTTCCTAGATTTACCTAGCTATAAAATGGGTGGATTTTCCGCGATGTGAAATCACCAGAGGATAATCCTGTGTTGACATCATCCATTCTCGGCCTATTTTTTGTATTTTTGTACCCTCTAACCTATTCTTGTGTCATATTTCCTTATTTTGTTGGTGAAATGGTTGTACGATCCAATGTAATTCTTTCTCCCTAATATTGAACAGCCTCTCAATGGTCCCAATAATGTATAAAGTATAAACCCCCTACTAAACCATGGTTTCTGGGGGGTGACTAAATCTTTTGAAGTCGTATTATCAATACGTTCAAATACGCCACTGTTTCCGATGAATTTTCCAGCCAACTGTGGCTAGAACCATCATCAAGAAAAAAGGTTATCCTCGCTATGCCTGGTAATTTGTGAATGTATCAATCCATGTTTGTTTTCACGATTCTTCATGTAACAATGTAGTCTGGGCAAAAAAAATCACGGGCAGATGGTAATCTGGTAGCATGTTCATGGGCAGATGGTTTTTTTCATGTCACCATGTAGCCCATGATCTAATTTTCTGGTAATTTAACAGTTCGCTATTGAACATGGCCATAGAAAAAATAACATGTTGATGTCTCCATGAATAGCATGGTTATTTTTTTCCCATAGTTTTTTGTATTTTACCAGAGGGTAAACCTTCATTTTCCTATGGTTTTCCTATGGTTTTCCTATGGTTACAGAGGGTCATTTTCTTGCTGTAGCTCTTCATAGTTCCATCACCCTTTCGAGGATGATTTGATCTCGTCAGAGGACATGAACAGCCGGGGGCCAGTTTTCCGGGGGTAGCCTCTGGTTATTTAACGGTTTGCGAAGTGGAAAAGAACTATGTTTAAGAGGTAAAATCATGGTAAAATCCATATGTCCATCATCTATAAATGGTTAATTTTCCATATATCCAGGGGGTCAGAACTGCATTTTTGGGATGGTGGGATGGCGGGACGACTTTGGGGACCAAGGTTCACCCAGTGAAGAGGATCAGTGATGGCGTCGGCCCATGGCATCATGGCTAGCCCGCCATGTGGATCCTGAAAAACACCATGAGAACTGGCAAGTCATTCATGGGACGACCCAGGTGACTGTAGGATGGGTAGCTCAACCCAGCAGAGGTGTACCATGGGAATGTACCCCAGTTTTTTTTGCATGAACAACCCATGTCAGCGGGGTAGATAACCTCATCGATTGGTTGCTGAATCACCGATGATCCTTCGCCTCTTGGGTTCCCTCCCCAGCTATGAAAACAGTGGATAGTAAATGTAATTGTTAGTGACGAATACTTAAATGTGATGATCCTGATGTTGAGGGAAAATGGATGAAAATGGAATAACCCTGCATATCAGTTGAAGTTGTTACTTGGGGATGATATTGGTCAATTAGCTGTGCCAGGGACACAACTGCCAGGACATCATACTTCCATCTCAATATGTTCTGACAACAAATCCTCATATTTCTTGGTGAAAGGCGAAAGGCATTTATTGGAGTCAAATCGCCACTTTCTGCTAGTAAAAAGTGCAATTCTCATTGATTAGTCATGATTAATCCAGCATTTTAAATGGTGAACAATTCCCACATTTTTATGATTGCAATGTAAACATCCAAAGTTTTACTTAACATCTCTGGATCTTTTCCAGGATCCCGGCTCAGTTCCTGTTTCAAGGCGTCCAGGCGTCGAAAGAAAAAAGATCACGTCCTCGCAGCAAATTGATATCCTCAATTTTAAGAGAAAACCAGACATACACATATGCATAGATACATGTATATACACATACATACATACATGCATGCATGCATGCATGCATGCATGCATACAGACATACAGACAGACAGACAGACAGACAGAGACACACACACACATATACATACGTACATACGTAAATACATATATCCATCCATCCCTCCGTCCATCCCTGCATGCACATAATTACAATATATATATATATGTATACCTGGTTTGTGGTTTCAAACATTTTTAATTTTCCATAATATATGGGATAGTCCTTCCCATTGACTAATATTTTTCAAGATGTTTAAAACCACCAACCAGATACACATAGTGTGTATATATTCCAATCTATGCTACCAAGATGGCGTTCCTCCCGGGTAGCAGCCAGCGCACGCCTTGAAGCATGTTGGGATGATGAGATCACTTGTGGGCTTTCCAATGGGCATAGCCCAATAGCTGGGTGGTTTATTTGATGGAAAAGCCATCTATAAGATGGGGGTACCCCAATCGATGGATGGTTTATTTGATGGAGAATCCCATCTATAAATGGATGAGAACTGGTTGTACCCCTCATGACTCAGCAAAGCTCCACTTAACCAACACATTTACCACATCTTCGCCACAGAAAAAGCTTCAGGTACGACACGGTGGATGAAGACTGGAAAGCTAGCGACATCTACGAGGCGTCAGAAACTCCATGCAGTGGAACCCATATCATGACTAATCATTCTATATCCTGATATTAATGACATTAATCTATACCAATATCATGACGATAGAATGATATAATTGTAGATATATACACATATATATATACATATACATACATATTACATCATTCTATAATTCTATCGATTTATCTATTCATCAAACTATCTACCCATCTATCCACCCGTCCATCCATACTCTGCGTATACATATATATATATGTATGTACACGCACACATATGTATATATATATATGTATACATACACATAAATATATATATATATACACATGTAAATATGTATATACATATTACATATGTATATGATCTGTGTATGTACCCTTTCGCATCCTGCGCCGGAGCTTCAGGCCTTGCTCGAGGAGCCCTCTGGCGACGTGCCGGAGCGTCCGGACCGCGAGGCGCGACGCGTCGCGTCGCTCCGCGGCCATGGGATTAGTGGCCCTGAGCCATGGGAAAATGTAGGAAAACCATAGGAAAACCATAGGAACATGGTGATTTTAAACCAGAAACATGGGGATTTCATGGGATTTGATAGCTAACTTAAGGTTATACCATGATTGATTGGTTATTTTCACGGGGATTTCATGGGATGGAATAGGGATAGGGGTATTTTTAATGGCTCAACTGGTTAGTAACTGGAATATTACTGTTTTTTTTAGTGGATATAATCCAGTTCTTAACCAGTTAACTAATCCTATGGCCCATCAACGTTATCCATGATAGGTTAACAATTATATGTGGATATGGTCGATAGACGATGGTTGTTTGATTCAATTGATGATTACGGTGCTTATAGAACCCAATATATTGGGGATTATTACCGTCAATAGATAGCATAAACCAACTTTAAAAGCAGTTTGGGTTTCTATGAAGTTAGTCTGAAGTACCCTCTGGTAAACTAACATAACTATGGAAAATCACCATTTTTAATGGGCATATCCACTATAAATGGTCATTTTCAATAGCTACGTTAAATTACCAGAGGGTAGGTTGACCTGATCATTTTCTGCTTGGAATGACCTGATCATTTCGGGGTACATTTTCGGACTGATCCACACCATTCGGGGAGATTGGCATGGAAAAGTTGGGGAGATTGACCCACATTGACCTAGGAAAATTGGGATTTGACCAGAAAAATGGGAACGACCTGCAACAACTTGGGATTTTAGCTGCACACATGTGGAATTCATCTGGAAGAAATGTGGACAGTTGGTGCGCTTTGGGTTTGAGGGTAGTTCTTGGCAAAACGCTTGCAAGCTTTGAGTCTTCTTTGCCCCCAACATCCCAAATTTCACCCTGGTTCCAAATCAGCTGGTCATTTGATTTTCAAATTACCCGGCCTGGTAAACATACAAAAAACTATGGACAGATTCACCATGCTTTTAGTGGGTCAATCCACTATTTCTATGGCCAGAGGCCATTCAGTGTTTCCATTAAGACCTGCATTGGTGATTGACAATATGGACTTCTTTCAGGCTATCTCAGGTTTCAGGATGGGGCCCCAGGGCCCCAGGGCCCCAGGTCGGAATCGCATTCAGTTGGTGCAAATAACATCTTATTTATAATAGTGTATGATAACTATAATATTATATAGGGTTTATAAACCAACTAGGGGTTTATAACTATAATATCAATAGTGTATGATACGCAAATAACTATATTTAGATGGGGCCCCATAAACCAACAAACATTTCACTGGGGGGCCCCATCCTTTTTTTTGACTTTTGTGATCCAAGAAGTGCCTTTTTTTTGGCATCTCTTTGGGATCTTGTCGGGATATGATGTGATACAAGTACTCATGGATATATATATATATAAATTAAGAAATAGATAAATAAATATATATATATACATACATATATATATATACATGTATATATACATATAGCTGAATCACCAGTCAAGGGGATATGAGTGCAACATGGCTTGGGGATTGATTGATGTACAACTCGCCATGACTCGCTATCCGATCTATCCGATCTATGCCCATTAATTCCCATGATCCCAGATTGTTACATCCCAATTATCCCCATCTTCCGAATAATACATTGATATTACTTCATATAATGATAAACCCTCTGGTAATCAAACGTGGCAATGGACAATCCCCTTTGAAAGATTCCGGCTTCCCGGCGTTTTTTACCTCCATGAAAAAAGGGCGTTGTCACCTATGTACACATTTTTTCGATATTTCCTATGTTTTTCCCCATTGTTTCTAGCATTTTTTCCAGCTATGAGGGTGCCCATCATATTATCTAGACATATAAAACCTAATCATCGAATAATAGCTGAATAAGGTCCTATGATATAGAAAATACACTCATCATAATATGGGGATATAATGGAAAGAAATATATATATATATAACCAGATAATATCAGATATATGGGGGGTTCCATGATTGGATCCCCAATAGCTGGACTCTGCACAAGGCACCGACTGTGACGGTGGACGGTGAGGGTATGACTCCAGAAGAGCAGGACAGATTTGGTCGGGATTTTCTTGGAGATTTGGGGACTCATGACATTTAAATACATTTAGTATATTTGATTTCATTTGGATGACTTCGTGGGGTATTTCATTTCGATGATTTTGGTCATGACGGTCAGTAAATATATATATATATATACATACATATATATATATATATACATGTATACATATACTGTATATACAACCACAAAAATTGTTATTCTAATGCAGCACTATACTATTCATGATTATGGGCATAAATGCTACTATACAACCAAACAGCGTAGAAACCATATGATCATAATGCAAGCATTCTTCACCAACCACTGATATACCCTTTGGCAATCAAACACGGCAATGGAAATTCCTCTATCAAGGGAATTTTTTCTCATAGGAACATTATTTATACATGAGGGATTTCCACTTGCAATGTTTGATGACCGGAGGGTAGATCTTGATCTGCTTGGGATCATTTACTAGAATTTCAATCAACAAACCATGAACAAATCCCATCAAATCCCATAAACGCCCATTAAAATCCCATCAAATCCCATGGAAGTCCATTCAAATACCATAGAGTATCCATGACATGACCATGATTTTTCACCAAACAAACAAGGATGCTGCGATGCAAGAGCTCTTCGAGGAGGCAAACAGAGGTGCAGATGGGAAATGGGTGATTTCTCATGGGATAAAGAATAGGACAGTAGGATCGGAATGGGATTATAATGGGATGATCATATATATATATATACATATTTAATACATATATATATATATATATACATATTTAATATATATATAGATACACCCTATGGATCTAATTATCTTCTTAGGAAGTGTTTGGGGTATGATTTTTGGGGGTTAAGTACCTTCTCAGACAGTGTTTGGATCCATAGGGATATATGTATATATATATAATGGGAATTGTGGATATTGCCATTGATATTCATTATTGGCGTTCATGATTATATATTTTTTTGATCCATTATTCTCTACTATTGACCCATATTATTCCATTAATATCCATACTATATCTATACTACTGTGGGTAAAGCAATAATAAACCAACCATTTAGGAATGGTTTATACCACCTATTCATGGTGATTTTGGGGATGGTTTATTATTGTTTTAGCCACATTAGTAGGATTGGAATGGGATCTTTCACCAACCATAGAGATTGCTGTCTTGGATGATCATCGGTTTGTTGAATGGGATGTACCCTCTGGTTATGTCAAAATAGCTATTGAAAATGACCCATTTATAGTTGATTTACCCATTAAAAATGGTGATTTTCCATAGCTATGTAAACGTTTACCAGAGGGCTTTTAGCATGGGAGAATGGGAGAAAATGGATGAACTCCGCTGGAGGGAAAGCGGTGATAAGCCATGGGATTTTAATGGATTTGATGCCCAATTCTTGGACAAGTCCAAGTGATTTTCTTTGAAACCAATAGACATCATGGGTTTTGTCATCATTCTTGACCATTGTGGATGGTCAACGCCCCAATCCCATATTTGAGTTTGTTTGAAAATATGCTCCTCAACATTGCATGGTTGTTCATCATATTCATCATATTTTCAATTACAATACATCATGGGTACCATTTTCAGGCACTCCCAAGTAGATCTTTTGGACGTATGCAATTTTGATCTGTTTGATCTGTTTTGCATGGTAAATGGTTTTTTTTGTTGTCTTTGGATGAGTGAAACCGTACGACGGACGAGTGTGCCACAATTTTCATATTGCTGTCCACGAACGATCAGAATAAGACTTTCCCACATAAGGTTTCTTAGCAGAAACCTTGCACTTGATGGCCTAGATGTGTAATGTGTACATATTCCACATGAAAAATATAGACACATTCATTAAATGTATATTGCGTGTATATATATATATTATATGGGGGTTTCCATAAATGGGATAGCCCAAATAGCTGGATGGTTTTTTTTTGGGTCCCGGCCTTGCAGGTGGCCCACTTGGAGCAGGGCCAACTATGGATCCTAGGCGACAGGTGCGATGGGGATGGGGTTCATCATTGGTATTGTGGAGATTAATATATGTTATAGTTAATATCAATGATATGTGTTATATTGGTTTAATATATTAATATGAAATTGATTTATAACGTTACAATTTAATAAATTTAAACTGATTGTTACTCATATCATATCTATATTGTTAATTAACTGGATATATGATATATGTTATTAGATTTATGTCACTAGATATTGTTCATCTTAATTAACAACTATGTCAAATTAAGTAAACATATGTTACTGTGCACCAGAGCAACCACTGTTAACCACTAAACAACTATGAATCACCGTTATTAGGCATTATCAAACGCCCATTAGATAATATTAGCTATAAAGCATATTTCAACTATAGTATATAGTACTATTAGTAGATTCTTAGCCATTCAGCTACTATTAGTAACAATATGATTAGTATTATTTGAGACGTATACCATATATTTACTATAGTAACATAACTATAGTGTAATACTATTTGTTCCGTTTAGCTATAAACCATATTGAACTATTACTGGTTGGTGGTTTGGAACATGAATTTTATGACTTTCCATATATTGGGAAGGTCATCATCCCAACTGACGAACTCATATTTTTCAGAGGGGTAGGTCAACCACCAACCAGAATGTATGTTAGAGTTAATATGTGACCTATCTAGTTATAATGAATTAGATATTGATTGTTACTTAAATCACCATTATATCATATATTGAGGGGTTGAAACCACCAACCAGTACATATATATATATATATATTAATAGTTATATTCTATATGACTGGTGATTTCTCCACTATAAACTATGGTGATATATATGGAATGATTATTAGTATATACTACTATTAGTAGATTATTAGCCATTCAGCTACTATTAGTAACACTATGATTAGTATTATTTGAGACGTAGACTATATATTTACTATAGTAACACAACTATAGTGTAGTACTATTTGTTCCGTTTAGCTATAAACCATATTTTAGCTATAAACCATACATATGTCCCAGAGCTTTTTTCGGAGGTGGCTTCGGACCTCGCGGTGGAACGCGCCCATGGCGAAGTGGCCGCGCAGGTGGCCAAGGCCAAGGCGGCCAAGGCGGCCAAGGCGCCGGGGTCATGGGATGTTTAGGATTTAAATTGGATTTAATTGGGATTTAATGGGGTTTAATGGAATTTGATTGGGATTTAATGGGATTTTAATGGAATCTAATGGGATTTAATGGGATTTAAATGGGATTTGATAGGTTTCAAAAGGGATTTTAATGGAATATCATAGCATCATGTTGGGGTTCATGGGATCATGCTGGGATCTGGGGCGAGTTCGGAGATCTGGGTAACCATGGGGTATGGGATCGCCAATCACCTGAAGGTACCCAACCCCCATCAAAAAATGTATTTTATGGGATATTTATGGGATATTTATGGGATATTTATGGGATATTTATGGGATTATATGTTTAAGGGATATTTATGGGATTATATATATATATTATCTGGGGAATTAAGTTTTTCCCGAGAGCGTCTGAGCGCAGGGTTCTTCCAATAGTGGGGGTCTGTATCTCATCTTCTCATCTTCACATCTGCTCATCTTCACATCTGCTCATCTTCACATCTTCACATCTTCTCATCTTCACATCTTCACATCTTCTGATCTTCACATCTTCTGATCTTCACATCTTCTGATCTTCACATCTTCTGATCTTCACATCTTCTCATCTTCACATCTGCTCATCTTCACATCTTCACATCTTCACATCTTCACATCTGCTCATCTTCACATCTTCACATCTTCTCATCCTCACATCTTCACATCTTCACATCTTCTCCTCTTGCCCTCTTGCCCTCTTGCCCTCTTGCCCTCTCCTTCTTTTCTATTTCTCCTCTGAAGGCGGGGGCAGGGGCAGTGCCAACGAGACGGCACGAAACGCAACCCTTTCGCACGAAACGAGGTTCGATCGTCAAAAACTGCGGTAAAATTGCGATTTGCAAGTCCTCCCGCGCAACCCTTTCGCACGAAACGAGGTTCGATCGTCAAAAACTGCGGTGAAATTGCGATTTGCAAGTCCTCCCGCGCACCCTTTCGCACGAAACGAGGTTCGATCGACAAAAACTGAGGTAAAATTGCGATTTGCAACTTGTCCCGCGCAACCCTTTCGCACGACATGAGGTTCGATCGTCAAAAACTGAGGTAAAATTGCGATTTCCGGGTTCCCGTTGCAACTCTTTCGCACGACATGAAGTTCGATCGTCAAAAACTGAGGTAAAATTGCGATTTCCGGGTTCCCGTTGCAACCCTTTCGCACGAAATGAGGGTCGATCGCCAAAAACTAGGGTAAAATTGCGATTTTTTCTGTGTGCACAAAGCTTCTGTGTGCTGTGTGTCAAAGCTTCTGTGTGTAAAAGCATGTGTGTGTAAAAGCCTCCGTGATGTAAAAGCGTCTGTGTGTAAAAGCGTCTGTGTGTAAAAGCGTCTGTGTGTAAAAGCGTCTGTGTGTAAAAGCGTCTGTGTGTAAAAGCGTCTGTGTGTAAAAGCTTCTGTGTGTAAAAGCTTTTGTGTGTAAAAGCGTCTGTGTAAAAGCTTCTGTGTGTAAAAGCGTCTGTGTGTAAAACTGTCTGTGTGTAAAAGCGCCTGTGTGTAAAAGTGTCTGTGTGTAAAAGTGCCTGTGTGTAAAAGTGTCTGTGTGTAAAAGCGTCTGTGTGTAAAAGCTTCTGTGTGTAAAAGCTTCTGTGTGTAAAAGCTTTTGTGTGTAAAAGCGTCTGTGTAAAAGCTTTTGTGTGTAAAAGCGTCTGTATGTGAAAGTGTTTGCGTGTAAAAGTGCCTGCTTGTAAAGCGTCAGGGTGTAAAGCGTCTGTGTGTAAAGGAGTCTGTGTGTAAAAGCCTATGTGTGTAAAAGCGTCTGTGTGTAAAAGCTTCCGTGTGTAAAAATGTCTGTGCGCAAAAGCTTCCGTATGTAAAAGTGTCTGTGTCTAAAAGCATCTGTGTGTAAAAGTGTCTCTCTGTAAAAAGTTCTGTGTGTGAAAAGCTTTACAAAAGATACGATGCAAACTACTGTCTTGTACTTGTGCTATATTGTCTTGATACTCCTCTTTGCGACTGCGTATAACACATCTTTTGTATATTGTTTTGTAATATGGTGTCTCCATACCAACAAGAGAAGACCCTGCTCCTCTACGCTCTCGGGCCATCCGTCGTCTAGTTTTTTGGGATGAATTTGAGTGTGAGATCACGTGGTGATGCTAGAATGATGTATATGTGAAGATGTCTATACATACACGTGGTGGGTCTCTATCTTGCATAGACATAGACATCACATAGATATCCAAGTATATATGAATAATTACTGGGATCGATTCCCATTATTGTTGGTGATATCATATGAAATATTCCAGCAATTGATGATTATGTAGCCATATAGCCCATATTAACAACATATTGTTGATCTATTTAGGTTACCCTCCTATGAACATAAAGCACCCCCTCCCAGCTGACCCAGCTGACAGGCGGTGGAAGGCCAGGACGCGGACAAGGAGGCGAAACGCCAGAAGCGTCGGGAGTATCGCGAGAGGAAGCGCCTTGGACTCGGAGTTTTTTTTGGGGGGGCAGGTTGTGAATTGCAGATGTATTTATCAGATATATGTCTATGTCTATGTAGATGTCTATGTCTATGTAGATGTCTATGTAGATGTAGATGACTATGTCTATGTATATATATATATATAAATTATAGAGTATATATGCAATGATCTGAAGAAATGACTGCAAAACCTTTCGCAGAGAATGATTTTGGTAGATTCTGAAACGTCCCCGACAGTTTTCCCCGACAGTTTTCGGAAGTCCTCCAGATTGACCAGCCAAGATGGCAGCGGATTTTCTGGTGAGGGTAGCAGGTGGTAGGCCAATTTGGCCTTGATGGGTATTTTATGTGAGGATTTTGCATTTTTGGAATCGCAATCTTGGCACAGCTTCGAACAGAGTGTTAAACAAGAAACGATATTTGCTTTGTGAATGTGGAGCAATTACCTGATCCATCGATAAACATTCCTCAAAAGAAAAAATACCTACAGTTGTCGTAGTTTACGTATACTGGGGGCAATATATACCCCGGCGTATATTGCTCTACCCAGTACATACCGGGTATATACCTATCACATATTGATCACCTATGTTTAGCAGCAATATATACCAGGTATGTGCCTGGTATATATTGCTCAGGACAGTATACGCCGGGGTCTATATTGCTCCCCGGGGTCAATATTGTACCCATCTGATGGGTAGAAGCCCTTGAATTTTCCCATATTGAGAGCGGGTTTTCATCACCAGTTACACTTGAATTTGTTGATGTTTTTCTTTCAATTTTGGAAATCCATTACGAACAGGGAATCTATATAGATAATATATATATATATGATGTTAGGTTTGTTTGGTGGTTCTCAAACAATTCCAAGCAGAAGATCAAATCTTTCCAACCATTTGCCTTCAAACTGACACAGCAATGTAGGAACATCGGCCATCGATCCTCCCGCGCCAGGAAGCTGAAGCAACAAGCTGGGCTCTTCATCAAAGCCAAGGACTTGGCTGGTGAATCCATGATTGATCAAAGGGTGAATTTCCGGGCGAAGATAGAAAGATCAGAGAATGGGATAGGCCAAATAGCATACCATACCATTTAATAGTTAAACATGAAATGGGATCATTAGGAAATACTAAATGGGATATATATTCTAATTATTAACTATTAAATGGGATATATATATATATATTCTAAATGTATCCAAACCATTCCATACCATTAATATCCCATGATTATGGTATTTAAGAATATATATTTATATATATATATCCCATTTAATAGGGAATAATTATCTCATAGAATACTTGGTATGGTTTGGATCTCTTGGAATCCCTATGTTTTGGTGAACCACCAAACCGAGTAACATACAGATTTCACAACCAAACGTGGGGATATTTCAGAGGACCGCATCCTGGGTGTCACAACGCACAGGAGAATCCCAACGTCTATGTCTCGGGTCTGTCGCGCACCAAGGAACCAAGTTCGCGACGTGGTGCAGAGCACTGGGGTTTGTTGAACCAAAAGTGATCAGCATTATAAGGGTTTGTCTGAAAATAGTGTACCCCTACACCCAATGGTTAATGATCATTATCCCTACTAAATGGCTATAATTGGGGGTATACCCCATTTTCAGACATACCCATAAGTGATACTGTAAGCGCTGGAAAGCGCATCGATTAGATGCACACATGTTATTATGCTCGGGGAAGGTAATTGAGGAAAGCGCATCGACATGTGTTGCCGATGGGAGAAAAGCATGTTCCATTTCAAATTCATGGCTTTTTGCTAGCCATATGGTGCAAATCCCTAGTGAGAATGGTTGCTGTGAAACTTGGATGAAAACAATGATGAACACATGAGAAATGGAGCAATGAAAACAAAGGACGAACACTATATAAAAAAGGAAAAATAAAGAACACGGATCAATACCATGTAAAAAACATATCCCAGCAAGAGACCCCAAGCAATGTGGGGGAGTGGGAGGATAATGTATGATAATGTGGATGATGATGGTGGTGGTGACGATGATGATGATGGTGGTGGTGGTGATGATGAGGATGAGGTTGAAAATGTTGCGGACGATGATGTTGAGGATGATAATGTTGCGGAAGATGAGGTGGAGGAGGATGATGTTGCGGAAGACGAGGTGGAGGATGATGATGTCAAGGGGGAGGAAGATGATCATGTTGAGAATGATGATGTTGAGGAGGAAGATGATGATGTTGAGGATGATGATGTTGAGGATGATGAGGTGTAGGATGATGATGTTGAGGATGATGATAATCTGATCAAGGATCGGCCTTTATTACTACCGTAAGAACCCCTCAGTGTGGACACACTGTTTGGGAATAGGAAAGATGGTCAGGATCAGGGCTCAGGTGGGCTGGGAGACACTGGGCATGTTGTTTGATCTCGCTCAGCATGTCGCTCACATCTCGCTCAGATCCAGTATTTCCCCTACCAAAAAACGATAAATTGCTTTCTTCGAGTGATCCCCACCAACTGAAATTCTGTTTGACATATATTCATATATATTCTAACATTTTATTTTGCATTCTATCTGAGATATATTCTGACAGTCTATCTGACATAAATTCTGACATTCTATTTGGCATTCTATCTGACATGTCTTCTGACCTTCTTTCTGGCATTTTATGAGATATCTCTTCGGAGATTCTTTGTGGTCGACGTCCGGCAGGGAACACTCTCATCCTGAGCTTGCTGTTCGGGTCCGGCGGGGAACACTGTGATCTAGCGCTTGCAGTTGAGGTCCGGCGGGGAACACAGCGATCAGAAGCTTGCAGTTGAGGTCCGGCGGAGGAGGCGGAGGAGGCGGCGGAGAAGGAGGACGCCAGTTGACATGATATCTAACAACCCTCACCAGACAGGTGGGGAACAAGTTCGACAAGCTTGTTTATATGAGAGCTTGTGAAACATCGACGGGCCTGAATGTTTGAAATCAAATGCTCGCCGCAAGAACGATCGGAGTTACATGGGGAAAAGATTCAACAAGTCGATGAAAACTAACGTGTACATGTATACCCAGATGATGTTCTCCCCATAGTAACTATAAGAGTTGATGCAAATAAAACCGCTGTTGTTAAGACATATGACAGGGATCGTGCGGAGTTACATGGGGCAAAACAATTGAGGTAACTTTCTCCCATCGTTCATGTACGGAGTTCCAGTGTAGGGAAAACTTCCCGGGTAAATGTTGATGTACATTCCGGCAACATCAGTACATGATATAGATATAGCGTTAGCGGATATAAAGTGACAGCTTGGCAAAACCACTACTATTTCGAGTCTTTTCCCAAATTTACTATAATATGGGAAAATTGGATGGCTTGCGTGCAACTTGAGAATTGGCCTAACCATCTAAATTTTGGAGCTGATTTTTGGAGCCAACTCGCTAAGTTTTGCTTGTAGTGATCTGGAAAGCTACGGTGGATGGAAGAAATCCTGCACCAGCTGATAGGTGGTTTATCCCACTATTTATAGGGTTTCAACCATCCAAGGTGGTGCAGGGTTGCTTCCATCCACAGTATGACCAGTTTTTGTGTCCGCTTGCCTTCTATCCCCGTCTTGGCCAATTGATTTTCCCTAGGCCTCCAGACACCACCGCCCAGGACTGATCAGTTTTTGTCGCCAGGGCCATGTCTCGCATGGTTCCTGGCTACAAAATAATGATAACCGATGAATTAGCTGCAAACAGAATCCCTTTTTTTGTCGCAAGTCTTAAACATGGAAGTTTCCTAAGTCATGGGGGTACCCCCAGCTTATCATCCATTTTATCTTCGGATTTTCAATGAAATAAACCATCCATTTCCCCAAGAAATGTGTCGTCCAATCCCACCAGGAACTGGACCCCCTCTTCAAGCGAGCCGGAGTCCTTAAGGAGCCATTTTATATCATGACTATCATGGCACCTGACCAGATTCAGATCATGACTTGAAACCTCACCATTTTAATATAATTTAAAGACTTTGAACCATGTTAAATCACCAAATAACCATAAAAATGACTTTCAACCATGTTAAATCACCAGCCATAAAGTTAACCCTTAGCCATTTGGGTCATGGCTATTTTGCCACAGAAATCCTAACCGCAACTCGTCGATCTTCGTCGCTTCACCTCGACGCCAGTTGGACATGGAAACCTGTGCCAGCAAGATCCGCGTCTACACCGGAGCAGATGGGAGGCCTTCGGCGTTCGTTTGCGCGCGCTGTTGGCGATGTTGCTGAATGATGTTGAATGTTGTTAGATTGTTGGGAACTAATTCAATCCACATCGGAATATGATGTTGCATGCCATTTGTTGTATGTTGTTGTTGATTCGCGATGTATTCCTGAATTGCATTGTTGTTTGTCGGTATCCTCATTGCATCCTCCGTCTGTCATCATATTCTTTGCTTGAAAAGGCCCTTATTCCTGCTATTGTCCATCTCAGCCATTTCTGGATGGAATATGTTTGAACCAGTTGAACTTGATTTATTTTTTCCCACGCCAATCCAACCTTATCATAACCTTTCACCATTAAGAAAATGCAAAATCTTCATATTTGCTCAGCAGGAAATCCTCCATTCATGCATGTGTTAACAAAAAAGCATCTTTTGCAGGAATTGGGAAACGTCACATTTTAGGGACCTTCAAATATCTGTTGGATATTATATCCCCAATAGTTGGGTTATGTTTGACTGGACATTTGCCACACACTGTTTTATCGTATATTTATATATTGTACATTCTCTCTCCATATCGTTTCCCCACGATTTTGCGCATCAAATCTTTACCAGCGCTCGACATATCAAAATCTCCCAGCACATCTGAATACATGGGTAGTTCCATGCTAATTTCGATTGATTTACCTCGTGTTTCCAGTCTTCCACATGATTTTTCTACTACGACTTCCCCTATTTTGGTTAGCATTTTTGACGATATGGCCAAGTTTGATTGCGTGTGACGGTTTTCATAGTAACTTGTAGCATCTTCTAACATGTTTCACATGACCGTTTTATTATGGCTCAAGCCTGTGCAGGAAAGGTGTGACCGCAGGGTTTGAACTGCCCAAAACTCCGTTCATGGTAGCGGAGCTGCTGGTGTGAAAGAACTGTGAAAGCTGCAGCTGTGAGAAGGCTGCAACGGGTGTGGCACAACCTGGGGTTGCACTTGCAACAGTTGCAACGCAGCCAGAGGGCAAGGCGCCGTTTGGCTGCCACTTTCCCTCGTGAGGACTAAGTCCACTTGGGTGCTTCACCTGAGGAGGACATGTCCACTCCAGAGATGCAAGCCTCAGGTGGCGAGCTGCAGGCTCTAAGACAAGAGTTGGAAAGGCAGAGACAGGAGCACACCCAGGAAGTCGAACGGGTGCGGCAAGAAAGTGCCCAGAGGCTTCAAGAAGGGACACAGGCGGCATTGCAAGCGCAAGGGAATCTGGGAATGGTTCCACAAGTCATCCAAGAGATGGGTAGAGCACTACAGACGGCAATTAGTGACCAGAATAAGGAGCTGGTCGAAGCTATGAAGGACTCCGGAAAGAAAGATCAACTGTGGTCGACACGAAAGGATTGGGAAAGCCCACAGCCAATTCAGCGGTGAAGCAGAACAGTACTTGCCATGGAGACATCGCATGGCACCGTGCATCTGCTCAATCTACCTGGGTTGAGAGAAGTCCTGGAATGGTGCGAAGAAAGAGAGTAAGAGCATCAGCCCAGACGAGTTGGACAAGGCGTTTGGAGAAAGCGCCGATGAAATCGACAAAGTTCTAGAGCTGGTAGAAAAACGGCGAGAACTATCTTCAGTTCTGCAGATGGTTACCCACAAGGAACCGGTTGAAATAGTGATCAGCTGTGGCGTCGGAGGCTTCGAGGCTTGGAGGCGTCTCACGGGGCGCTATGACCCGGCAACCGCGTCATGAAAAAGGACAATGTTGAAGGCGGTAATCAGCCCACAGAAGCAGAAGCTGGAGGTGTTGCCGCAGGCAATAGAAGAATGGATGGATGCCATTCGAACCTATGAGAAACGCAAGGACGCAAGCGGCAAGAGGACCGCGATCCCAGATGAGATCAAGACGGCAGCACTGGAGGCTATGTTGCCCCAAGACCTGGAATCACACGTGCAACTGAACCAGTCTCGGTTCAACACCTTCGACGACCTCTTGGAAGAGATCAATCCTTATGTTGAGCACAAGACTGGCAAGAGTCTCAAGATCGTGTCCGCTGCAAGCGCCCTTGCCAACCAGAATGCTCTTGGTGACCCGATGGATGTTTCATCTGTTGGGTACAAGAGAGCAGGAAGGGCAGCGCAGCGAATTTTCTTGGAAGCTGCAGCAACTGCGGTAAAACAGGGCACAAAGCAGCCGACTGTTGGGCGAAGGCAGGTCAGAAAGGCCAATCGACAGGACAAGGCACGTACTCCAAAGGTTCAGGGACCGCGACCACTGGGACAGGCAACAAGGGAAACAAAGGGTCGAAAGGAGGCCCTAAAGGAAGCAAAGGAAAGAACTCGAAGGGCAAAGGATCTAAATCTAAAGGAAAGGGTCCTGGCAAGAAAGGTAAGGGCAAAGGTCTCAACAATTTTGAAGAAGAATGGGCCCAGGAGGACCAGACGGCCGAACAAGGATGGGAAGCGAGGAAGAAGATTGGGCCGACGACGGCCAAGAATGGCAAGAGAGTAATGGATTTCTGTTGGGCGGTGTCGAAGCAGACGAACCGAAAGACAAGCCCAAGGCAAAGCAGAAAGGAAAGTCCAAGGGCAAAGGCGGAGAAGGTCGAGCAGCGACCACCACTGCCACAGCGACGTCAAGCAGTTCGTCTTCAATGGCGACCACTCCTGCGAATCCGCCACTCATGGCCGGACTTGGAGGACTGACGTACGATGTGGAAAACATGAGCGACGGAGATGCCGCTGCCTTGGAGACTTTCTTGCGGTCGGGACTTGCTGCACTGCAAGCTATACTACCAGTAGTACCCGCACGAGGCGGGGCGGAAGTTGCCTTAAAGATATATATGTATATATAAGACCTTTCTCATCTATAGAACTTGCATGCGCCGTGCGCCAGCCAAGCCCGTGCGTGCATGCATTCTTCGAAAGTGGTGTCCTGTTTCACATGTCACATTTGAAGCTCCACTTCGCACTTCACACTTGACAGTCTTCACACTTCACACTGCACTCTTCACAGTGCGCTCTTCACACTGCACCCTTCGCAGTCAACACTTCACACTGTACTCTTAAGACTCCACACTTCACACTGTACTCTTAAGACTCCACACTTCACACTTCACAGTCCACACTTCACACTTCACACTCCACACTTCACACTTCACAGTCCACACTTCACACTTCACACTGCACTCTTCACGCCCCACACTTCACACTGCACCCTTCACACTCTACACTTCATCTCATCTGAGCTCTTCTCACCTTATCCCAGCTCATCTCCTCTCTTCTCATATGTCATCTAAGCTTTCATGAATCACTTCCCATTACTACTACTAAGGAACTTGCATGCGCCGTGCGCCAGCCAGGCCCGTGCGTGCGTGCTTTGTGCGAAGCTGTTGCAGTGTTGCCGTCCAAGAACATGACCTGCGCGCGACCCCGGTACAATGCAAACACTTTCCTCACACTTCACATTGCACTCTTCACATTGCACTCTTCACACCCCACACTCCACACTTCACACTTGCACTTCATCTCAACTCATCTCATCTGAGCTCTTCTCATCTCATTCCATCTCTTCCCATATGTCAGCTAAGTTCTTCTTGGCTATTTTCATGTCAAGTACTTCCCAGTACTGATGTCTACTACAAAAGCTTGCACAAAACACGTTCCAGTACTACTTTGTACTACAAAGCTTGCACAAACTACTTCCCAGTACTACTTTGTACTACAAAGCTTGCACAAAACACTTCCCAGAACTACTTTGTACTACAAAGCTTGCACAAAGCAGTTCCCAGTACTACTTTGTACTACAAAGCTTGCACAAACTACTTCCCAGTACTACTTTGTACTACAAAGCCTGCACAAAAGAAATTCCCAGTACTACTTTGTACTACAAAGCTTGCACAAAACACTTCCCAGTACTACTTTGTACTACAAAGCTTGCACAAAACACTTCCTAGTACTACTTTGTACTACAAAGCTTGCACAAAGCACTTCCCAGTACTACTTTGTACTACAAAGCTTGCACAAAACACTTCCTAGTACTACTTTGTACTACAAAGCTTGCACAAAACACGTTCCAGTATAACTTTGTACTACAAAGCTTGCACAAAACACGTTCCACTACTACTTTGTACTGCAAAGCTTGCACAAAGCAGTTCCCAGTACTACTTTGTACTAGAAAGCTTGCACAAAGCAGTTCCCAGTACTACTTGTACTACAAAGCTTGCACAAAACACTTCCCAGTACTACTTTGTCCTAGAAAGCTTGCACAAAACACTTCCCAGTACTACTTTGTACTACAAAGCTTGCACAAAGAAATTCCTAGTACTACTTTTTACTGCAAAGCTTGCACAAAGCACTTCCCAGTACTACTTTGTACTACAAAGCTTGCACAAAACACGTTCCACTACTACTTTGTACTACAAAGCTTGCACAAACTACTTCCCAGTACTACTGTGTACTACAAAGCTTGCACAAAACACTTCCCAGAACTACTTTGTACTACAAAGCTTGCACAAAGCACTTCCCAGTACTACTGTGTACTACAAAGCTTGCACAAACTACGTCCCAGTACTACTTTGTACTACAAAGCTTGCACAAGACACGTTCCAGTACTACTTTGTACTACAAAGCTTGCACAAAACAATTCCCAGTACCACTTTGTACTGCAAAGCTTGCACAAAGCATTTCCCAGTACTACAAAGCTTGCACAAACTACTTCCCAGTACTTCTGTGTCCAAGCAACCTTGACGCAGCCATTACAATGCGATCTGCAGAGACTGAGTTGCTAAACGCAATAGAACTGCGCGCAACGGTGTCGGAAATTGCAGCTCCAAAACCGGATCTCGACGCCAAAGCGACAAAAAGACGATTTTGAAGCACTTTTTAAAAGGAATTTTAAAAGGAAAATTACTATCGCCAAAATTGCAAAAATCTGCTGACAAATCACTATCGCAACCTGGATGCAGCCACTCCAATACGATTTACAATCTTCAGCTGCAAAAGACAATCGTATTACGCATGCAGCCGCGGCGCCAAGCAACCTTGACGCAGGCATTCCAATGCAATTTGCAGAGACTGAGTTGCAAAACACGATAGAACTACGCGCAACGGCCTCGGAAACTGCAGCTCCAAAATCGGATCTCGACGCCAAAACGAAAAACAACCGATTTTGATGATTCGGGATTTGGTGGTGAAGATTGGATGCTGGCCAGGCTTGCAGTCCCGCAGTCCTCCAGGCCCTTCTAACTTCGCGATGGACGCGGCTTTCCCGTGGGTAGATCGGTGGACGTGCCCATTGGGCTTCAGGCGGAGCTCCAGAAGCACCAGCTCCATCCGACCGTCATCCGGTTTCAGGTGGATGATTTCAGCGACTCGGCGCATGCAGGTGGTGAGCATCAGGGCGTAATGTTTGGAAAGGATGTTGGACACTTCATGTGGTTTCATGAGGTTCAGATCCCTTTCCAAAGGTTTCTTGAGTGAAGGCCTGAGCAGCATTTGTTTCTGCCATCTTCATGCATTTTCTAAACTCCGACATGTTGGCCCTCGGTCTAAGGGATTGACTACCTATGGGAGCCGAACAGTCCGTGGAGCTTTTGGGTTGAATCCAAGGGGCATTTCATGTGGTGCCTCAAAAGAAGCACAGACAACATCAAGCTCTTCAAAATCTTGAGGCGGGCGAAAACGGTGTTGCTTTGCAGAGACTTGAGCAGTATATAAATGTATGCATGGAATGTTTCTGCGAGAAAATCCAGCATGTTATGTGGCAGGAAACAGACCCAGGGCCGGTGGAGCTACGGCGGTGACAATGTCACCTGTATCAACGATGACACGGATCAGTTCCACGTCGACTACGTGGAGAAGAGTGATTTGCCTCCCAACTGGTGCATCCGGAGGATCGCAGCCAACCAGGTAACAGAGGATGCTGCTGGTGGACCTGCTTGGGAGGGCAGCCGGTGTCTTCCGTGAGGTGACCAAGAAACGAAAGGAGAGCGTTGCTGATTATGGCGCCACAATGGAGTTGGCCAAGGAGCTGATGTCATTTCATGGTGGAGGTGGAAAAGGAGCAAAGAAGAGGCGCATGGCACAGCAGTTGAGCCAAGTGGTTGCGACGTCCTCGGCTGTGGCTTCATCAACATGGAGTGAGTTGCGGGCACCAAAGGAAGAAGTAGACGAAGAGCAACAGGCCCGCAGTCCAGCAGAATAGCGGGCTTAAGCACGTGGTCTTGAGCTGAGTTGTGTGTGTTTTCTGCGCATTGTACAGAGCCATTGCTGTTTTGCAATCCGTGAGCATGTTCCTCAAACCTTTGCCACATGCAGCAAGGGGAGGGGTGTGTTTTTGGCTGGCAGTAACAGATTCTTCAATGCATTCAATCTTTCGAGCAATACGAAAATTCAAAAAAGGAGGCATGGCAGAAGCGGTGGACATGCCAGGAAGGTTTTCAATTGTTCTTTGAAGTTTCGGCAACAAGCAGAAGGGAGTCATAGGAACGAACCGCGAGCACGACTTGATTTGCTTGAGAGAGCTGTCGAACACTGAAGCTTTCAACCTGGCAGCAAGACAGGTTTTTTGTTCCGCGAGCATTTCAGTTCATTTTGTTTGCAGCACCAGTCAGCAAGCTGATCCGTAGGAACATGGCGGATCTGGTGAATTCTTCTCCAGAGATGGAGTTTCAGGCAGAAGACAAGCAGTCCAGCAGTCCAGCAGTCCAACTCAAGGCCCAGGAGATGCTGTGACTGTGGGAGTTCGGCCTTCTCAGACGAACCAGCCGCCGCATGTAGCAGACCCGGTGGGGGTGTCGCCGAAGAAGAGATGCAGGCGGGGAAGCCTGATATAGGAACGGACAGAAGGTAGCAGCGGGCACTTGTTTTGTTCTTGTAGGTTGGGGTCTTGCTACAAACCCCAGTTGCAGGACTGAGGCGTGCTCGGCAACCTCACCGACGGTGGTGAAAGCTTTGTCTTTGATGGAGGCCATCACCTTGCAGGAGAACAGAGCCAAAGTGGACTTGGATGCGTTCCTGCTGGAGTTCGGGCCTCTGAAAGAGGTTAGTGGTGGGAAAGGCAAGGGCCCACGTCGGGTGTTGACGCTCGGCCAATGAGGATGAGATTCAAGTCGGCTGCAAGGTGGCTCTTTTCTATGCCATTTCACAGTTAGGCATCCAAGAAGCGCCAGGCTATTATTGGGTGTACAATGAAGCCTTTGTCTTGGTGCTTGGCCCTGTGCAGTCCAGCGTTCCAACAGATGTGGTCATGGAGATCCGCAGTGAGGAGCGTGACTGCGGACCCAGCCATTGAAGACATATGTTTTTTGGAATTTTGATGCTTGGATAGATGGGCACGGAATGCTTGGAATTTTCACGGTTTAGTGCGAGACATGCATTGAATGTGACAGTAACACTTGCTCGGACTGTTGGGTTCATCGATTCCATTGGGTGGTGAGCAAATTATGTTGTTTCTTGTTGATGTTGTGACTACTGGCTACAGGTGCATGGGTTTTGGTACCTGTGAACCATAGCACCATGCTGAGGTCAAGAGGTGGTATCCGCATAGCAGATGTCGGCAGGATAGCAGACAGCAGAGGGTATCAAGATAAATTATGTTTGTCTTGTCAGCTTGCAGGGTTTCTTAGTTTTGGAAATTAACATATGATTTCATGACAAGGATGCTCAAACTGGTGCGTGCGAGCTGTAGCTACGCGCTTAGCATGGCGGACATTGCGAGTATGGGGTCTTATTCCAGCAGTGACGCCTTGAAGGGTTCGCCAATAGCGGCAAACCACAAGATAGAAGTTCCTGGACTAGGGAGGCACTCGGGGGTGAGTAAGTATGGGGGAAAGTTTTGTGGTTTGAGAGTTCCGTGAGTACAGTAGGTTGGACCGGCACCGGAAGTGATTGATCTAGCAAGAGTCAGTAAGAATGTGGCTGTGTGTCAGGCTGCTAACATGAAGAACGAGGCTGACGGCGAGGCGGAATTCAAACTCTTTTTGAAGAAGAATGAAGTCTTTCCGTCCAGGACTATGTGCAGGGCGTGGTTCATGGACCAGCTTCCTCCCGAATGCTTGGAGATGGTCGGTTTGGTCATCCCGTTCGCTGAAGGCAAGATCATTCAGTTCGAGCTCTTGCGGGGCCCTGGTGGCATGAAGCGCATAACCGACCGCTTGGCCTCCTTTGGAACAGTTCGGCGGTTGGGCCAGGAGGAAGTCCTACGAGCCGGTGTCTTCCGAGAGGTGACCAAGAAACGAAAGGAGAGCGTTGCTGATTATGGCGCCACAATGGAGTTGGCCAAGGAGCTGATGTCATTTCATGGTGGAGGAGGAAAAGGAGCAAAGAAGAGGCGCATGGCACAGCAGTTGAGCCAAGTGGTTGCGACGTCCTCGGCTGTGGCTTCATCAACATGGAGTGAGTTGCGGGCACCAAAGGAAGAAGTAGACGAAGAGCAACAGGCCCGCAGTCCAGCAGAATAGCGGACTTAAGCACGCGGTCTTGAGCTGAGTTGTGTGTTTTCTGCGCATTGTACAGAGCCATTGCTGTTTTGCAATCTGTGAACATGTTCCTCAAACCTTTGCCACATGCAGCAAGGGGAGGGGTGTGTTTTTTGGCTGGCAGCAACAGATTCTTCAATGCATTCAATCTTTCGGCCGACAATGCTGAAGGCAGTAGGTGCAAAGCAGCTAGTCTGAGGCCAATGGGTGAGAAGACCTTACCGCCTGGCCTAGGAGGGGTGATTGCGTGTGACGGTTTTCATAGTAACTGGTAGCATCTTGTAACATGTTTCACATGACCGTTTACTTATGGCTCAAGCCTGTGCAGAAAAGGTGTGACCGCAGGGCATTCAAACCTCCGTTCAAGTTTGGATCCAATCGACTCCAAAAAGCTGCTAGCAGCATAGATACCACGATTTGTAGCTGAGATTTCCATCTCGATTGTTAATTTGCAAACATCAAATCCTCCAGGAGTTTCTTTTTAAATTCCTTAGCCTATAGCCCCATCATTATCCCAACGTATCCCAAGTATCCCATTGATTAACTGTAAAACCACATATATACAACATCATGTCGTAATTGTCCCAACCTATCCCCAGTGGTTATCCGAGATTGTTGCGAAAAAAATGCTATAAACCAGTTTGCCTCCCACTATCCTATCGGTAACGTTTGGTACAACCACTATAATCACTATAAAATTAATACCCCCATCATTACACCCCATTACCCATCATTTTCCCATTATCCTATCATTTTACGATTATCCCATTACTTACATCTGGCAACCAAACATTGACAATTGAGAATCCTCTCTATATAATTGTTTTTTGATGGGAAGATTTTGAGATGAGTGATTTTCAGTTAGACATGTTTGAGTACCGGAGGGTAATCTGAGCGCTCTTGAAGTAATGTGGTAAACACAAGAATGGGAGAACATGGCAGTGGGAAATCCTCCATAAATGGAGGTTCTTGTGGTGGGAAAATAATCTACGAATAGGGGATTTTCCATTGCCATGTTTGATTACCAGAGGGTAGATCTTTCTCGATTTTTTTCTGCTTGGGATCATTTACTGTACTAGAAATTCCATAAAAAAATCCATGAAAATCCGATACACATCCATTAACATCCCACGAAAGTCACATCAAAATCCATTAAACAATCCCATTTCCCTTCACAGTCCGCAGCAATTTACACCGAAGCAAACTTCCCTTAGGTGCAAAGGTGACGCCCTGGTGACTTTCGCCAACGCTGCCTCGGTGGAACTGGCCGTAGCTTGGAGGGAGATCATTGGGATGTTCATCACCGGGGATTGGAGGATTCTCCGGAGGATTGACGATTGGAGAATGGAGGATTTCACCAAGAAAACGATTGGAAAACCATTGGGAATGTGAATTGCTGGAATGCAGATTGGGAAATCGCCGGAATGCAGACCTTCAGGTTTAACCATTTTGAGTAAAACTAGCAACACTTCGGAAGTTCGGAAGTTCGCCTCTCTAAATGCATCTCTAACACGATCCACGATGATCCGCATCGCTGCCTTACAACATGGATAGCTGGATACTCGAACCCAGTGGTTCTTCTGCTACAAAGCAAGGACCGTCGAATGGTTTACATGGGTTTATCACCATTTTCTGCAGCTCTTGCCTATCTCCTCATGTTTGTTGATGCTTTCCACGTAACAGCTTAAAATCGTCACATCGTGTCATGTTGGTGTTTAACCATCCAGTTTTTGTGATTGAAGAATTTGTATGAATTTGTCGTCAAAACCACATTCATTTACCATCATTTTTGATGAGCCCTTACCCATTCCATGTCTTACCCCCAAATCATCCATTTTATCGTTAGATTCGTTAGATTTTCAATGAACTAAACCATCCAGCTATTGGGGGTACCCCTATTTATGGAAAGCCCCATAAAGCCAATGGTCAATAACGGTTAATAATGGTGATCTCATTTTGGTTAGCAATGGTGAAATCATGGGTAAAAACCCATATTGGGAATCTATGCAACAAATCACCAATTTGCATAGGTAAATTGATAGGTAAAAATCATCCATAAATATGGAGCAGGCAGGGGATCCCCCTCAGGGGAACATCCATGGTGGATCCTTCAGGTGAAATTTCTCCACGAATATGAGATCCGGCCCGGCTGCCGAATCTGTGTGCAGCAGGCGCGGAGCCACGCGAAGCCACGCGAAGCCCAGTTAGGTTCATGGAATATTCCCATTGGATGAAATATGGGATGACATATGGATTAATTTTTTTGCGGTAAGGGGCTTATAATCCAGTGGTTTATAATCCATATATCACCCAGATTATATCCCATAAGTGGGGATATTCCATTATTCTAACTGGGGTTTCAGTCATTTCTTCTTGCGGGGCCCACACCCCCAAGAAGTCGGTTTTTCTGGATGTACCCTCCGGGAATCAAACGTGGCTGGGAAATCCTCTAGAGATGGAGGTTTTAATGGGAACATAATCTATAACTGATTGGTGGTTTGGAACATTTTTTATTTTTCCATATATTGGGAATAACCATCCCAACTGACGAGCATATTTTTCAAAGGGGTTCAAACCACCAGATAAATTAAATGGGGGATTGTCCAGCAAGCCATGTTTGATTACTGGAGGACAAATGGGCCAATGTTGGATGGCGGGTAATCCCGCCATGTAACTGAATCATTGTGATAAACCTTTCCCCAATTCACAACCATCCCACTAATCAATGTACAAAATTCTGGTGTATGGCTTTGGGTTTGCCATATTCAAAGGGATACGGAGGTTTCCTAAAATCTGGATACCGCAAACCCTTGGTTTTCCCATTGATAATAAGATTTTTTGATTGATTTTGGGGTACACCCATTGTAGGAAACCTCCATATGAACAACAACCATGTGAGGCTCACTCTCTGGCGACTCTGGCTCCTTTCGCCACGAAATTCATATGGTCTATACCCCAAAATGATAATTCTAATTCATGTCAATGGGAATTCCAGGATCCTAAAATGGAGGTACTGTACCACATAAGGCCATATTTTGGGGGTATATCCCCTTACATAGCTCTAAAACATAGGCCTAAAATATATGGTAGGTACCTCCAATTTCGGTTCCTGGAATGGCCATTGATCATGGGGAAAGTTCTGCTCACCGTGAGCCCATTGGATTTTGCCACAGTATGTATCCTCTGGTACTTTAGCACAGCTATGGAAACCATGGCCCATTTTAGTTGATTTAGCTTATTTTCCAGTTCCCTATCTTAAATTACCAAACGCAAAATCCCATTATATCCCATTAGATGTGTACATATATATATACATGTATGCATATATATATATATATACACATGTATGTATATATCCATATATCCCCATGATATCCCCATGATATTCCCATTGTCACGCAAAACCCATGGTCCCAATGGTCCCGTCTTCAGCTACTGACGCCATGTCCCCCGCGACGAGCGCAGGCGGATTTCGAGGAGACGGAGAAGAAAGACGCCAAGTTATCCAAAGACGAGCTCAAGGAGTGTGCCGCAGCAGTGAGTGGTGACCATGACTCGTAACATGATATAGTACAACATAAGATGATACAACATAACTTTGAGACTATATTATATTATATTATGTTATGTTATGTATATATTATACTATGTTATATTATATTGTATTGTATTATATTGTATTGTATTATATTATATTATACTATACTACATTATCTTTTGTTATATCAATATATATATATATATTGCAGTACAGTACATTATTATATAATTTATTCAATGCATAGATATTGATTGACATACACAGGCGACCTATCCATGCTCATGAAACACTTTGGATTCCTGGACCATGCATTCAATCAAATGAAAACAACAAACATGTAAACTAATCTGTTTTAGTAGGGTAAAACAACGATAGGCAAGTTGTCAAGAACGGTTTATGGTTGAGATTCATCAGTCCAGTTGGATGGGTGAAAGTACACCAAAATTTGACTTCATTAGGGGGGCATCCTGTAGTGTTATAATTAAGTTATGACAAATATCTGAAAAGTCAATATATCAGATACTATATTTAGTCATATCTATATATTTAATATTCATATCTATTTGTTTATCTATATATTTAGTTGTTATAAACGTTCACAAGTCAATCACAACTAAATGACAACCCCCATGGTTTTCTTCGATTATGTACCCAATCTTGGTGGTTATCCTACAACATGTTGATATTTCTTAATAACGTGTATATATATATATATACATATATTCACAAATATACAGATACATACAATATATCATATCAATACCCATTATAGGGTATCGAGAATTTCCCACGTTTTGATTACCAGAGGGTATCATTAACTAATTATTGGTTTACATTATTTATTCCCCATAAAACAGGGGTTGGTAACTGTCCCATTTTGGGAATATTGGACATCACCAAAAATAGTAGCCATAAAAAAAACCATATACCGATCATGGTTGGGTGATGTTCAATGGGGACATTTAATGACCCCTGTAAAATAATTAGTATATATTTCCCATAAAATAGCCATATAATAATAGGACTTGATTTATGGGAATTTCCCAGCCACGGTTTATGGTATTATTAGTTTATTTCCCATAAAATCCCAGCCATCACCTGGGCCACTTGGCGCTCGACGCAGCCGCGACAAAAAGGAGTTGGCCGCGGCCAGAAAGCCGGAAGATCAGCGGGCCAAATACTTGGCGGCCAAGAACACCTTGAAGGAGGCGGTACACGAAACACGTACCGACTGGTGGTTTTCAAAGCGGTTACTGGTGGTATTCATAAGCCATGAAAATAGTGATTAATAGTGGTCAATAGTGGTGAATATAGTGGTTAATAGTGGCTAATCTAGTGTTTTTTTTTTGTGGCTAATAGTGGTGAATCATGGGTTTTCAACATGGGCCAATGTGGGAGTAGACGGGTTTCACCTTGAGTTTCTTGATGATTGAATGGGATAGAAACATGCTGATATTTCATGGTTTATAACTAACCAAGTGTACCCTCTGGTAAACTAACATAGCTATTAAACATGGCCGTTTATAGTGTGTTTTCCCATTTAAAATGGTGATTTTCCATAGTTATGTAAACGTTTACCAGAGGGTACCTAACCAAGTATAATTGGAAATAGCTATTGAACATTGCACATTTAGCTCGTTGATTTACCCTTCAAAGATGGGTGATTTTCCATAGTATGGTCCCAAATATGGTCCTAAATGTCCCTACTAAACCATTGTTTAAACATTGTTTCTGGGGGAGTGCTTAATCTTAGGGGGATGCTTATACTATATGGGATACCAGCAATAATACATATATATATATTAATATATAGTCATTATCAAATTGTTGATACTTAGTAGCGGGGATATTCTTACAAGGGATATCGTAGGATCATTAATGGGATCATGTGGATCTCATGGGCATGACGTGGGATCACCCGGGTGATTGACTCGACGTGGGATGAGTATAGGACATGACATAATCCACGATTACTGGGACAGTGTTAGGATATTGTTTAGGACATCATCCCAGTAATCGGAATCATCTTATATAATATATAATAACAATACTAATAATAATAACAACTAATAATGATAACTAATAATAATAACAATAATAATAATGATAATATTGATAATATATGGGAATACAAACCATCCCAACAAATTATTCCCATATATTAAAATTCGCATATATAATCATCCCAGTAAATGATATATGGAAATTATCATCCCAGTAATGGGAAATCATTCCTGGGATATTATGTCTGAACGGTGCATTTTTTCCAGCAAACATGATATTTCAGCTGTGTAAAATGGAGAAACATAATGGGATGTAACAGATGATACAATGTCAATTACTGGGATGATTGCTGGGTTGATAATTGTGACCATTTTCATGGGGATAAGATATTTCATGAGATATACAACCAACATCAAACAACAATCTGACATTTAGGGGTGCAGTTGGGCTGATCTTTATGGGTATGAGCTTGGCTATATCCTTCACAACTTGCGATAGAATTCTTGTAATTATGTCCATATAGCAACTTATTAAGTTGGTTTAAGATTGTTTAATCAGGAGAAACAGGTAACCGAATCATTGAACATGCGGTTGAACCAGATTGAAAAAGACGCTCGAACCCTTTTAAAAGGGGTGACGATTCAAAGCGAAACACCCAAGATGTCTGGGCCGGTCTGGGCAAAAATTGACCGAAATCGGAAGCTCATGGGGTTGGTTTGACCATCAAAAAAGGATGTGAAGCATTGAACACATAGTGTCTATACCATGAAAAGTACATGGGGTTAACGAGTTCTGCTGCGGGCTTACACACACACACATTTTGCTACTGAAATAGGGATATAGTACTTGTTACATAGTGGGATAAACATTTGCATGCTTGGATCTTTGATTGGCAATCGTAAGCAAGCTGAACAAAGACAATCGTGGTGTTGGAGGATCTTCCACTTACCAGTGGCTAAGAATCTTCATTTTTTGATCAATACCACCATTTATCACTTTTTTCTTAAAGCAATACCACCATTTATCACCATTTTTTAATTGGGTTACATATAACCATTTCATAGTATAAGCTCATTTTTATAAAGGATTTTCCATGATTTTTCTAGTTATATACCGTTCTTAAGGGATTTTACAGTTTTTTCCCAACTTTTTTATTGGATTTTCCCAGGTTTTCCAATTTTTTTAATAGGATTTTACCACCTTTTCCCAGCAGAAACACCTCCATTCTTTAAGGAAAACCAGCACGGTTCTGATGTCCATGACATCAGGCGGTCTCCTGGAGCGGAGAGATGGACGACGGCACGGGGCGCCGCATTGTCCTGTTGAGGTGCGAGGCTTAAAACTGGTGAGGTTGAACACCGTATATATATATCTTGATATACAAATAGTTTTATATCTATTAAATAGATTATTAATAGAAACACCATATAATCTATTTGTAAAAATGATATATATATATATAAATATTCAAATAGATTATACATATCATATATATTTATTGTAATATTTATACTATTTATAATTGTTACATATTCTAATTTCAATAAGCGATATTAAATATATACAAGTAGAGCCCGCGCAAGGCTGGTAGCGGAAGTTACCGGCAAGGACTGTTATAGGAGCGAAGGACAGCCTATAGGAGTTGGACTGAAGCCTCAAATCTCTTCAACTGTGGTCAACTCTTTTCAGCTCTGCGCAGCTTTTCTCAGGCCATCTCAGCTCTTCGCAACTTTCCTACTTCCCAACTCTTGTCACATCTTCTCAATTCTTCTCACCTCTTCTCAATTCTTCTCACCTCTTCCCACCTCTTCTCACCTCTTCTCAACTCTTCTCTCCTTTTCTCAACTCTACATAGTTTTTCTCTCCTCTTCTCAATTCTTCTCACATCTTCCCACCTCTTCTCACCTCTTCTCAACTCTTACCAACTCTTCTCAACATTACTCATCTCTCCTTTTCTCACCTCTTCCCACCTCTTATCACCTTTTTCTCACCTCTTCTCAACTCTTCTCTCCTCTTCTCAATTCTTCTGATCTTCACAAGTCAAAAAATGTTTGTGGCAACAGCTTGACGATTTTTGTTGTTGCAAAGCAGTGAAAAGTTGAGTACCATCTTCAATTTTTGTTCCAACCCATACATCATGTACAAGCAATCTAGGTTGTAACAACCCATTATAATTAATCCATTAAAGTTGTACTGCAACCATTATACAACCCCATTATAACCCCTTCAGAGAATACAACCAGAACCTAGGAGAACTGAAGCCGCCAGGCACATGTTCTCCCCGGAGCAGGCAGAGAAAGGAGGCCAGATTTGGTGCGCTGTTGGTGCGCAGCTTGTTGCGTCCCAGCATTGAGCTGACTTGGGCTGACGTTTGCTATTGACATACCCTCTGGTAAACATACAAAAAGCTATGGAAAATCACTATTTTTAATGGGTAAATCCACTATTTCAATGGCCATTTTCAATAGCTATGCAACAAATTACCAGAGGGTATGTCAATAAATGAGAGGAATCACAATGAAATATTCCATGCTTGGGCTGAAACCAGAATTCAACCTAAAATGAGAGGATTGGTTTTTCATGTTACCCTCTGGTAAATAGTTGATTTACCCATTAATAGCATGAAATGGTGATGTTCCATCGTTTTTTTTGTTAATGTTTACCAGAGGGTAAACCTCCATTTTCCTATGGTTTTCCTATGGTTATACCACTTTTTGATCCCAGTTTACCAGGCCGGGTATTGCTATGTGAATCCTTTCATTTCTTCGGTGAATCAATGGGTGCAGGTCCCAGCTTCTACGAGGAGCTCATTGAAGAAGTCGCTTGGTGGAGAAGCACTACCCATAGGGGGGACGGTCGCTGAGATATTTGGTAAAGCCACAACAAAAACAGGATGGTTCCCCCCCAGTGATGTGAATGTTGGTTTATAAACCCCATGAACTAGTTGGTTATATCATGTTATCTACCATAAACCATTTTTTTTTCGCCACTTTTCGGAGGCAACTGAATGCTATCGACTGGGGGCCCGATCCTGTAGGTTTACCTCCAATTCTGAAGGCATTTTTTCGGGGAATTGGGATGATTTATTGGGTTGACCACGGTACACCCCGACCCGAAATCGCTGAGTCAATGAGTTGTCTTTCCAGCTGTCCAGGACGGAGGAATGAAAAATGGGGACGTTTTTTGTTTCGCAAAAAGCCCGAAGGTTCCCTTCTAGAAGCAAATTCAATGGCAAAATGAATGAGAAGACGTAGTGAATCGTAGTGAACAGGGTTCATCCGTAGCACTGGATTGATCCTATCGGATAGCCATCAATCCCATCAAAGTTGGTCGCTGGTTGATGCTGGGGACGGGGCGATGCCTGTTTAAAGATATCTTTCGGCTGCTTGACACTGATAAGAATCACAGTGTTTCAGTGTTTGCTGCTCAAAAACATGTCAAATTCTGTTATATCCATATTAACATGGCAAGACTTCCATGGTTACCCAGGAAACTGACATGGAATGGAAACTCCGTGAATGTAGATCATGTCCGAACGGAAACACGAATTGGGAATTTCCATACTTGGTGGCTCATCCCAGTTAGTAAGTGTGTTATAATTGGACTACCCGCCCAGTTATAAGTGAACTAATCCTACTTAGCCTACTGAATGAACTGGGGTGAACTTACACAGGTTTTTCTTCGTTTACATATATATATAATGTGCATAATATATATATAATGTGCATAATATATATATATATAATGTGCATAATATATATATAAGTAAATATAAAGGTATATATATAGGATAGGTATATATATATAAGTATATATATAAGTATATATAAGTATATATATAAGTATATATCTAAGTATATATATATAAGTATATATATAAAAGTATTTATACAAGTATATATATATAATTATATATACAAGTATATATACAAGTATATATACAAGTATATATATAAGTATATATAAGTATATATATAAGTATATATATATAAGTATATATATATAAGTATATATATATATAAGTATATATATAAGTATATATATAGGTATATATACAAGTATTTATATATAATTATATATACAAGTATATATACAAGTATATATATATATAAGTATATATATATATAAGTATATATATTTGTTAAATATCTTTGATTTTTTTCCACGTTTCCCTAGGCTAAAGTATCAGCCTTGCTGGAACAAACAGCGCCTCGATTGCCAGGTCAAGGAGGAATGTGAGAAGATCGGCCAGGTTGGGATCAATTTCTGGGAGAATCATAGGGATACATTACTCATTTAGAACACAGGACATAATCATATAGACATTTCTATATTATATATATATCGATACTATGTATATATATATACACATAATGATTTACTCATGTAATATATATATATGTATGTATATTATACGTATATGTCTAATTATACTACACATCTTCTTATATAACAATATGACATTTAATTTAGAAATACTAATTATATGATATTATATCTGGATGCGTCACATTCTAGCACTCCCAAACAAGATAGAAAAATTAAAGATCCTACTAAAATTGCGATAATTTGCTAAAATCTATCTGTTTGGGTGTTATTATATATATATAATTATATGGATGTGGGTCAAAATGGAAGACCTAGGGGACCACAGATATTAGTCTAGTTTAGTACTAACCATCCAATTGTTGGGGTACCTAATTTTGACCCATACCCATATATGTATATCTGTATATGCTATACGGGGATTTGACCACCAGCTAATGGAAACATCATGGGAATATCATTATGTGTCATTGATGGCTAGGGCTCTTAGCCATCAAACATGGGGATATACAGTACTTTGTTGATATAATAGGTCTACAGTATGTACCCTCTGGTAAACTAACATAGCTATTGAAAATGGACATAGAAATAGTGAGTTTTCCCATTAACAATGGTGATTTTTCATAGCCATGTTAGCTTACCAGAGGGTATATATATACACATAATCCCTCATTGTAGTTGGTTGGTGACTGATGGGTTGTTGAGTATCATGATCCATTGCTGAAGAATTCATGGCCCGCTTGACCTTGTAGTGTCATGGGATGCATTGAACCCCTATAAGCACCTGGTGATGACCAAAAACATCAAATGGGAGTACCAGTACTAACTGGTTCAGTAGGGATTTTGGAGTAGGGATTTTGGAGTAGGAATTTTGGAGTGCCGAAATCCAAGAATTGGGGTTCACCCCAACATCAATGACGATTAATTCCAATTGTTAGGTATGATGATCTTCTATTTCACCCAGAATATCACCAGTTGGTTGGATTTCTCAAATCGGCTGCTTGAAATCATCCCGATTGTTGATTAAAATCCCCGCGTAAATCACTCATTGTTTGGTCAAATTCCTATTAGATTCATTAGATTCATTAGATCCCAGATTTTCTTAAGGTTAAATCCCATTATTCACAATTACTAACTATCATTAACCATCAGTATATAACTATTATTCACCATTATGACCCATTATTAGCCAATCGTTAAATCCCATTGAAAATGTGGGATCTAATGAATGTTAGATTTAATGGACCCCTTTAAATTTAATGGGATTTAACCTTAAGATTTTGGATGGATCCCATCTAATCCCACATTTTGCTTGGTCAGATCCCGAAATAAATCCCATACGGTTGATTTCTAACGCAGGTGATGAGGGTGACACCCATCGAGCGCCACGTGCAGGCCTGTGTTCTGGGAGACTTAGATGGTTAGATTTGCAGATTTTTGATGGTTAAACTATGTTAAACTAAAAAAATGCAGATCTTCCATAGATGTCTTCATTTCATTTTCGGGAGATGATCTATGTATTCACGCGTTTAACGTTAACTGATATATATATACACATCAATACGCATACATGCACATAGATGAGATTCGCTTTCCAGAAGGGATACATCAAAAGCAACATCACCAGCCATGGATCAGCTGAAGACTGGTGTTGCTCTCCAGATTTTGCCCAGGGCATCGTGTGCATCAAGTTCAAACTTTCATCGGAAGCTGAAGAATGCATTCGAGCAACTGCACCAAGACCGGAGGGGCCAGAGGGGCGGGATTCTACTGTATCAGTGTGAAGAGGATAAGACCCATAAGACCCGGTCCACGGGGAGATCAATTTTACTTTTTCCATATCAATGGCTCTTTCGCTGCGTCCGAAGTTATACTACTAGCGTCCGAGTATCATATCACATCATTGCTGGGATTATATACCGTTCAATGATATTCTTTTCCAATGATGTTCCCATGGATATTCCCATAAACTGGATGGTTTCATCACCATAATAATTGTTGATTAGTGAATCTACCATATTCCCATGATATTCCCATAATATATTCCCATGATATTCCCATGATATATTCCCATGATATATTCCATAATTCATCACCATTATATTCTACTGGTCATTCTTAATCTCCATTACAGGTATAAAGATGGGTGAATTATATGACGATGGCAATTGATGCCCCATGGGGCAGAAGAAACCCTGATCCACCGGGTTGAGCAATGGATAGTGGGAATGCCCGACTAGGGTTGCTCCAAAAAATGGACTTTCAACCAGAAATGATAATCGTCATATAATTCAGCATCTTTATACTGTAATCGGAATATAGTGGGAATAGAATGGGAATATGGTAGATTCACTAATCACTAATCAACCAATTATTATAATGGTGATGGTTTCATTTCAACCACTTAAAATAAGGATTTCACCAACCAACATGGGTAGTATCATGAGATAGTCCCCATTTTTCAGGGTGCTCCACCCCATGATAGGTAAGTGATGACCGCAACTCAGGGGACTGTAGTATTTACATTGCTGCTGGCTATAGCCCCATGTTAGTTGACTCTCTCCTCATTTTCACGTGTAATGCCTTGGTTTTTGTTGCATTTTAACAAGTTGCCCAGTTTTTGGTCAAGCCAGGGAAAGCCTCACTTATTCTCGCTGGTGATATCCATATTTTGGTCGGCCACATCCCCATTTACTCGTATCTAAGAAGAGCTCTTGAACCCCATCGACGCATTTTTGTAGATCCTAATTCTTGATTGGTCAAATGATCTCAACTCCTGTTCGCCAGTTTGGGTGGATTAGTACTAGCCAAAACTGCCCCAAACGGCTGCTTATCCCCATTTCTGTTGCTTAAATCCCAAAATTCCCTATCTTTCAGTGGCTTTCCTACACCCCAGAAAATTGGTAATGTTTGCTTGCGTTCCTATCGTTTTGGGTCAACTCAGTCCGAACTTTCTCAACTTTCTCCCGTGCTGGGTTAACTACCAACTATACCTCCCCCAAAGATGGGTCATTGAACCTCAATTTCAAGGTGAAGTTATGAATCCCAACAATTGGTGACCTGGTCATCTACAACTAGAACGCAATAGAACTTATCATCCCATGAGAATAATTCCATGAACATATCCCAGTTTACATCGCATTCTGACGTTGATGGTTTGGAGCATGAATTTTATGACTTTCCATATATTGGGAATGTCAGAATCCCAACTGACGACGTCATATTTTTCAGAGGGGTAGGTATACCACCAAGTAGCTATTAATGTGGTTAATTAATATGGTTAATATACATGATTAATATGGATTAATATGGTTAACATGGTTAATTTTGGCTAATATGGATCTATATCCAGATAAACCATAGCCAAATATGGCTAATATGTCAGAACCATGGAGGATCCAAATATATTACCATCATATTACCATCATTTTACATCCCATTCATATGTCAGTTTCACCATGTTTCACCAGACAGGTCATGGACGGCCGGCTCTTTGATGGTCGCTACCTGGAGGCGATGGATTCAAAAAATCGAGTGAAACCATGGGGATTCCACCATGAAACCTAGGGATTTAGATGGAAAACCTTGGGATTTCACCATGAAACCTAAGGATTTAGATGGATTTCTGGAATTTGAGACTTGGGATTGAAGTATCAGAGTGGAAAAACAAGAAGCTAACGTGGAAGAGTAAGGTAGCAAAAGTGGGGATTCAATCAAGATCGAATTCAACCAACAAGAATTTGGATTTAAACAACAAAGACACCTGGTTGGTGGTTTCAAACATTTGGATGTTTTTTTCCCATAATATGGGATGATCCTTCCCATTGACTCATATTTTTCAGAGGGGTTGAAACCACCAACCAGACATAGATATCTGACCAGCACAAAGGGCATTTACCCAAGAAATGTCGGGTGGAACAGCTGTTGAGCCACTTGTGAAATGGTGATATCAACCGAACATGAGTCGGTAACAGGTGTCTAAGGGGGTATGATCCAGCAAGAAAGCGGGCTATGCGGTATCACCCAGGTATGAAGTTAACCAACATGAGGATCCATCATGCAAGACTGGGATTGAGCCAACAGAAAATCGGATGTTAGCATCAAACATGGAGAGAAACTACATGAGTCAACCAAGAAATTGAGGGATTTGATCATATTTGATCAACAAATATAGGCCTATGTTGCCAGCTATGTGTTAGATGCTGTCCAGGCGTCCTTCTATGATGGGAAGACGGATCTGAAGGCCTTTGGTGTCGTGCAGGCGCCGATGATTTTCCTGGGCGCATTTATTGGTGATGATTCGTGGTTAAGCCTCTAGTAAGCCTCTGGCAATTTAACATAGCAATGGGAAATAGAGGATTTACATGGATTTACCTATTGAACATGATTTTCAATGGCTATGTTTAATGTTTACCAGAGAGTAGTTGAACCATATTAAACATCCCTGATATCCCTAGATATCCCTAGTATCCTCAAATCTCCTCAACTAAAACGGTTATATTTCTTCAAATATCCTCAAATTGAGCCTCAAATGACATCCCTTCCTTCTACTATTCAAGACCCCCGCCCCAAAACAATGGTAATTGTAGGGATTTACACATATTTGGGATCATTAACCATGGGGTGTTCAATATGAATGCGGGCTAGGATTATACTACTCCATGATAGTCTTAACATGATATTCCGCATGATATTCCCATAAACTGGATGGTTTCATCACCATGATAATAATTGTTGATTAGTGAATCTACGATATTCCTATGATATTCCCATGATATATTCCCATGATATATTCCCCTGATATATTCCACAATTCATCACCATTCTATTCTACTGGTCATTCTTATGAATATTCCCCATTCTATTCTACCAGTCTGCCATATTCCCACTATATTCCCACTATATTCCCACTATATTCCCATGAATTTCCCATGATCTGCCAGGACCCCCCGCGGAAGCCTTCAGAAGAGGCGCCTCCATCGGCACCGCCTCCGCGGGCGTCGGCGGAAGCACCGGCCGCGGAAAACAAAACCACGGCGGAAGCAACGGCCGGGGAAGTTGATGAGGCTTGGGGAAGCCGTGGTGACCAAACGTGTGGTACCCTCTGGTAAACTAACATAACTATGGAAAATCACCATTTTTAATGGGAAAATCCACTATAAATGGACATTTTCAATAGCTATAATGGGAATATAATCAATATATAATGGGAATATACTGTAATTATATAATGGGAATATAATCAATATATATAATGGGATTATATCTAGTGTGGTAATTCAGAACTCGAAAAGTTGGTCTTGAACCCCCCCAAAAAGAGCTGTGATAGTGGGGGAATAGAACTGGGAGACAATGGTGATGTAGTGTCTGTTTGGCTGGTACTTAACTAGCCAAACATCAATTGGACAATGGGAATATAAGAGTAATATAGGGGTGATATAATGGTAATATAATGGGAATATACTGTATCTAATGAACCAGTGGTGATATATAGTGTCTGTTAATGGTATTTAACCAGCCCAAGAGGATATAGTGGTGATATAATGGGAATAACATGGGACTGCAATGGTGATATATAGTGGTGGTATAGTTAGTAGTCATATAGAGGATTGTTGGCTAAAGGCATGGAGCATTAATGGGGATTAGTAGGAATTAATGGGATATATAACCAACAACAATAATGAATATATTGGTGACACATGGGTGATAGAATGGGAATGTACCCTCCGGTGGAAAATCAAGGATGGCAAGCTGGGAAATCCACGATCAAAATGGAGGTTTTTGAGTAGGAAGATCACCTATAAATGGTAGATTTTCCAGCAAACCATGTTGAATTACCATAGGATATCTTAATTGTGATGGATTTTTATGGGTGGGAATCAAATTAGGAGGTGATCCTGATAATCTGATAGTATCTTAATTTATTGATTGTAACTATTATTGATATACTGATAATCCGCAGTAACATGGGTATAATTAGTTGGTGATACTGATGGTATCTTCATTGATTGATTGTTACCATTTGTTATCGTGGATTGTAATTATCAGGTTATTTGTTACATAGCCATGGAAGCCATGGCCCATAGAAATAGATGATTTTCCCAGCTAGAAACCTCCATTTATAAGGGATTTTCCCATTCAAACCTCCATTTATAAGGGATTTTCCATGGCTATGTTAGTCATAACCAGATGGTTTTTTCTTCATCATCCGATATTTCTTGGGAACATGTCGTTCTTCACCCAGCCGGATTCTGCAATTTTTTCGTTGTGGGATTTGCGAAGAAGTTTCCCATGGCGAATCGGGAAGATGCTTGAAATGTTGAGGGCCATCCATCAATATAATGGGATATAATAATCAATAATGGGATACAGTAATAATTGGATAATTATTGGAAGATTATTATATCCCATCATAGATGATGACAAGTAGGGGTAAATCTTCCGAATTCGACCTGACCTATCCTGAGCTAGTATCAGTACTGGTTGGTGGTTTGGAACATTTATTATTTTCCATAATATATAGGATAATCCTTCCCATTGACTAATATTTTTCAAAATGGTTAAAACCACCAACCAGAATATGATGGGATATAATGTTGTTGGTCCAATATATTATAATAGGTAACATGAATTATGGGATAGATGGCCATTTCCCTTGGCCAAATCCAAGTAATTGGTGGTGCAAAGACCAACAACTGAAGTGATCGATGATAACTCACTATGTCTGAGCTACTTCTGGTCTTATGGTCTAGAGGAGAAACTCTCAGGAGGAATTGCATAGCGAACGAGCTACAGTATGCACATACACAGGTCATATCTAGATGCACCCTGTTCACATCACATCATAGTCATATCTACTCTTTCGAAAGGGAGTGCTAATATAATCCTTAAGGGTTACCCTCTGGTAAACATACAAAAAGCTATTGAAATAGTGGATTTTCCCATTAAAAATGGTAGATCTTTCCATAGTTATGTAAACGTTTACCAGAGGGTAAATCATGTGAAAAATGCTATGGTTTTCCAGGCTTAAATCGCTGATGTTTTTTGAGGGCTTTCTCATCCCATGTTTTCCGAAGGAAAGCACTACATCATTTATGGTTAAATCATCGATGACGTATTGCCACTATGAATGTTGATCAACATATTGTGCGCATCGTTGATGGTGAAAAACCAGTATGTAAAAATTCCATAAGTTTGAATTGTTCCCAATATTTGCATTTCCCGAATTCTCTTCCCAAAAAGATAGAAAAGCAGGAAATCTGAAATTACTTAGGAAAACATGATCTATACCATCCTGGAAATAGCCCTTTGCTCTACTATATGAGCCATGCTGAAACCCTGCAAAGGGGACGGTCATCATTCCATTTTCATAGGCGTAGATTAAGCCACTATGTTCAGATTCCAATAAAATGGGATGGATGACCACAAAGCATGTAACCATCATATACCATCATATACCATCATATACCATCATATACCATCATATACCATCATATACCGTCATATACCATCATATACCATCATATACCATCATATACCATCATATACCATCATATACCATCATATACCATCATATACCATCATATACCATCATATACCATCATATACCATCATATACCATCATATACCATCATATACCATCATATACCATCATATACCGTCATATACCATCATATACCATCATATACCATCATATACCATCATATACCATCATATACCATCATATACCATCATATACCATCATATACCGTCATATACCATCATATACCATCATATACCATCATATACCATCATATACCATCATATACCATCATATACCATCATATACCATCATATACCATCATATACCATCATATACCATCATATACCATCATATACCATCATATACCATCATATACCATGTAATTTGACCATGGCACATATGGTTAAACCATCAAAACCCAAACCTGCTGGTGTGGCCTAGGAGCCGGATGCACCAGAGCCGATCGTGCTTGAGGCCGCGAAGAAACTTCGGGGCGTATGCAGATTTCTGAACGGGGGCAGTTAGGGTAATTTTATGGTATTTAGTAGGAATGAATGGGATATATAACCAACAACAATGATGAATATTTTGGTGACGCATGGGTGATAGAATGGGTACCCTCCGGTGGAAAATCAAAGATGGCAAGCTGGGAAATCCCCGATCAAAATGGTAGATTTTCCAGCAGACCACGTTTGATTACCCGAAGGTATCGTTAGTTATGTCGCACCTATAAATACGGATGATCAATTATTGGACCCACAAAACGGGTTGAATTCTGGGTCCAAGATTTGCTACAAACCCATCTTGATTTTTGGGACTGTCTGTTTGGGTCCATTGACACCTTGATTTTGACCCATACCTGCATGCTGGTTTACATATGCGTGAGGATACTCCGCAACAATGGTAGATGATGATATGGAGGTTTCCTAAAATAGGGCTACCCCAAATAATTTATTTCAAGAGGATTTTCCACTACAAACTATCAATTTTCGGGTTGCACACGTTCGTTCGGGCGGAAAAAAAACAATGGGATGATTTCCCAGGAAAGTTTACAGTAAACGAATGTCATCCTTGGTGTTTGAGCCAACCATAAATGGATCAAACCATATTAAACCGTCAAATCCGAGGAATACACACATTCACACATGTAATGATAAACTACATACCATACTCTATACTTTGTTCGCAAGAACGTTAATTTTGTCACGGACATACAATCGTCAAACATCATTCGGAATGTGTTTCTTCATACAGTGAGTTGCAATAAATCATTTCATTTGGAAACGCATATGATGTTCTACTGAAGCCTGAACGACATTTTTGGAAACTCACAGTTAAATCGTCATTTTTGGAAGGTCTGAAAATAGGGTATCCCCCCAAATTGAAATCATTTTTTTATAGGGAAAATATTATAACCAATATGACAAATCATCATCTAAACATATTTCATGCGCATTTGAGATGCAAAAATACGAAGGAGAATTCCCTTATACTAACCCCCACAAAGATAGAAAAGTAAATCCCACAAAAATGATGACAAGTATAGGGGATTTCCTAGAAAGTGGAATTATTGAATAAAATCTATAAAAGATGGTAAAACTATATATATATAGTATTTACAAGCCACTTTTCTTTCTTTGACTATAGAATCATGTAAAATCAATGGGATCTGCTGGGGATTTGCCATTGCCACGTTGGACTGAGGACATATTCCCAGTACTATCGTCTATCGTCTCAACCGTATATCATCACTATTGTATCATCATTATCAATGGTAATAGTGATATTAATAGTGGTTAATAGGGTATAAATCAACAACAATGGGAATATGATGGTGATCTGGTTGGTGGTTTGGAACCTTTTTTTATTTTCCCCAATAGTTGGGATGATGATCCAATCTGACGAACTCATATTTTCCAGAGGGGTTGAAACCGCCAATTAGTTATTGTTGGTTATGCATCCCATTAATTCCTACTAGTTCTCAGTAATCCTTCATGCTCATACTCATACTATATTAGCACTACATCACCATTGTCTCCCAGTTCTATTCCCCTATTATATCACCACTATATCCTCTTGGGCTGGTTAAATACCATTAACAGACACTATATCACCACTGGTTCATTAGATACACCAGTATATTCCCATTATATTACCATTATATCACCACTATATGACTTTTATATTACCAACTGTTCGAGTTCTGAATGACCACCTTTATCCCATGACATCTTCCCATCACGACCTCACATGGGGTAAACGTCAAACCGACGACCGAGCCCGTCGTTTTTTCCCGAGCCCTGGATGGAATGATGGTCGATGCATAGGGGATCATTATCCCACTTAATTTTTGGCCCAACATTTTTTTGGTGAGTGAATGATTTTAAAAAAATGCCCAGCATTATCCGATTATATCCCTATCTTTATGATTTTCCCATTGATAGTGCATTTTCCAGTGTATCCCCATGAAATGAAATGATACTCCCAGCATTTTCCATTGAATTACCCTCTGGTAAACGTTTACATAACTATATGGAACATCACCCTTTTTAATGGGTAAATCAACTATTTCTATGACCATTTTCAATAGTTGTTTGACATAACCAGAGGGTAAACCTTCATTTTCCTATGGTTTTCCTATGGATCCATGTCCTGTTGCCCAAAAATTACCGCACTCGCCCAGGAGCCGAATCCCACAGATCCAACAGCGCCGGAGATCCAACAGGTGCGGTTCCGATGGTCAGATTCCTTGCAGCGCTATGGGAGGTACCAGGCTTTTGACCCATAGCCAAATATATTAATTATATATATATATATATAGGTAAATTATTAGTAACTTAGTAGTACCATAGATGGTAATATATGGTAATATATACTGGTTGGTGGTTTGGAACATAGCTTTTATTTTCCATAATAAAAAAAGGGATGTCATCCTTCCCATTGACTTTCATATTTTTCAAGATGGTTATTGCACCACCAACCAGTATATAATAGATATACGTGTGTTTTTTGGGTGAACAAACTTGTTCAAATATGGAAAGTTCTGTGGCAAAATGTGTGGTAAACATCTCGGAGAAGATTGTAAAACATGGAAAATTATGGTAACAAACATGGTAAACATATGTAAATGTAGAGAAAATATATGGAAAAGCTATTGTAAACATATGGCAATCTATGGAAATCCCATCCACCCAATATTAAACATCCCCATTGATCTGTGTAAATCCGGTACTTGTTGTTTAATATTATCTGGTTGGTGGTTTGGAACATGATTTTTTTTCCATATATTGGGAATGTCATGATCCCAACTGACGAACTCATATTTTTCATAGGGGTAGGGCTCAACCACCAACCAGTTATTGTAGGGGTGGTAAGATTCATGATCAACATATGGCCGCGGAATGGCGATGGGTCTCGTTTAGGGCTCCCAGTTGAGATCGAAAATGGGTTGCAGTCCCAGTAAATCACCGCGCCACATGCTGATTTTGAAATATCTATCCGGATCTCAATGAAAATGATTGAGACATTTTCTATGTTTATATACCATGTATTAAAGATTTACCATATATTTTAATCACAGTGTTTGCTCAGATATGGATGAACAGATACTGCAGATTTTTTGGGCTGTTTTCCATGGTAAATCCACATTTTATGTTGCTGAACTCCTTATTTTTCCTTGGGGATTTCTGTTCAAATCATCCGGAACCCCATGTTCAAGTGATCCTGGTGCCCTAAAATCACTTTCGCCAGGCCTATGACGCCATGTTCGAAGACCAGTCCAGTGATGATGAGGATTTGGTGGTGCCATGGCGGCATGGCGGCGCCAGGACTTCACCAGTCTTACCCTCTGGGCTTTCCAACGATTTCACCATATGGAAGATATGGGATCCATAGGAAAACCATAGGAAAACCATAGGAAAACCATAGGAAAACCATAGGAAAATGGAGGTTTACCCTCTGGTAAACTGACATAGCTATTGAAAATGGCCATAGAAATAGTGGAAAATCTCCCATAAAACATGGTGATTTTCTGATTTTCCATAGTTTTTTGGGACTGTTTACCAGAGGGTAAGTTCCTGTCAATATCTGTCAATCCTTGAAATTGAGCATGAAAAACCTTTGAGAACCACGAATTTTCAGGGCTTTGACATGGTTTAGCAAAACTGTAGGAATGAAAACACGCAAGAACCATCAGAAACCATGATTTGAAAGATTGCCGAAAAAAACGTGGGCGTTTCAAAGCAAAACAATCGGAGAAATTCGGTGTATGATCTATATGCGACCAATGAAGAAGGATTTTTCATGGATTTTCCAATAGGTTTAGCATGATTCTTGATGGTTGAGTCACCATTTTTGATGAGTAGATGACCATTTGTGTTGGTTAAATCAACATCTTGTTTCTGGTTAAATCACAATTTTCGCTGACTCCTGATTTTTCATGGTTTTTCATCACCATTCTTGATTTTTATCGATTTTTGATGGGTTAAAACGCAGTTTTTGTTGGTGAAATCCGCATTTCCCAGCAGCTCCTGGCGCCTGCCCAGGTGCGCACCGAATGAGCCGAGCTCAGAGCTGAGAGCTGAGCGGGGCGCCGGGAAAAACCGCCGTTGCCTGAAAAAACCGGGGGGAGCTGGGAGATGTGGCGAAGAAACGCCATGAAAAATAGGGATTTGACCGAGAAAAGTGGTGGTTTTGGATGGGGATTTATAGGAATATAGTGGGGATAAACTAACAGAAAGGATGTTTTGGCAAACAATGATTCAGGGTATTTAGATAATATATACATGATATTCGATCATATATATTAAATCCCTATGATATATAATAATATAATATGGATATACAATCATATATCAAATCCCCATTATGAATAATTGATACGTATATGATTTAACGGTAATGTTAGAGATGTAATGGTGATATAATGATGTTGCAATGGGTATATAATCGGTACAGTATTTAATGGGTAATATACCAGGGATATAATTTGGATGCAGATGATACATATATTAGCCATGGTTTGTTTAACCAAGGAAGATAGGGAATTGACCAACAAGAGTGGTGAATTTCATGGGGATATATTGGGATATAGTGGGGATCCAATCTGGGATCCAAGCTGGATGAAAACCTATGGTTTAAAACGGAAAATCATCATTCAGCTAGTGAAGATTGGGACACTGAGGAGTCAAAAGCCATTGTCGGACTGGTTTTTTTTAGAGCATCCACCAGCTATTTTTGTGTCTACCAGGGTACCCTCTGGTAAACGTTCACATAGCTATGGAAAATCACAATTTTTAATGGGAAATCTCACTATAAATGACCATTTTCAATAGCTTTTTGTATGTTTACCAGAGGGTACCTTCATTCTTCAATTCGTTCCAGACAACGATGTTTTGCCGAATTGCTGGAACAAGGGGGGGTAGAACGGAGGGTAACACTTGTGACGAGCTTACTGCTGTCGAAAATAGGGTACCCCCAAAGTCGATGGTAAAAATTATGTAGAAATCATCATTTTCCCTTGTTAAATGACCATTTACTGGGGGCAGCCCCAATTTTCAGAGCCATTTCGTAGCGCCCCAAAGAACTCTGTCGAACTGTCGAACTCCATTCGGCTCCAGGCCTTCATGAGGGATAGCGATCGCCCAGTTGGGAAAATCGAAAAACACCGGAAACCATGTTTTTTTCTCCCATGAACTATGGTTAAATATGTTAAATGTTATGTTAGTTTACCATAAATCTTCCGGCTGGAAAAAAACCATCCATCAAACCATCCCAATCCAATGAATCATCGGCTGGAAAACATCCAATGCCTAAGCCATGGCAACGGGAAGCCCACCCCATACCCCACATCCATTCGACATTCCGACGTTACGGCCCAGTACTGGGTCGCATGAAGCGCGCGGCGATGCGCCATGGGAGGCAACAACTCCCGACATCTTCCTGACTATGATGAAGCTGCGCCTTGATTTATGTGGTTTTTTGTGGCAACAAATATGGATTGAATAGCAAACAAACAACTCCATTCATGGGGATGAGTCGAGGAGTTTTTGGAGCCCAATGAGAATACACTACTGAACTGGAATCGACACAGGGAATACATAATAATATAAAATATAATAAAATACATAATATTATATCATTATATATATATGATATATTCTAATATTATATATTTTTCTTTGTGGGTTCCTTAAGCAACTCCAAGATGATGTGATTTGTGGTATAGCCGGCTGGGAAATCCTCGTGGCCGAAATGGAGGTCTTGTTTGCTGGGAAAATCATCAATAAATGGGGCAGGTTCTCCATGGATCCATAGGAAAACCATAGGAAAACCATAGGAAAACCATTAGTTTGACTGAACTTCATACCCTTTAGAGATTCATAGCAACCCGCAAAAACATGCAGACGAGTGGCAAAAAAACATGTGATTTCTTGGTGTTATTATACTTTGCATCCGAGGATGTATGTTGCAAAGTTTCTCGACGGCTTCATTCTAGACTCTAGACACTGATTCCGGTAGCCATCGTTCAAGATCAAACGATCACTTTCTACTGTCAAAATCATTTATACATGCATATGGAGGTTTCCATAAATGGGGGTATCTCCAAATCATCCATTTACTGTAGGATATTTTCAATTATAAACCATCCATAAAATGGGTACCTCCATTTATGGAAACCCCCATATGCACATGTGTACACAGACATATGGATGGATCACCTGGTAATCAGTTGCATTTCCAGAAGGGATCCAAACTCCAATTACCATTGAGTTTCAACCGCCAAAAACACGGTATTTAATGTTCACAGTTTTTGTGCTTACCATTTAAAAACCACTGGTGCTTATGCTGTTTTTTGCATCCCCTTCTCAAAACACCGCTGTTTCATGCTATTTCCTGTCTTGTGGCATGTTGTGGAGACTTTTGAACTTTAGCAAGACATTGGCCACAGAACCAAAGAAACAGACTGTAAAACACATTGTTCTTCCTTAAAACCCAGTGGAGCATTAACCAAAAACGGCCGATATCCGCATGCACATTGCAGGGAGACATGGGAAACAATCACCCAGCAAAAACGTCGTGAAGAAGCGTCTCTGCCTCTCTCTCCCTCTCTCTCTCTCTCTATATATATATATACACACACACATATCTCTCTCTCTCTCTCTTTCTATGTGCATATTTCTATATCCGCTGCATGATAGTATTTTTACATATGTATAATTATATAGGGTAGAGGCTCGTGGTTCTCCGTTGATGATACCGCTTGCAATGGTTGGATAACCGATCTGAAGTTGACGAATCTTGCTAGAAGTATACGTGCGTATTTTGGAGTTTTATGTGTTCCAGAGTGGACTTGTGATGCTCATGTCATTTGGCCATTTTCTGAAATATCAAAAAGTGTTGAATTCACCGCCGTATCCCTTTTTTGGTATTACTATATATATATATGATATCATATATTATATATATATCTAATACGTTCTATATACATTTCATATATTGTATTGTATACACAGTTTTACATAATGTATGTTTAGTATACATTCTAAATATATGGTTTCATTTTTAAAAAAGGTATTGTATTATATATTATATATGACATAGTAAACCTCGCATACATTATATATTTGATACCTTGTATATCCTTTTAAATGATTATATAGATATTAGATATTATATCTCATAGATAATATCAAACATGTGTGTATATATATATATAATGCAATCTCTAATATGTTTGTATTTAATATGTATATATGACCACGCAGACAGAGATTCTTGGCCCAGGTGGCAGCTTTGGGCGAGCAGGAGGTGGCCAAGATCTTGGAAGGCTTTAACCGACTCTCCGTGCGCGGCGAGTTTTCCAGCAGCCTTAAAGGAGTTCCGAACGCCGGTTGGAACGGTAGTAGAAACATGCGGATTTTATCATTGAATTCAACAAAAAGAACACACGGAACACACGCACGGAACACACGCACAAATGGTGATTTAAGATGATTTAACATGATTTACAAAGAGGGGATGGAATCAGCCCCCAAATTGGTTGGGGTAAACTCCGCTGTCCCGCAGGAAACAATACAGGAAATGCCCCAATTTGTTCCGGAAATCCTTGTTTTTGGGTCGGGATATCGCAAACTTTGGTTTTGAGTGATCTTTGAGCTGAGTAAACTCAGACTTTTTCAAACCTCGATCTTCAGTTAGCTCAAGGAGAAGTCGCAATCTTCAACTGCCAAAATCACAATTTCTGAAACATAAATGGTAAAATCACCAATTTTGCCGACACATTCCAATTTTTGGTGAGTCGAAAAATTGGACCACTTTTTCAGGTTGCCTTTTGCTGAGTAAACATTCTGATGGTTTTCCAGGACATCCGCTAGAATCTATAGGGAATCTATAACATATGGAAAAATTATAGGACATCTATAGGGAATCTTTTTCTAAAGTTTTTCTTGGGTTCCTTAAGCAAATCCAAGTCTATAGCAACCTCCAAAAGTTTTTCACAGTGAAACCGCAGTTATATCCATCATCGCCCAGTTCTTCATGATCCCCATGATATCTTGGGGCGTTAAGCAAATCCAAGAAAGTGGATATATAATCATATTATAGGGGCCCAATATCTCAATATAGGCTTATATGACCTATTATATCTCCATATATCCACCACGGTTATATAGCTTCCAATCATCTTAGGCTTAAAATGGGGCCCAATATCCCAATGAGTGGAGGTTTATAACCATAGTACCATAGTTATACCCATGAAGATCACACCAACTGCACCCCAAAAGTATTGGATATACCCTCTGGTTATTTAACATAGCCATGGTATAGATGGCCCGTTTATAGATGGTTTACCTATTAAAAATGGGTGGATCTTTCCATAGTTACATTAAATTACCAGGCCGGGTAAACCTCCATTTTCCTATGGTTTTCCTATGGTTATACCACTTTTTGATCCCAGTTTACCTGAGGGTACCCATTAAATAACCAGATGGTACCCTCCGGTGTCATGAAAGCTCCGTGGGCTGCAAAATCCACCCTGAATACTTCGATGGATTTTCTCAGCTCTAAACCTCCATTTAGTTTGGGAATTTCCCAGCCTAAAAATGGGTAAAGATATGGGACCCATAGGAAACCGTAGGAAAACCATAGGAAAACCATAGGAAAATGGAGGTTTACCCTCTGGTTATGTCAAATAGCTATTGAAAATGGTGATTTATAGTGGATTTACCCATTGAAAATGGTGGTTTTCCATAGTTATGTTAGTTTACCAGAGGGTATGATGATAATATTGATGGGGATATGGCCTGGGGTAAAGGTTACAGTACAGAAAGATGTGGAAAAGCCGGTAAACACCACACTTGTGTAAACCTTGGAAAAGGAGGGTAACCAACATTGATCAACAATGTGATTGATAAAATGGTCTAGTTATATAGGTGTATAATCATCAGTTACTGGGATATAATATGATATAACCAACAATAAGTGGAATATATCCCAGTACTTAATGATGATATTACAATATATTATCAGGTGGTGGTTGCATAAAATGGGGAATCCCCAAGTCACCTGCAGGTTGTTTCAATGAGTAAAATTGCCTAATCAAGAATTACTGGGATTTAATATGATATAACCAATAATTTTAAGCAAGAATAATGGGAATGCAAGGGCAATATCATATTATTCCCACTACTGTTGGTTGTATTCCCATTATATACTTGTGAATAATAACTGATAACTGTAATAATATATATATATGTATATACTGTTGGTAATATCATATTGTTCCCATTATTGTTGGTTATACTATTATTGTATAATAATTTTGACATTTCCATTATCATATTATTGTTTATATTTCCATTGTCACACTATTGTTGATATTCCCATTATATACCATAGTTACTGTTGGCGATATTATCATTATACTAATCTTGATATTCCCATTATATATATACACATACATGTTCCCATTATAAAATAAGCTATAACATAATATGATATAATATAATATAATATATTATAATATATTATAATATATTATAATATTTAATATAATATATAATATAATATAATATAATATAATATAATATAACATATATATATATAATATAATATCATATAATATGTATATATATATATTTATCCCAATTATATTATTTTTATCCCAAGAATATTATCATTGATTCCCATTATATTATAGATCATAGATATTCCCATCATTATGATCATAGATATTTACTATAATTATATTTACTATCCATTATAAGCCATTTATTACTATATTACCCAATTGTATTACTATCATTATATCCCAATAAATTTCTCAGTACACATATATATATATATATAGATATTCCCAGTACATCATATTTCCCTAATAAATACCCTCTGGTAATTTAACATAACTATGGAAAATCACCATTTTTCATGGGAAAATCAACTATTTCTATGACCATTTTCAATAGCTATTTGACATTTGCCCAGAGGGTAAACCTCCATTTTCCTATGGTTTTCCTACGGTTTTCCTATGGTTTTCCTATGGATCCCATGGTTTGATGCCCAGCATATCACGAAATGGCTGTCACCAAGGCTTCGACCCTCAGAGTTTCGCACCGGCTTCCTGAACTGCGCCGGGCCCGTGCCCGAGGCGAGGCAACGCCATGGTGATGGCTTACCATGTCAAACTGTATAGGCTTACCATGGCTTATAATGATTATAATGGGATTATAATGGCTTATAATGGGATTATAATGGCTTATAATGGGATTATAATGGCTTATAATGGGATTATAATGGCTTATAATGGGATTATAATGGCTTATAATGGGATTATAATATAATGATTATAATGGCTTATAATGGGATTATAATGGCTTATAATGGGATTATAATGGCTTAATGGGATTATAATGGCTTATAATGGGATTATAATGGCTTATAATGGGGATTATAATGGATTATAATGGCTTATAATGGGATGGCTTATAATGGCTTATAATGGGATTATAATGGCTTATAATGGGATTATAATGGCTTATAATGGGATTATAATGGCTTATAATGGGATTATAATGGCTTATAATGGGATTATAATGGCTTATAGTGGGATTATAATGGCTTATAATGGGATTATAATGGCTTGTAAATGAATGATGATGATGATGATGATGGTGATGATGATGATGATGGCAACCATGGTGTTTTACCAGGGTACTCGTTGAAAAATGGTGTTTTACCATAGCAAATGGTAAACTTCATGGTGTGTTTCCATGTTGTTTTCATGATGAAGAATGATGACACATGATTTTTTTCCAGATTTAAGTGTTGAACTTTTGGGATTTAAACATGAACCATTGGGATATACCTTCGAACAAGCCGAGCGGAATGAGCACTTCATGCCCGCATGGCGCATTGATTCCCATTGGAATTCCAGTGATCAGCCATTAAAGCCATTATAATCCCATTCTAAGCCATTATACCCATTAAATAGAATGGGATAATAATAGGCTGATAATTCCAGTTATCCTGATAATGGCTACAATGGCTATAACGGGAATTAATTATAATGGGATAACTGGAATTCTAATATAATTCCATTCTAATCCCGTGAAAAAAGATCATATTCTCAATTATAAGCCATCACAATGTGGGGCCCCCAAGATAGCTAAGTTGGTTTATAACTCCAATAACTGTGGTTTATGGTACTTATAACTATAGTTCATGGGGTTTATAAACCAACAAACATCACTGGGGGGCCCCACATTGCATAACCTGGTGATACCTGGATTTGCTGATGATTTTTGTCATTGCGAAAATCCAGGACTGAATGGGAATCGACTGAATGGGAATACGTCTTTATTTCTTGTTCTTGGGTTCCTGTAGCAAATCCAAGCAACACTACTAACAGTTAATGGGATATTAATGAGAGTTAATCCCACTATCATCCCATCATCATCTTATTATAATCCCTATTTTTTTGTTAAATATCCCTTTTTATCACCATAAAATCACCATTACATCACCATTTTTCCATTGGTTTCTCACTGCATCATCACTGCATCATCGCCCATTGACCCCACCTCAACACCTCGAAGACCTGCGCAGTTATAATCCCCAGTAAAAAAAAATAACTTTACTTCGTGTGATCCCCACCGTGACATTTTTACATTTTCTTACTGGCAAATCTTCTGGCATTCTATCTGACATATCTTCTGGCATTCTATCTGGCAAATCTTCTGGCATTCTATCTGGCATATCTACTGGCATTCTATCTGACATATCTTCTGGCATTCTATCTGGCATATCTTCTGGCATATATTCTGACATATCTTCTGGCATTCTATCTGGCATATCTTCTGGCATATCTTCTGGCATATCTTCTGGCATTCTATCTGGCATATCTTCTGGCATATCTTCTGGCATATTATCTGGCAAATCTTCTGGGATTCTATCTGGCATATGTTCTGGCATATCTTCTGGCATTCTATCTGGCATATCTTCTGGCATATTATCTGGCAAATCTTCTGGGATTCTATCTGGCATATCTTGTGTCATTCTATCTGACATTTTCTCTGGCATACCTTCTGGCATTCTATCTGGCATATCTCGTGGCATTTTATCCGGCATATCTTCTGGCATTCTATCTGACATTCCATCTGGCATATCTTCTGGCATTCTATCTGGCATATCTCATGAGGTCCGGCAGGGAACACTTGGCGTGGATCCTCGCGGTTGAGGTCCGGCAGGGAACACTGGGCGTGGATGGTCGTGGTTGAGGTCCGGCAGGGAACACTGGGCGGGGATGGTCGTGGTTGAGGTCCGGCAGGGAACACTGGGCGTGGATGGTCGTGGTTGAGGTCCGACAGAGAACACTGTGCGTCGAGGGTCGCAGTTGGACGAGGAGGACGAGGAGGACGACGACGAGGACGACAAGGACGACAAGGATGACAAGGAGGACGAGGAGGACGAGGAGGAGAGGAGGAGAGGAGGAGGAGGAGGACGAGGCAGGAGGCAGGAGGCAGGAGGAAGCTACTGACATAAAATCTAACAACCCTCACCTGGCAGGTGGGGAATCACCCATCTGGATGAATTTCATCACGACCTCACTGTTCTCCCTCACTGGATTCATGGTTTTTATAGGGAAATCATCCCCAAGATAGCCTTATTTCAAGTGCGTGAATTATTTTAATTTACCCAGACCCATGATAACCTGGATTTGCTGAAGATAGTTGTTTAAATTTTCACCCCTGATAAAGTCATCATACAGCCGTTCTAAACCCACACTATAAACCTAATAACCCATTTTAAGGCTATTATAAACCCATTGTAAACCTATTATAAACCGATTGTAAACCTATGATAACCCATTATACAACTATTATTAAACCTACTATAACTCATTCTAAACCAATTATAAACCTATTGTAAACCTATTATAACATGATGTTCCCATGATACTCTCTGGTAAACTAACATAGCTATGATGAATTTCCTTTTCTACGCACCATTTTCCGAAGCTATGTTAGTTGGAGTAAGCCCAGCTGGCGCAGGCATTAGCAGAGGCGCTCTTCAACTGCTTTGATTCCAACTCTTCCGGGTCTTTGGATGCCGCCCGACGAAAACGGAGAACTTGGGAAAGAAATTGGGGAACCATCTAACATGGGGATACAATGGGGATATCTCTCTCTCTCTATATATATAATTATATATATAATTATATATATATATTATGACTTATAAGACATGATGCTGCTGGTTGGTGGTTGCGGGCGCATCAGCGGAATTGCCTCATACGCTCATGTTAGCCCATGTAAAGGCATCTTTCATGTCAGGTTTGGATATGTTGGGGGGTTGGGTGGTGCTGGTGTTGGTGGTGGTGGTGGCGGTGGTGGGGTTGATAATGTTCGCTGGTATTCTTTTCCAATCATGTTGCTGAGTACATTAGGACGGTTGCAGTTTGAAGAACGTAACGCACATCATTGAGAGTTGTCAAATTGTTTCTTACAAGATCTTGGAATGTGGGCCTCCCAGTTATACGTTGGTTTATAAACCACCTTAATGCTATAGTTATTTGCATATCATAGACCCTAAAGAAACTGGAGTTATGTAACCCCCCAACTTAGCTATCATAAATCAGCTATACATCCCATTAAATCAGACTTTTTCTTGGTTAAATCACCATTTTCATAGGTATAACATGATACAACATGTAAAAACATGTGATAACATGTAATAACATGTAATAACATGTAATAACCATATTACTTTTAGTCGATTTGCAATGCGTTTCTTTTTGAGAAAATGCTGCAGAAAATCCGCCCCTTTTTGCAATTGTGACCGCGCCGAGGTGCAACAGTTCGTATGTGGTGTGGCAGTCATCTGCAAGGGCAGGCGCCGGGCCTTTTGGGATTTACACGGGGTAAAGCTATGGCCTTTTGGGATCTATGAATTGCATTGAATTGCAGGATCTATGAGATATAACTCATGAATAACATATTATAGACTATTAATATCTAATATTGCAATGGGTAAAGTGGATTGTAACAGATTCTCATATTTTAAGATATTATGTATCCTGGGTAAAGTGGATTGTAACGTATTATAACTAAGCTATGTCAGGATCTATGGGGATCTACGGTGCCTCGGCCATGTTCCATTGAGACTTCCATCATCTGTTGCGGTGCGTGGAAGGCCCGAGCAGAAACTGCGCTTGCTCTTCATGGTCTACGACACTGACAAAGATCAGAGACTGTGCCTTATCAGCACTGCGAGCTTGGCGTTCTGTATCAGGAATCATAGAATCGGCAACGGTGACAATTCACCTGAAAACACATCATTATTCAGCGATGGTGAAACTTCGATTTTACTTGCTTCAAGCTTCAAATTTGTTCGCAGCACGTTCATTTTTGGTGGTTGGCGAATTTTTCTTGGTTACACCCATTTCGCGTTGCGAAAACCTCCATTTTTGATGTTGTCAAATGCTTTAAACCACGATTTTTGCTGGGTCAAATCCAACATCTGTTGCTTGGTTTTTCAGCTCCATTCTTGCGGTGTTTCGCCTCCATTTACGCTGGTAAAAACCTCCCAATGAGTTTGTGCTACGCTGGTGACCTCCATATTCACCCAGCTACCCAGCTCCTTGAAGTCCTTTATTTTGTCGGTTTCAAGTTTGGACTCCATTTTGCTTGGTGCAGCTTCTGTTTTGCTGGGTTTGCACCCCATGCTGGTAACAACTCCACGTCTTAGTTGGTGAACACTCCATTTTTGTATCTTTTCATTCGCAGAAGCCTCCAGTTTTGCTGAGTCAGAACCATAGATTTTTCTGGGTAAAACACTGTAAACATCATTTTTGTATATTTTTGTTCATGGTTGAATCCCTCCCAAAATGAGAAGATCAGAAGATCCAATACTAAGACAATCAAAACCAACCGTTCCTGACGGTTCCTGGTGACATTTTAATATTAGGAGCAAGTGATGATTCACTGCTTGAACCCCAGTCGATGTTGGTAAACCTCACGATTTTTTTTTGGACAAAGAACATCTAACATCTGCTGTTTTTTTCTTTAAAAAAAACAATTTCTGTTGCTTAAATCCCAAACTTTCAGTAGTTGCATCCCTATTCATGTTGGATCAACTACTAGTTCTATGCGTAAAACCGTCGTTTTCATGTGTAAACCCACCATTTTGATTTGAACACCCATCATCTATGTTGGTCAAAACACATCTTTTGCTGAATTGGTTAAACCACCATTTTTTCTTGGTAAATTCACCATGTCTAGTTGGTTAAATCACTCTTTGTTATTGGTTCAATCACCATTTTTATCAATTTTTGTCAATTAAACCCATCATTTTTCTAGCTGGTTGGTGGTTTCAATCATTTTTTATTTTCCGTAATATATGGGATAATCCTTCCCATTGACTTTCATATTTTCAGAGAGGTAGTATATAATATATCAATAGTGATATTCTATATGAATGGTGATTTCTCCTATAATCTATGGTGATATCAAGGGAATGATATATCGATACTGTATAAAAATGGTGATTAGTTGGTGCAATCAGAATTTTGGTCAGTTACCCTCTGGTAAACTAACATAACTATGGAAAATCACCATTTTTAATGGGTAAATCCACTAGAAATGGCCATGTTCAATAGCTGTTTGACATAACCAGAGGGTAAACCCAGCGTTTTGACCCTTGGAACGGACCGCCAAATGTCTCGGCTGAGTTCGGACCGCGACCTGAAGCGCTTTGCCCACGCCCTGTCGGACGGCCGCGGCAGTGGTGAAACCGCCGATGCTGTGGTGAACAGCGCTCTGAAGGCGTGGGGATGGGGTTGGTGAATAGTTTTAAAATCCATTAATATATATATATATAATATATATATAATATTATATATATATTATATTATATATATTATTATATATTATATATATATGTATACATACCATTGGTTAGTAATATCTCATTATAATCCCATGAATAGTAAAAAATAATACTAATCTCCCATGAATCACAGCAATAATTGTGGTAATAGTTATACATATGGGCTGGGTCAAAACCTATCAATTTTCATGGGATGAACATCCAGCTATACCAAAAAAGTTTTGGGGTTCACCATGGGGTTTTCCGGGTTTGGACCCATATTCATATGGAGGTTTCCCAAGTCATCGGGGTACACCCAAATCATCCAAGGCATTCATTAGACTATTTTAGTATTAAAACCCATTTACTAATGAATGACCATTTTAAATCATGTTTTAAACCATACTATAGTACCAAAATGCTTTAAAGCCATGTTTTTTTTTCCAAATGGTACCCCATTTTGTCAGGAAACCAGGCCACATATCATAAACCACTGGAGTTCGCTGGTTAAGTGGTAATATGGGAGTGGAATTTGTGAAGAAAACGTGGAGAGTTGGATGGACGTTGCAAAAATCATCCCTCATTTGGTATGATGAACTCTAGTGAGTTATGTACTTTTATGTGTTGATAGAAAAATTTGTCAGAGATGTATGGCACGTATGGTTGTATGACTATATTATATTACACCATGTTATGATATACTAGATATAGAATCGACATGCATATAAATGGATATGAATGGGTTGTAAGGTGGTAATGGATGCAAGATGGTGATGCTGCATCAGAATTTGTATCAAACAAAGGAGGATAGGTAAGCCTTAAACGTTTTCGTAGTGGTTATAGTAGGGCATAAATGGTTGGAAAAATGGATTTAGACTCGCAGTGAATTCTTGGGTCGTGCTTGTTGCCTATCTGCCTGAGTTTCCTCACATGGAACCTGGAAATGCAAGTTTTTTTTACACCTTTTTTAGTTCCGTGGCGCTTTCAGGGGGCTTTTCGGCATGGACCAGCCATGGGTCTATCCAAACGTCAGCGGGACACATTGAAAAATATCCGACTCGTAGAGTTGTAGGATTCCAGAGTAGGACTCTTCCTGTATCTCTGTCATATTTTCACCCATAATGCCATAGTATGCCAAAGTGATATCAGTTTTTTTTGTTTCTGCAGGTGGTGCAGTTTCCGTGATGGGGATCCCCAGTCGTCTGGTTCACCTCGTTGAATCAGTAGAAATGTCATGGCAATGTGTAACGTGACATAGAGATCTGCACAACATTGCACAACAATATGTCAATGTGGATGTTTCCAATCCATGGGGGTATCCCCAGTTCGCATCCATTGAATATTTTGGATTTTCCATCATAAACCATCCAGCGAGCTTGGGGTACCCCCATATGACCATCTGTCAACGAAACCTGTCGATGCTTGGCAGCAACGACTTTCGCATCGGTTTCAAAGCACAACACATATGTAGTTACATGTGTATATATATATATATACGATTATATACATACAGTATATATATGTATATTAATTATATTATATTATATTTATATTATATATTTTTTTATATTTATATTTATATTATATTTATATTATATTTAAATTAATATTATATTATATTATATTATATTATATTATATTATATGTATATTAATTATATTATATTATATTTATATTATATTTATATTTATATTATATTTATATTATATTTATATTATATTTATTATATTTAAATTAATATTATATTATATTATATTATATGTATATTAATTATATTATATTATATTTATATTACATTTATATTTATAATACATTTATATTAAATCTATATTATATTTATATTATATTTATATTATATTTAAATTAATATTATATTGTAATATATTTATATTATATTTATATTATATTTAAATTAATATTATATTATATTGTAATATATTTATATTATATTTATATTATATTTATATTATATGTATATTATATTTAAATTAATATTATATTATATTTCAATTAATATTATATTATCTTATTATATTTGTATTATATTATATTTATATTATATTTATATTATATTTTTATTATATTATATTAAATTATATTTGTATTATATTATATTTATATTACATTTATATTATATTTTTATTTTATTTATATTTATATTATATTTATATTATATTTATATTATATTTATATTATATTTATATTATAATTATGTTATATTTATATTATATTTATATTATATTATATTTATATTATATTTATATTATAATTATGTTATATTTATATTTATATTATATTATATTATATTTATATTATATATATTATATTTATATTTTTATTATATTTATATTTTTATTATATTTATATTATATTTATATTATATTTATATTATATTATATTTATATTATATTTTTATTATATTTATATTTATATTATATTTATATTATATTTACATTATATTATATTATATTATATTAATATTATATTTATATCATATACTTTTTTCACTTTCGCACTGCTGTGCTGGTTAGCCACCCTATGAATCGTCAGCAGGAGCTGCTGGCGGGAAACAGCGCGGTGAACTACGAGAAGTTTGAAACCTGGGCGCGTGCGGGGCCGAAAGACACGCCGGCGGAGCAGGGAACGGGAGCAGGGAAAAATGGTGATTTAATGGGATTTGTTTGGATTTTATATATATATATAACTATATATGGATTTATATGGATTTATATGGATCTGAAGTCATTCAGACTTTGTTTTCTAGAAAAGGACAATGTGAACAATGTGAAGAAGTGACTGTTTTCAGCTGTTTGTTTTCTACATCTCGGCCAAGTGTCTGCGGTAGTTGACAGATAATCCGTCGGAATGGGGAAGGTGGGAAGATGATGGACCATGGGCCCATGGGCTCGATCACAGACACAGCAACCTTCAGATTTCCATCGATTTCTTGTTCTTCCACTATATTCCAGCATGGTTTTAGAAGGAAACTCCACCATAATGTATGTCAGTAGACCATAACTGTAGGAAATCTGGAAACTATATTCCACTATTTTAGTAGGATTTCCACCACGTTCAATTTGTCACCCGAGGTCAGCACGTCGACAGTCCCTTAGTCGACTGGATCTTCAGTCTGGAGCAGCCACTCAGCCCTGGTAGTGGACGGCAATGGGGACGGCCGCGGGGTACCCCTTGCGACCTTGGTCATTTAATGGAGATTTATAGGGATTATGGATTATTTGAGGATTTATCTGGATTATTGATTATTTGAGGATTATAATTCGATATATAATTATGGTTATATCCATATAAATCCATATAAATCCATATAAATCCATATAAATCCATATAAATCCATATAAATTAGATGATTATCTAGATTTATTTGAGGATTTGGATTATGATGGATTCAATCATCATTTTCAGGGGATCAAAACACCAAACAAAAAAGGGGATATAGTGACAACTAAAGGAATCAAGCCACGTGTGACAACTTTGTTAAGTTATAACTTTATATAGTTAACTATGGGGATATAGTTATCAAGCTAGTTAACTTCCTTAACCATGCTTTATAGTTAACCATAGTTTTTTCACACCTCCGGGATAACTTCGGAAGATCTTCCAGGGTTACCTCACCAGACGTGGCCGCCGAATTGGTGGATGTGGTGGGGATTTACCAAATACTGCTAATTTTTCCATGGAAAAACGATGGAACATCAGAATTTATTGTAGGTAAATCATATATTACCAGAGGGTATTTCCATACAACAAAGTTTAATAAGAACAGCGATATTGATACTTAAATTGCCATATCGAAAAGGTAAACGATCTTCCAGGCCCCTTTTTGGGGTTCCAGTGTAAATTTGGGAGGTGTATCCATGAATGACATGAAGCTGGATAGACAAGTGGAGGTCCTCTCAGTTGTTGGAGATATCGATATGCACTTTTGCACATACACATACAGCACAGAGTATGAAAACGGTTTCATTGATGCATATATATAATTATATACAAACATGCTATATGTATCTATGATATGTTTATATATAGATACATATTATATGTATATGTATGTAATATTATACATACATGTTTGTACCTACACTATTCTACACAGTCGTCTATCTTGAACTGTATAATTTTGTTCCATCGCACTGAGGCGGGTGAGAGCAGAGGATGAGGATACGACCAGTGCATGGAGGCCGAAGACGAAACTCTGGAAAGTCAAAGGCTCTGCAGAGAGGATTAAACTGGTATAATTAACTCCATATTTGAGGATACTCATATAATCATATAATTAATTATTAATCTCCAAATGACTCCAAATATAGATCAAATATAATCATATAATCAACTCCATATTTGAAGATTATAATTCAACATATAATCATTGGAAAAGGATTATAGTCCACCATTAGTCCACTAAAATTAGGATTCTGGAAAACTGTCATTTAGGATTCTGCACTGATTAGTCCATCGACTCCAGGTATTTTTTTTCAATCCTCAAATTGGTCTAAACTTTGAAGTAGCTTTGATCTTGATATGGATTTGTCTGAAAATAGGGTATATTCCCAATGAAATAGCCATTTAATAGGGATAATGATCAGCAAAACCATTGGGTAAAAAGGGGTACACTATTTTCAGACACACCCATATTGCAAACCAGAGTTTTTTTCGTTGGATATGTCTGTTTCTCCACCAGACATTCTCACAGGAACGAAGAGTATTTATGACACATGTTCGAATATGTTCTCCAAAGAAAACTATGCAGATGTCTGGAATATGTTCATGCAATCCCATTTGGTTCATTTTCTAAAAATGGATGACCAAATATCAAATATGTTGCTAATGATATTTTTTTCAAACCAAATGAAAACCAATTTTCTCAAGGGTGATATCCTACAGATTTTTTTCAATGAGTAGGATCACCACATTCGGTCCCTTGAGTTTGTGGCAAAATTTCTGTAGGGTTTTCCAACCCACCCTGATCTGCAGTTAGGATGCGGCCACCTGCCATTGATCGTTCCAACAGCGTGCAGGACGCGGATAGTGCTCATGGTTTTAGCCTACGGCTAGTCATCAAGTATTGGATGAATGTACCAAAATTGGATGATGGAAAAACATGTATATAATTAAACCATGAGTGTACAATGGAATTTTTCCAGGATAAACATACATTAGCCTTTCTTTTCACGATAAATATGGATAAACTCCGTTAGTGTACAATGACACAGTCTGACTCTCTCCTTATCAGTGCTGATTTGTCCAGTTTGGTGTCCGTTTCTTAGGGGATCTGTTAGGGGATACCGTCTGGTAATTTTTCACAGTTTTCTGTGGAAAATGGCCGACTTATAGCTGATTGATGCTGATTTGCCGTTAAAAAGGGTGATTTTCCAGTTCGCTACATGAAATCATCAGAGGGTAAGATGTTGAACAGTTTCAACATGTCCTAAATGTGGTTTGTCTTTGTCAAAGGGGAGTTCTCGTCCCGAGGTTAGGGACTTCAAGCGGGTTCTGGACTTCTTTTGACCAATTACCCTCTGCTAACAGTGTGCGAACTGGAAAGATCCACCATTTTTAATGGATCAATCCAGTATTTCTATGGCAAATTTAATTTTAGCTATTTGACATTTGCCCAGAGGGTACAGAGAGTTGCTAAAGTCGTGCCTAGATTAGTGGGAATCGTTGAAAATAGCTTCGGAGCACTTGATTTTGAAAAGTCGTGCCTTTTTGTGAAACGCATAGGAAATGCATGATTTTCTGGTTTTCATGATCGGATCCATGATTTTATATAAATCCTGCATTCAGTTGGTGTTCAGCATGTTGGGCAAAGACTTCACATCTGAGTTACTTAAGACTTGGTCGTTGCATTTAGTTGGTGTTTTGATGTTGGGCAAAGATTTCACATCTGACTTACTTAAGACTTGGTTGTTGCATTTAGTTGGTGTTTTGATGTTGGGCAAAGACTTCACATCTGAGTTACTTCAGACTTGGTCGTTGCATTTAGTTGGTGTTTTGAGTAGCCATGTCTTCCTTTGTATTACTGTAACGTACTAGGAGCCTCATGTTGTTCAGCCATCATGTGGGGAGTGGCCTTTCCTAGGGAATGAGTTGACGTCGCCTGGACGTCGTTCGGACGTCGTTCTGACGTCGTTTTTTCTCCAGTATATATCATATCCCTTATCTCACACTTCACTTTCAGATTCACTATTCATTTCACAACAAACCATTATCAAAAACGATCCATGAGCGGCTTGCTCTGCCGCCCATGCAACTCAAAAACCCAACACTTCCTACAGGCTACAGTTTTTTGAAACTTCCGCCACCGCCTTGTGCGGTACTACTGGTATCAGTTAATCAAAATGAAGCAAAGGTTTCTGCTGCATTTAGATGGTGATTTGGGTTGCGGGCATGACATAGGCATGACTTCCTGGAAATTGCATTTAGATGGGGGAAAGCAGATTTTCAGCACACAGGCGTGACTTAGGCATGAGTTTCGCGCTTTCCTGTATTGATTTTATGTCGAATCTTTGTTGAAAACCATCAATAGCTGGTTAGATCCACATTTCTGGTAAATCCTCAGTGGTTAATCACGTGGTTAATCACGTGGTTAATAGGCTATAAACCAACAACAATGGGAATATGATGGGAATACTGGTTGCTGCTTTGGAACATGTTTTTTTCCATATTAATTGGGAATGTCATCATCCCAACTGACTCATATTTCTCAGAGGGGTAGGTACACCACCAACCAGATATGGATTCATAAAATATGTATATTTAGCAAACCCAAAATAGATGCCGACAAGTTGAAAACTTGGACGCATGAGCTAAATATCATCGAACTACGATCCCAGTTTCACACTTTTCGGCATCTTTTTCGAGAATCTCGGCATCAACTTAACCTAGTTTTTTGTGTTGAGCCATGTTCTTCGCCGTGGCGCTGCTAGCGCTGCTGGCAATTCGGTGCGGTGCAAGGGGCTGCAGCTGCTGCGGCCTTGGTGGATCTTGTCTTAAATTAGTGCCTTGGAAAGTGGTCTGCCATGTTTCCTGGCTTTTTTGTTGTTGCAAATGCATGTGCAAGATTTGGCGTGAAGGTTTAGTGGTTTGTCCCACAACTTTGTCAGATATGATAGGATCAACGGTGTATCCTTCCCTGGTTCATGCTCAGGAGATCTCTCTCTGTTTCCTGGGCCATGTCTCTGAATGTTTTGGCCGTGCTACGGGGCCAAGTTTGGGATGTTTTCCTGGGTCGCTCGGGAGTAGGCTTTCCTGCTTGAGGTGTCCCTTTCCTCTCGCTGCGACTCTTTTGCTCGCTGCGTTTGCTTGCCTGCTCGTGCTCGGGATGGCTTTCCTCTTGGGCCGCTTGCTGCGTTGCCTGGCTGGTTGGTTTCTCTACCCTGGGCCCCGATGGTGTTCCCCTTGTCGTTTTGTTCTCTCTGCTCGCGTGTGTTGTTGTAGGAGGGGATGGCGTAAAAGACACCATGTCAGATGTGAGCCGCCTGCTTTCCAACCAAGGAGGAAACAGCGCACGTACATGACCCTTAACACTCAGCTTGCTGTACGTAAGCCTGCCTTGAACCAGTCTCTCAGAGGAGGTGGCTCTCCTAGTGAAGCTGACCTTCTTACTAGTTTGCAGACGCTTTTGCAGTCCTTTGCTGGAGATAATAAGCAAACTGGTTCTCACAAAGGGTCCCCCAAGGGTTCTCCTCCTAAGCATGTGCATGCCAAAGGAAAAGGTCTGAAGGGATCGTTTTCTAATCCTGGAGACAAAGGATCCAAAGGATTCTCTAAAGGTAGCGCCAAGGGCAAAGGGAAGGGCAACATTCAGCAAGCCCCCCCAAACAGTGAAGGTGCTCTTTTAGTTGCGTTGACTAAACTGGTTGAGAGATGCTCCAAACAGGGAGCTGATGGGTTGTTGAATCGGCTAGGTAACCTTGTTCAGGTCGCTAGTCAAGGGAAGCTCAAGCATCCTAAAAACAAACAACCTAAACCTCGGTTGACCCATCCTCTGCCTGCCTCGGAAAAGGGGAACGACAAGCCTCCTAGACAGTTTCCCACTTTTGCTGACATCGTGTCGAAGGGCTCCCCTAACACCGCTAACCCACATGTTTGGACTGAGGTGACGCGCAAGAAAAACCACAACAGACTTACTGGGGTCAAAGCTGAAAACGACCCTTCCGTTTCTATTCTCCCGTCTGTTTTTGCCCCCGGTAATTTGAGCTCAGAGAAGACCTTGCTGCAGTCTCTCGAGAAAGGACAGGGTGGGAAAGCTCAGTTTTGCTTGGTGCGCTCCCTTGAGTCAGCTGTGCACTTACAAAACTTGGCTTCAGTGCATGAGTTAAAAGATAGTGTTGGTCTCTTGGTCCAAACTAAACAAGCTGATTCGGTTGATAAAGATACCAAGTCTGTCCTGCTCCCGGTGCAGGCCAAAGATAAAGGACCTCTGCTGACTAAATTTTGGGTTTTGCCACTGGCCACTGACTTGCCTCCGCTCCCAAAATTCACTCTGAGCTCCACTTCCCCGAAAGTCAACCGTGAGTTGGCGTGTTTCCGGGTTGCTGTTTGTAAGTCCTTCCTTGACGATACCCAATGGGAGGAAACTGTGAAAGCCCCCATCCAAACTGTGAAGAGTTTGCTTCCTGCTTCTGCTTTCCACTCTAGCTTCAAGTGGACTAAGACCACGCAAACCTTGAAAGACGGTGGCCAGGAAACTGTTCTTGAAGGTTTCCTCAAAGTTGATAAAGCTTCCGCTGACGAAGTTGCCAAACTGAGCGGCAGCAAAGGTGTTTTCCTCAGCCGCCTTAGACAAGAAGAGCCTAAACCATGTCATGTCACTTGGGTTGAAAAGTTGGAAGATGAAAAAGCATGGCAATACTACGCTCGAGTCTGCCAAAAAGCAGCTAGTAGTTCTGGATGTCCGGTAGCCTACCGGAAAGGCGGGGGAAACTCATTAGGTCTGAGGGGCACGGGGGTTGGCCCGGCCCAAACGGGCAGTTGGTTCCTGCAAGGGGTCCCCCGCAATTGGACTGCTAATGATGTGGAATCTGTTCTTTCGAATGCTGGATGTTCTGAAACCTCGGTGTTGAGACCCCCAAGACGCAAGTGCCCGTGGTTGGTTAGAACCAAGCCCCCCAATCAATTTGATAGCTGCACTCAAGTGGTTGGAATTGAACATGTTGACACCATGCTCATGCTGGTTAAAGCTCCAAGCCGTTCCAGGAGCGGTGCTTCAATCCCCATTGCAGGTGGAAAATGGGGGCATGCCAGCTCTACCAGTCCCATTCCCGCTGTTGCTCCCCCGCTGCCTCAGGAAGAAAAAGTCGAGGGTACTGAACAAATCAAGAAAAAGGTTAAAACCGATGTTGTTAGTAACCATCCCGACTTCACGACAATTGAATGTGGAGGAGGGGGTGACTGTGGCTACCTAAGCTTGTGTGTCGCTATGGGTATGGCCAGTGGTCTGAGTCTCCAGGAAGCGCAATCCAGTGCTGCGGTCGCGGCCAAGACCTTAAGATGTGATGTCCAAGACCATATTCGGAAAAACAGTGGCATGTATTCCCCTTTTTGGTGTCCTGATACGGATGCGGATGAGAACACTGAAGGAGGTGTTGTTCCCACCACCTTTGATGCTTGGGTGGATTCCCTGACGCGAAAGGGGCAATGGATCAGTGGTTTGGTTTTGAAAGCCATCAGCCGCAGATGTGGTGTCCAGATCGTTGTCATCGAACTCGTGGACAATGAGTTTCGCGAACCTGTGATTTTTGGAAAACCAAAAAGGGAGGCTTCCCCCATTGTTTTGCTTTTACATGATAGACACTACCAGTTGTTTGCCTTGAAACCCAATAGATCCATTCCCAATGAATGGCTCAAGGGTCGAGAAAGTAACAGTGAATGTCCTTTGTTAAGAGGAGCTGGTAGCCAGTCTGCAGCTGCATCCCCGCGGAAAGCAATTAGGTTTTGGGCTTCAGAAACTCCAAGTGTCAAAAGCTCGGGAGGAAGCAAGCGACTGTGGGACGATGCCACGCCCAGCCGTAGCCTCAGTAAAAGCAGTTCCTTGGTTTGTCAGACTCCTAGTTATGCTGCTACCTCCACAAAGAAGGGTCGGGTTGACCACAGCCGGGTTTTGTCCTTGGGTGAATTGGTTCCTCAAACTGGTTCCCGCACTTGGTGGAAATGTAACCTCTGTGATTTTTCAATTCCCTCCGGTAGCAAGGGAGACAGCCAGCGGTCGTGGAGCAGACGGAAGCATCTCCAGACGGCGCATGGAATTACTGCTAGTAAAATCCCTAAGCTCCCCAACCAGGGTACCTGTCCGAATGCTTGGAAAGCTAAATGCACCCAAGAAAAGCTGGAACAGAGATGGAACATTGTTTGGGAATTGTATCAAAAAAAGAGATGGCCAGGCAGTCATGACATTCCCAGGGAAAGAATTCCCACCAAATTCAAAGGTGTGTTCCGAACCCAATGCAAGCGCTGCCATGTGAAATTGCGAACAAATGAGCTTTTCAGTAAGGTTTGTGCTAAGTCCATTTCCAAACAGATTTTAGAGCCTCTCTCTGCTCGCAAAGCTGTTTGGCAATCTATTTATGGGGAAGCCTCTGACATCTTGAGATTGGATTGGCTTGAGCGAAACTTTGTCCGCAAACGAGATGTTTCCAAGCCTCGGAAAATTGTCCACAAACAAGGAAGGGTGCGCTCCTCGTTCAAGGTTGATTTGAGCAAGAAAGCTGATGGTCTGGCTGCCACCCGCCGTGGCAAAAGGGCTGAGCGAGTTGGAGAGGCTCGGCACCCAGGTCCATGTAGTGACAGTCTCAGTTCCTTAAAGTGTTGGTCTGTTAACTGCAGATCTTGGAAGCGACATGGTAATGATTTGTTGCTGACTGCTGCCATTAGTGGAGTAAAGATCCTCATGATCCAAGAACATGGGCTGACGACAGCTGAGTTGGGAGTGACAATGAGAGATGTGCAAAAAGCCGGGTGGCAAATGTTACCCCTCCCCGCAAATAGCTTAGCAAATGGGGGCAGAGGCGGCATCGCTATTTTGGTCCGGGAGCCTTTAGCTGCTTTGAAAATTTCTGATGTCACGCTCGAATCTGGCCAAATCCTTAGTGCCGAAATTTTTGGCCTCGGACATCCCCTGAGGGTTGTTTGCCTGTATCAACGTAAGGCAGGCCAAGAAGAATTCCTCAATTTTTTCCAACAGAATGCTGTTTTCTTCAATAGGGGCTGCTGGATTGTTGGTGGTGATTTCAATGAAAATGTGCAACATGGCACCGTGGCCAACTTCCTCAGGCAACACGGAGGTGATCTGATTTCCAAAGGTAGGTATATCCAAAATACCAAGGTTTCTTGGGAACACGTTCCTGCGGAAGATGTGAACGTTCGGTTTATCGATGGCATTTTCTTTAATGGCCCGTGTTTCAAGCTTCCTTTGGTTCAGGAACTTCCTCCTGTTGGTGCTGACCATACCATTCCTGAAGCTACTTTTTTCGTTGATTTATCCCCGGGTGAGAAAGAATTCCGTATGGCCCGTCATCGAAAACGTTGTGAAATGCAGGAAGGTGTCACTAGACCGGACATCCAAACCTCCTTTTGTTCTTGCGAGATCTGGAATCGTGTTTTGCTTGAAGATGTCAACTCCGCCTGGCACCAATGGTGCCTCGACGCTGAATCCTGTTTAATCCGCCTTGGACTTTTAGAGCCTTCCGCTGCAGAAGTCGCTCTTGGGCAATATTCATTTAGAGAAGGTGGGGCTAGAATGGCTCCCAGCCAAAGACACCGAGAAAGAGAACTGCGCCGTATCCTCAGACTTTTGCAGGAAGCACAGTTAAAAAAGGGTCGAGGCCAGACGGTGCCTAACAGTTTGCGTCGCAAGCTTAATAGTTTGCCCGGTACTGTGTGGCAGCTTGCCCGCCAAAATGCTTGGGGCCCAGCAATCCAGAGAGTTCAGCAAGATCTCCAAACTTTCCTGTGCAATGAACAAACCCGTAAATCCCAGAAGTGGAAACAAGACATGTCCCATTTGCCTTCCGCTATTAAATGGATTCAAAATACTGCAGCCCCAGCGCCATGGCTTCTTCGTGGCAATGGCCAAACTACGACCTGCCGGGCTAGCGGTGCCAAACTGCTGTCTCAAGTTTGGGCTCCAATTTTTGGTGTGGGCCATGATGACCAAACCGCGTGGCAAAACTTCCAGAGAGCTTATGGGCCTTTCCTTGAACCTCCTCACGGAGACGAACTGCCGGAGCTCCAACCCATCTCAGCCAGCTCCCTTCAGAGGGTCGCCAACAAGATGAAAAGGTCCTCTGCAGGAGTCGACGGATGGGATGCCACTCTTTTGTCCCATCTACCTCCTGAGGGTTGGGACAGACTTGCCCAATTGCTTAACCGATGCGAAGAAAAATCTGAATGGCCGACCTCGTTGAAAGTGTGGAAACTCGTTTTCATTCCAAAGGGCAAAAGCGACTCAGCACAAACTGCAACAGATGCTCTTCAAGTTCGTCCCATAGCCGTGGGCAGTCTCATTTACCGCCTGTGGGGGAAGGTGAGATTGCAACAACTGGCTCCACATTTGACAAACCACTTGGCCCCCTTTCAATCAGGGGGTAACGCCGGCCCGGATGTGGAGAGCATGTTGGTTTCCTTAGCTTTGGATTTCCCTAGTGACACATATCAATATGCCATGGCTCTCGATTTTAGTAAGGCCTTTGACAGCACTGACGCCTTTACTGCTTTGGAAATTCTCAAACTGTGGAAAATCCCTTCGGCCATTGTTGGGTTACTTGCTGCCCAGTGGTTTGGTCATTCTCGAATTTCAAGCTTCGGCGGGGCCGTTTTTCCCCACGAAATGACCGGAACTTGTGGTTTACCTCAAGGGGACCCTTGGAGCCCCTTGAGCATGGCAGCAGTGCTTGCAGCTCCATTGCGAAAGTTACAACAAGAACACCCTGGAGTTGGCCAGATGTTATATTTAGACGATCGAACTATTTTGGGGCGTAGTGTAGCTGACATCCGAGCGGTGCAGTCGGCTTGGAATGAACTTTCAGATGTCACCCGGCTCCAGACGCATCCCCAAAAGACGCAGCTTTGGGGGCGAACCCAGGAAGCAAAACGGTACCTGCAATCATCCAATGAAGCTGACGTGAAAGATTGTGGTGAAGTCCTTGGTGCGGTTGATGGGTTGGGAAGCAATCATCCGAAGGAAGAAGCTCGCAGAGAAACAACCCGTCAGAGAGCTCGTCACATCATGAGCTTGCCTATTTCCCAGCGAACCAAGCAGCTGCTTGCTAATGCCTTGCTCACCCCGCAAGCGGTGTGGGGCATTTTCAATACTGGAAGACCTTGCACTCAAGAGCAGCTGTTGGAATTTACCAAATGTTTTCGTGAATCTGTTCGTGGCAGCGAAAATAGGGGAGACCGTAGTTCCCGCCCGCTCCAGAGAGTTTTTCTGCTAGGGCATACATGTGACTTGGCTTTGGTGGCTTGCTCTCGGTTTATGAATGCACTGAACAGGTGGACCCTGCTCCGCATAAAACAAGGTTGGTTTGTCCCTTCTCCTCGCGCGCCTATCCCACCAGTGATGCAATATGTCTCTTCGTTCCTGACGGAATGGGGTTGGCACTTGGAAGATTGGGGCAGATGGTCTGGCCCGTCCGGATCTTTCGATGCTCGGAACAGCAAGCAAGTCAATTTGAAAGCTATGCATGATCTCAGGACCGATTGGAGACTTACTCAGATGAAAACGTGGCAAGATTCCAATCGAATTGATGCAATTTGTGCCAGAAGGAACAATTTGCATCTGACCGCTGTGCTTTTGGACAAGTTGAGAAAAGTTGCAAAAAAAACGTCCATCGATGGGATAGCTGTGATGTGTGGGGGCGTTTGGAGCCAAGCTGTGGATCGTTTTGGAGACCGACAGATTCGTCCGACTTGTCCGTATTGTTCCTCGGAAGTGGTTCCCGAACTCGAACACATTTACTGGTTTTGTAATGCTTTTGATGTGTCTAGGAACATGTCCCCTCCTAGAAAGTCTGCTAGCTAGACGTTTGGGGTGGGATGACAGTTTGTCTGAGTCGCAATGCCTCAGCCTGGTCAATCAGATGGCCGCTATCCGCAGAACTGAGGTTTCTCTGAGGTCAAACTCCCTTCGCGGGGGAAACATACCAAGGTTCGAGTCGCTGCCCGACTGCCTGGCAGCTCCTCAACATGACAGTGCAGCTGCTGCTCCTGCTGCTGCGAGCCGCGATGTTGCAGCCGGTGAGTGCGCTCAGAGGGCGTCTTCTACTGCGCTTAGGGTAGACCATGGTGTTCGTTCTCAGACCAGCTCCGGTCAAAATCAGTTTAAAAGCCAAGTGAAGATGGCTGAGAGTCTGTTTGTTGCTGACCAATTTTTGGAGGAAAGGCCACAAAAAGATGCCGTCAAGACCCTGGAGGCTAAGAAGTGCAAGTGTTACAGGAGCTATGTTTCACATATTGTTGAGCGTTATCAACTGAGAAGAGCTTTGCCTAACAGAGGGCCTCTGACGCTGTTGGTTTTTGGTCCCCGGATGAAACAAGAGAAGCCTAAAAGAGCCCTTTACAAGAAATGGACGCCTGTGTGGCGCAAGAATTTTGAGCGTGCGTGGCTTAAGCCTGCGTGGCTTGCCTTCGGCTTGAATTCGTGTCAGAATTCGTGTCCGAATTCGTGTTTTTTAATTTTGGACTGGATGCCCACTATCTCCTGGAGATCCGTGGCCAATTTTGTCTCCTCCTTTGGAAACACCTTTGTAGGCCGCCAAATTGGGGCCCCCCAGGGTTTCATACCGGGCGTGCTGCGTTGCTGCAGCCATGATCGTGGAGCCTAGCTCCACCTTTCCTGCCTCTAACCCGTGTCAGGTTGAGGTACTCACCGTTCGCGCTCGCATCTCGGCATCAACACATTCTACCCTCTGGTAAACATACAAACAGCTATTGAAAATGGTGATTTATAGTTGTTTAGCCATTAAAAATGGAAATTTTTCATAGTTATGTCAGTTTACCAGAAGGTACCGGTATATTCCCATTAGAATGTATTTTGGATCCCAATAGCTTTTGGCCATCAATCCTATATATCACCACTAACTATATCACCACTATATATCACCATTGTATTCCCATTATATTACCATTATATCACCACTATATCCTTTTTTTTTCGGTTGGTTACATACCATTAACCCACTATATCACCACTGATTCATTATATATACCAGTATATTCCCATTATATTCCCATTATATTACCACTATATACTGTTTTTTTCGGTTGGTTACATACCATTAACCCACTATATCACCACTGATTCATTATATATACCAGTATATTCCCATTATATTACCATTACCCTCTGGTTATTTAACATAGCCATGGAAAATCCACCCATTTTTAAGAACGGTAAACCATCGAACTAAATGGGCCATTTCCCATGGGAAATATCACCACTATATGCCTTTTATATTATATTCCATATTATATTATATCACCATTATACTGTATCACCATTCTATTGGGTGATACCATTATATCACTATTATATTATATCATCATAGTGGTAATCACTATATACCAATATATTCCCATTATATTCCCATTGTCCAATTGATGTGAAACGCTCAGCCTTTCCAGGAGAGGGAAGAACTCCAAGCCCTGCTGGATTGGAGTGAGACGCTGGGGATCGACAAGGCGAAGTTGGTGGGAATGGCGAGCATGGCCAGCGGGGTGGTCGGGGCTTCGCTGCTGATCGTAGTTGGTGGTGACTGGAACCATGGAATTTTGGTGGTGGCTTTCCAGAAACAGTTGGGAATAGGCTATAAACCAACAATGGGAATATGATAGGAATACTGGTTGCTGCTTTGGAACATGTTTTTTTCCATATTAATTGAGAATGTCATCATCCCAACTGACGTTCACTCCATCATTTTTCAGAGGGGTAGGTCAACCACCAACCAGAACAATACTGGCGGGTTTCACACAGCATCAATGGGGTTTAAAGAATGATAGACTAAACCACTAAAATACTGAAGAATTGGGCCTTAATCAATAGAGACAATTTATGGGTTTGTCACCGTTTGTCTGAAAGTAACCCATTCCATCTGTATATCATCACTATCGAAGTTAAAGTGGCAATTTGGGTTTATATCCCATTTCCAGACACACCCATATATTGATTGTATATGTATACATAAATATATTATACATATTCATACTCATATACAATAATTATACTATCTATATCTCCATATATATATATAAATAAGTAATCATATGTACGGTAACGACATTCAAATATGTTGAGGGCGGGCGAGACCGCGACGCCCCGGAGGTAGTATGAAACACCAGTTCCATCCGTGTATTTAAATGTATGTGCAAACAAACTAGATTCCGTATGTTTAAATGGCCGGGCTTCGTATATATACATACACCCCCCTTTCGGATGAGCTTCCCAGACACAAGATACATCAATATTCATACAATATATCTACAAATACACATACTTAATCACATACAACATATATATATATATATGGGTAAATTTCATCACGACCTCACTGCGACTGAGCCCTGGAATCATGGTCAATAAGGGAAATCATCTCCAAATGGCTTTAACTCAGGTTAGTGAAATATTATAATTTACCCACATATATATATACTGTACATACATATATAGGTGTATTCCATGTACATCCCACATGGATGGGGATTCCAATCTCCCAAAAAACAAGTTCCAGGATTTGGCGAAAGAGCTGCGCGGAGCCTGGCACGCTGTGCCGCGGCAGAGAATTTTTTCATCCGGGCCGTTGGTTGAAATTGGGAAAATGTGGGGAAAATGAGATGAGAGTCCATAGTCTGATCCAATCATAGTGGTCTAACCCCCTCCAAAATTATGTTTTACCCAGCCAAATGGGGAATTAACTTTGATTTAATCATCAAACATAAGGTTTTGACTAGTGATTAATGATATTTTCATGGATTTGGGCTTGTCTGAAAATGTGGTTACACTCAAAAATGGATTATTAATGATATTAATGATATTAATGGCTTATTAATGGATTAAACCAAATGTGGTTACACTCAAAAATCATCCAACAGATGTCCGCTTGTTTTGGGACAATTATGATCAACCAGTGTTGTTTTGTCTGTTTTTTTCAACATTTTCAAAGCCAGATGATGCATTCCAAAACGTGTGACGTATTTTTTTTGCATCCATTTAGCGACTGTCCTATACTATATACACATACATGTATTGTATATACCCAACATAAAGCAACATATAACATACACATGTTTTTATAATATATCATGATGATCATAATATATATATATATACACATCTTTCTCGGCGATTTGAAGCTCAGCTGCTCACCTACGTGACACTTGGAATTCCGATGCAATCTTAGATGCTTCTTTGCATGTCTCTGAGGCACAATCGATGTGATAATTGGAATAAAAAGTGGAGAAAACATATTCAAACACCTGCAAAGAACCATGCAAGTGTGAAGCACTTGGCTATATAGAGGCGGTCTCTCTCACTGTACCTTGGCTTGTCTCCACTGTTCCATCTGCTAGTGAAGCCTGCAGTGGCCACAGGGCCCTACTCTTTATACATAAATAACCAAATATTATATATCGATGATACATACCCTATTCTTTATTTCTACATAGATATTCATTTAAACATCCTCAATTTTTAATGAGTTCCTTCTGGTTTCCTGGTTGTTTTCGGTTTTCTTTAAAGTTGCTCATCCGTTTTCCTGCAGAAATCCATGGTTTTCCCTCGGGTTTTCCAGATTTTCCTCAGAAATCCATGGTTTTTCCTCGGTTTTTCCAGATTTTCCGTGGAAATCCCCGGGTTTTTTCGCCCCAATGGGCGTCAAACCGAAACGGCCCAGGTGGCCATGTCCTCGCGGCTGGGCGTCGTGGAACGCTCGGCGCTGCTGGAGACGTTGCCCTCGGCGCCCGCGGAGCTGGTGCAACGCTTTGCGCACGCCATGGACCGAGCAAAGACAGGCGAAATGGAGAGATAAACATGGTGATATCATGGTGATTTAATGGTATTAATAGTGGTATGAATAGTGATTAATAGTGGATAGCCATGGATGATATTGTATCTGCCATGTTGATATATATATATATATCACTATAGAATATCAACCAGAATATAGTATATTTATAGTGATATTCTATATGATTGGTGATTTCTCCTATAATCTATAGTGATTTTAAAAAACGGATGATAATTATATATATATATCACTATAGAAATCTATAGAATATCATATATTAATACCACTATTAATTCTTATTAACCACTATTAAACATGGTGATATCATGGTGATTTAATGGTTTATAAGGGAAAATTTAATGGAATATACACACATATGCATATGATTAAAACATGGTGATATAAAACATGGTGATTTTCCATAGTTCTGTTAGTTTACAGATTTTAAAAAACGGATGATAACTATATATATATCTCACTATAGAATATCATATATGAATGGCACTATTAATTCTTATTAACCACTATTAGTACCACTATTCGTACCCTCTGGTGATATCATGGTGATTTAATGGTTTGTAAGGGAATATATATATATATATTTAATAGTGGTATTAGTAGTGGTATGAATAGTGATTAATAGTGGATAGCCATGGATGATATTGTATCTGCCATGTTGATATATATATATATATGTATCATATGATATTATATCATATATATTTACATAGTGGTATAAATAATAGTGGTATTAATGATGTTTATATATATATATTTAGTAGTGGTATTAATAGTGGTTAATAGGGTATAAATCAACAACAACGGGGGAATATGATGGGAATACTGGTTGGTGGTTTGGAACATGACTTTTATTTTTCCATATATTGGGAATAATGATCCCAACTGACTTTCATATTTTTAAGAGGGTTGAAACCACCAACCAGAATATAGTATATTAATAGTGATATTCTATATGATTGGTGATTTCTCCTATAATCTATGGTGATATATGGAATGATATTGATACTGTATTAATGGTGATTTAATGGTTTATATGGGAATATATATATATATATATATACATTGTGGTAGTATTAGTATGGAAATGTATGAAATACATATAGTGGTAGTATTAATGGGATATAATTGATGGTGATTATGATATTAATGATTAATGGTCATATGAATTGATATTTACCATATTATTAGTGGTGATAATGGTGAGATTGTTAGTAATCAATCATATGCTGGTGATGTTAATGGTGATATACCTGTATATAATGGATATTAATAATATCGAATGGTTTATATGGTATATTATTACAATGAATTATATATGGAATATAATTATAATGTATGGAAATGTATGGAATATAATGTATATGCATATTATTTATAGTGGTATATAGTATTAATGGGATCTAATGGTGATATAGTGGGTATTTTTACTAATGATAGATATATATTAATGGATATAATGGTATACTATATTGTAGTGTGATACATTCCATTATTAGTGGTGATATTCCATTCTTCCATATATGGGATACTTGATTTAAATGGACATATAAATGGAGATAAATGGTATAATGGATTATAATGGGATATTCGTTTGCTTTTTTTGGTGATACAATGATTGCATATATATATATATAAGTAATATTCCATTCACCCATTATTAGTGGTATAAAGGGATATATAATAATTAACCAATATAATTAACTAACAATAATATTATATAATAGTAATATTCCGTATTATTCCATTATTACGGACATTTGTAATGATACATACGATTGTATGGTAAGGTCCATTAATGAATATATACTGGGATACAATGGGAATATTAGGGATATAATGATGATCAAATGGGATATAATGGTGATTATGATATGAATGGAGAGATAATCATGGATATTGCCTGTATATAATGATTATACTGAACCTAAAAATGGTATAATTAATGGGATGGTTGTGGGTATTATACAATGATTTTAATGGTGATATGATGTATGGAATATTAGTGGGAATAGAAATGGTATATTATTCCAATATTTGATATATGGATGGGAATATAGTGGTGATATGTATGGGTCTTAATGGTGATATGTATTTACAGTATATATATATATACATACATAGTAGCGACGGATCCTGGCACACACAAGACAAGGGAGATATCATCGCGCACGCAGTCACACAAGCCGCCAAGCAACATTTCACAAGGGTTCCCATGACTCAAAAGAAAGATTATCTATCAGACCGTACCTGGCAACTAATTCTTCAAAAAGAAAAGGCGATTGAAGATGGCAACTTTTATCTGTTACCTCAACTAAATAAAGACATAAAACGATACGCGAGACAAGACAGAGAAACTGCAACAATAAGACAGCTGGAAGAAGCAGATGCACAAGGTTATAAATGGGAAGGATTAAAGGCAGCGCGTAAAACGTTTCAACCTCGACGTACTAAATTCAAAAACAAACATGGACAAATCATCAAAGAATCCGATTTTGCTGACGAAGCTGCTACGTATCTGGAAACAGTACAATGGGCACCGCCCGCAGATGATGACATTAACCTTTCATACGAAGACCAATATATTTGTTCTGGAGAGACATGTATGACGGACGAAAATTTTACTAAGGCAGAATTAGACCATGTCCTTAAAACGCAAAAACACGGCAAAACACCTGGGCCAGATAATTGCCCAGCCGAATTCTTTCAATGGCTCAACCACGGAAACAGACATATTCTGCTTGAATGTTTTAATGACATTCTAGACAGGGACATATACCCTGAAAGCTTTAAATTGGCAAACATTGTCTCGATTTACAAAAAGGGAGATGCAACACAGATGAAAAATTACAGACCTATAGCACTCCTACAAACGCTATACAAAATTCTTGCAGGACTTATCAAAAACCGCCTTTTACAAGCATATGATCCATGGATACAAAGAAGTCAATTCGGTTTCAGACCAAAGAAATCCACAGCTCAGGCCATCTTTCTTGCCCGACGCCTGATGGACATCTCAGAACGTACAGGGTCAAATCTATCTTTGGTTCTATTGGATTGGAAAATGGCTTTTGATAAAGTAAACCAATCAAAACTTCTACAAGCTCTTCGTAGATTAAAGGTACCGCCCAGGATGCTTAAAACCATTGAACATATCTATTCTTCTCCTAAATTCAGAGTCGCAACCGGCGGACACAGTTCTAATTACAGAACACAACGTTCAGGAATTAGACAAGGTTGTCCTTTATCACCCTACCTCTTCGTTATCCTAATGTCAACCCTTTTCCATGATATCAAACAAAGACTGACCACACCAAAGCAAAAAGAACCTCTAAATGGTATTGAATATACTGAAATATTGTATGCGGATGACACACTTATCTTTGGGAATTATACTCATCATATCAACCTGCTGCTAAAGGAAATACAGCTAGAATCAAAATATTACAATATGGAATTGAACTTAGACAAATGCGTAAACCTCACACTAAACCAAAAACAATCATCCATCAAATACTTGGACGGCACACCGGTCCCGAGAAAAAGGTCAGCCTTCTATTTAGGTACATTGCTCACTGACACCGTGGACAACCACAGAGAGATTATGAACCGGATTGCTGATTGTACCCGTACATGTAATCAACTCAAATTATTTTGGAACAAAGCGAAGACATCCATCAAATGGAAAGTTCAAGTTTTTCATTTTATCCTCAGAAGTAAGCTGTTATACGGTTTAGAAACCATACAGTTAAATTTGACAGATCAGAAAAGAATAGATAGTTTTCAGTTGAAGGGATATCGAAGGATCCTACATTTACCCCCCACATATATCGACCGCACAATAACAAATGATTTTGTCAAATCTCAAATTAGAAACCACATGAACACGGACCTAAGAATGTTCTCCTCCATTTGGCAACAACGCAAACTTTCCCTTCTTGGTCATATTTTCAGATCTGCGCCTAGTGACCCTATGAGACAAGTTCTGTTTGAAAAAGGAACTTTAATTCCAAGATTGGAATTTCGCAAGCGACCCGGAAAACCTCGACAACAATGGTTAACAACAACATATGATGATGCTTATCAAACTCTGAACCAACCACACCCATTTGACATAGATAATCCTGCGCATAGACAGATAGTCAACGACCTAGCTTGCCAGAGAATTGGAGTCTTCTCGTGATCCATCACCGAAAATCGTCACCGAAATCATCACCGAAAATTGTGGCAAATCGTCACCGAAAATCGTCACCGAAAATCATCACCGAAAGCAAAGGGCTTTCTCCCTGCCCTGCCAATATCACAGTGGGTATTGGGATTACTTTTGTCTCCCCCTTGACATCTTTAAGTTGTTTCTAATTTCTTGTTTGTCTCCTACACCAACGTTTTTTTTGACATGGCACTGCAAGGTAGAGATCAGTTTCACCCCCCTGGCACAGTATTTTTTGCATGATTACGTTGGATTCTGCGCTCAGCCTGTCTGGCCTGCGCTTGGCAAAATACATAGTAGCGACAACCGACAATCATGGTAATGTAATAGGAATATCATGGCAATGGTCATGGTATATATGTGGGATATGAATGGTAACAATGGGTACATTAGGGATATAATGGTGATATGATGGTGATATAATGGTGATCTATACATATATATATATATAATGGATGGAATAGACGCGGAATATCAGTGATATATAATGCCAGTTAATGATACTGTATATTGGTGGGATATTAATGGAATAGAATACAACGGGATTTTAATGGAGTATCTATATAGAGAATAGTACTGGTGATATTAATGGGAATATCATGGGAATGGGATGTGAATTGGGATATTACCCTCTGGTAAACTGAAATAACAATGGAAAATCACCATTTTGAATGGGAAAATCAACTATAAATGGCCATCTTAATGCTTCGTATTAGGAAGAGTAACTATCCCAAAATGACCTTGAAAATATGTGGTGAAAATCCTCCAAATGTTGAGCAGGTTTCAGGCTGAAAAGGTGGTGGAACTCAGATACATAAAAAAGGGGTTTCCCTATTATCTCATCATTTTCCTATAAGCCTATAATCCTTTTTTGTCCTCTAGTATCCCTCTGTTATTCCTTTCGAAAAACCACAAAATTCTACAATTTTCTCCTCTTATCCCACAATTCTCCATGATATTCCCTATTATTATCCCATAGTATCCCCATATTATCCCTATCAAAAACGCCCATGTCCCATGTCGCCTTTTTTTTCCATGGACTTCCCCGGCACAGGCACCGTATCTGCGCGCGAGTGGATGCAAGATTTTGCCATCTGCCTGCAGGGCTCCTTGGACCAGCGAAAGGACCTGGTCTTCCGCACCTTGGACGAAGCTGACCACGGAATCTTCGGAGCTGGTCTTCGGATACCCTCTGGTGATGTCAAATGGCTATTGACAATGGCAATTTATAGTGAGTTTTCCCATTAAAAATTGTGATTTTCCATAGTTGGGTTAGTATATCACTGTAGGGATTACCTTCGGGTAAACTAACATAGCGAGCTGGACAATCACCAGTCTTACCCTCTGGTAATGACTAACATAGCTATTGAACATAGCCCATTTATAGTGAGTTTTCCCATTGAAAATGGAGATTTTCCATAGTTGGGTTAGTTTACCAGAGGGTAGCTGGATATGGATAACTGGATACCATAACTGGTTGGTGGTTTGGAACATGAATTTTGTTTTCCCCCAATAGTTGGGATGATGATCCAATCTGACTAATATTTTTCAGAGGGGTTGAAACCACCAACCAGATAATGTGATGACTATGGTAATGACCAAGAACCATGGGATATATAATGGGAATATAAGGGATATAATGGTAGTATTGGTGGTGATATAATGGGACCATGATGGAATCTGGTATCTGAACATGGCTATCTTCGGCTAACATGGTGAATATTAAAGATTACTAAAGTGGATAGCCATGGATGATATTGCATCTGCCATGTTGATATATCTTAAGTTACCAATCATCTGAACCACTTCAGATATCATGTTCATTGGTTATAATATCTGGTTGGTGGTTTGGAACATTTTTTATTTTTCCATGTGTTGGGAAGAATCATCCCAACTGACTTTCATATTTTTCAGAGGGATAGGTCAACCACCAACCAGATATGTTATAATAAAATCACCATTTTTAATAGGTAAACCGTCTATAAATGGTACGTTTTCCATAGCTATGTTGGTTTACTGGAGGGTAATTAAAGGGATGTCATACTACTTGGGATTGATACCTCATCTGCCTTGGGGATATACCCGGTAATTTTTTGCGCTAAACGCGAACGGGTGCAAATCATCATTTGTAAAGAAGGGTCACACATCAGAAACCATCTACCCTCTGGTAAACATACAAAATTCTATTGAACATGGCCATAGAAATAGTTGATTTACCCATTAATAGCATGGTGGATCTTTCCATAGTCATGTAAATTCTTTACCAGAGGGTAACTATATAAATGAGCCATGTTCCATGCCTATTTTTTTTTTAATAACCAGAGGCTACCACCAACAATTCAGAGGATTTTTTCATGTGAGTTACTCTTCGGAATGATTATTTATTGGATAATACGGGTCTACTGGAAGATACGGACACCTACCCTCTGGTTATGACTAACATAGCCATGGTATAGATGGCCCAGAGAAATAGATGGTTTACCGTTCTTAAAAATGGGTGGATTTTCCATGGCTATGTTAAATAACCAAATGGTATTTTTTGCAATAACAATTGGTTTGTTTGAACATATTACTCTGGATTGTTTTTTTACTTCACAAAGTTCGAATATGTTCGACATGGATCTGAAAATAAGCTACCCCCACATCCTAGTCTTATGATCATTTCCCAGTTAGGTATCCTCAATATATATTTGTCTGAAAATGGGGGCTTCATACGCAATATATTTTAACATGCCATATCTTGGGGATGGCTCCCTGATCTGCCAGGCATGTTTGCGGACGACTCGGGAAGCATCCCACTGGCGGCAGCAGCAGAGTTGACGAATCTCGGGGCATTTTTCGGAATTTTGATCCCAAAATCTGAAGAAAAGGTGGGTGAACTACCGCATTTAGAGATTTTTCGCACATGTAGAGATGCTGCAAGGTGTGTTGAAAAACCGACCCCGTTGTGCAACTGAGAACACGGCAACTGCTCACCACCATGACCTGATTGAGCAAGGGATGAGCAATATCAACACCAAGAACAACAAGAACAATAGCTGCTCATAACAACAATAACAATAAATGATAGATAGACATATTAATGTCAAAAACAGTCACAGGAACTTTTGCACACATCAATGCATAATATATATATATATGTACGTATATATATATATATATATGTATGTATACATATATATATATATGTATATATATATATATATATGGATATATACACATAATATATATATATACATATCATCAGGGATGAATTCCCTAAGAACCCGACGATGCTGAGGAAATGGGGTCAAGCTGCCGTTTCGGTTTTTTCGGAGTGCGGGCCTGAGGATTGGTGAACCGAGCGAAAAGTTATTTTTTCCCAAAAAAATAAGGAGCTATTGTAAGGAACAATGATACCATATACCCTCTGGTAAACTAAAATAGCTATTGAAAATTGCCATTTATAGTTGATTTACCCATTGAACATGGTGATTTTCCATAGTTATGTTAGTTCACCAGAGGGTAGTACCTTTGGTTATCCATATATCATATATCTGCATATATATATATATATATCTGTAACTAGGACTTGAATTTGCCAACCATATGATAGCCAGAGTGAAATATAGGGAATCTGGACTTTTTTTTTGGATGTTTTTGAATGAAAGATCCATTGAACAACGCTTTTTCAGATGCACATTTCCTTTGCTTGGAAAAGGGCTTGCCGGGAAATGTTGAGAACGGAGGCTCCACCGTAAAATCAATCCCTTGACAGCACAGTATGGCCTGGTTTCCCCGTGGTAATCCCATAGCAATCCCATCATTCTATCCTGATATAATCCCATTACGCTTCCATTTAAAATCCCCATCTATAATCCATTTATTATCCATATCCCTGCACGAATCCATGTTTGCTGATGAAATTCCCATTTTAAGCGATAATTATTGCATTCAAGATTCACATTGTGAGTTGGTTTCCCATAGTATACTCATAATCCCACTAGATCCCACTAGTATAATCCCACTATCCAACAGCTACAGCTACCAGTTTCAGAACTGATTGTCTATCTTGATTGGTTAAATCAGACTATCATAAGTCTCTGGCAATGACACATGGCTGGCTTTTTCAAATCTTCGAACTATTTCTGGGGGATATTCCCATTGAATCATCATCCTGCCACCATTTTTTATATCACCATGATATTCCCATTCTATCACCATGATCCCTGATGGGATTACATCTCCACTATATATAGACATCTCCAGAAAGAGTTGTTAATCCCTATACTTCAATTAGATTCCGATTTACTGGTGCATACATATACATATTCCCATGATTTTCCTATATGACCAGTATATCACCATTGTATATATATATATTTATATGTATGTATGTACATATTACAATTCCATTGTAATCTCTAATTCCCAGTATATTCCCACTATATTCCCATCGTATCACCACCTTTGTATCATCATTATTGTTGATTATATATCCCATTCATTCCTACTAATCCCCAGCAATCCTCCTACTGTAGCCATTCGTCCTCTATATCATCACTACATATCACCATTGTTGTTACTTAAATTCCACAGAATTCCTAGGAATCATATACTGTTGGTTGTCTAATTATTATATCTGATTCTCATTTATTATTATATTATTATATTACTATTATTATTATAGATTATTATTATTATTACAAATTATTATTATTTTATTATTATCACATCCTCATATTCAGATCATATCCATCCCTTCATCCGGTACGCAAGGCCCCCCCCCCAGGCGGCGCCCCAACACAGAGCCCCGCAACGGCGCCGGAAGTTCCAGCGGAAGCGCGGCGTCCGCGCTCGCCGCGCCCCGCTTGGCGAAGCAAACCTCGGAGCAGTGGAGCGCGGATTCGGAGCAGATCGCGCAGGCGTTGTGGGCGGCATTTTGGTGGAAATTTCTATAAGGGATAATATGGGATTCCAGAAAAGTATATGAGATGCCACCATATGGGATAATATGGAAATCCCATTCTATTTGGGATATTCCCTATTTTTCTTGGGACTTGAATGGGATTTCATAAGGGATTTTCCAGGATGTCATATGGATTTCATAGGGATTTGATGCATGGGACTTGACGAATGGGATTTTTTTGTTTGGGATTTCATGACGGACATGGATGGATTGCAATGGAACTACAAGGGCCCCCCAAACGCTATAAGTTGCTTTATAACCCCGTCATACCCCAACTAACTATAGTTATATCCCCGTCATAAACACCATAGTGACGTCGCTACTAGTTAAACCAAGTTATAAGTCAACTTAGCAAACTATGGGGCCCCCTTCCTGTAGGGATTTTATAGGGATTCAAACTTCCTTATCAATTTCATCACGACCTCACGTCGCGACGTCACTGGAATAATGGTTACTAAGGTGTAACGTGCAACTATCACCAACATGTTCTTATTATTTTATTTGAGGCTAGTGAAAACTTATAATTTACCCGGATGTGTGGCTTCAAAAGTATCGATAGTCCGATAGTTTCCCAACCCAGGATGACCGCAAGACATGTACCATGTTTTGACCCGGATGCACATGTATGGCTGGGTCCAAAGTTTCTATATTTCATAGACATATGTCATAGTGTGACTGAAAATGCTGGATTTAGCCCCCCAGTGGTAAGTTTTACGTATGACATGATGACCGATAGTGGATGGAATGGGCTACCCTATTTTCAGACAATGTGCAGCCAAGTGGATGTGAAATTGAGATTCCCACCTGCAACCACTGAATAGAATATACACACACACATACATACATACATACATACATACATATATATATATATACATATACATATACATATACATATACATATACATATACATACATACACATACATACACATACATACACATACATACACATACACATACACATACATACATACATACATACATACATACATACATACATACATACATACATACATACTTACATACACATACATACACATACATACACATACATACACATACATACACATACATGCACATACATGCACATACATGCACATACATACACATACATACACATACATACACATACATACACATACATGCACATACATGCACATACATGCACATACATACACATACATACACATACACACATGCATGCATGCATGCATGCATGCATACATACTTACATACATACATACATACATACATACACATACATACACATACATACACATACATACACATACATACACATTCATGCACATACATGCACATACATGCACATACATGCACATACATGCACATACATGCACATACATACACATACATACATATACATACACATACATACACATACATACACATACATACACATACATACACATACACACATGCATGCATGCATACGTACGTTCCTTGATTTTCTGAAGATGATTTTCTATTTTCCCAAGGGGAAATCTAGTATATAGGGACTCTATCGGGAATATCAGGTGTTCCTTAAGCAAACCAAAGTATTAAAAACAACATAGAGGTGTGTCTGAAAATAGTGTAGCCCTAAACCCAATGGTTAATGATCATTATCCCTATTAAATGGCTATAATTGGGAATATACACTATTTTCAGACAAACCCATATATATATATATATATTACAGGTATACAACCAGGAGCAAAGATTGAAGGGGTTGAAGAACCAGCGATTTGAACAAATACGGCGGTAAAATGAGGGCAGTTAAACTTTCCATGGTTTTGTTTGAAATGAAACCAAAGTTTTCTCCATGTGGAGCATGGGTGGATCCACAGTTTCTATCTCAAAGTGGGGATGAATCAAAACCTACTAGGCTATTTTGTTAAAATTTCGATGCGCATTTGCCAGCTATTTTTGGGCTTCACCAGGGAAGCATGCCATGACCCATGGCCAGAAGCCAAGGTCTATGGCTTGTTGTGCTGTGTTGATCTCTCCCAGATGACTTTTCTTTAGTGCTCAATGACATTTCCATCGGAGATATGTATATATCTGGGTAAATTAATAAGGGAAATCATCCCCAAATGGCCTGAATTCAGGTTAGTGAAATATTGTAATTTACCCATATATATATATATACACAGTATATGTATATATATATATACATACACATATGCATATATATATATACATATGCATATATATATATATACATATGCATATATATATACATATATATATATATATGCAGTATATATATATATGCAGTATATATATATATATATATGACCTTTATCCGGATATGTGATGTTCAATTCCGAATTCAAGTTGGGGCCTAGATAGCTGAGTTGACTTACAACTTGGTAGGGTCTATGGAGGATATAACTGTAGTTAATGGGGTTAGTCCCATGGTTTCCCTTCTACAGCATCACTTGTCTGTCGAAAAAATGGTTGACTTATCCTCATTGAGATGCTGCGGAACAGGTCATTTTTTCAGGATGTTTCGGTGCATTTGAGAGTTGAAAAAATGGAGATAAATTGAAGACATGAAATTCATCAGCAGAAATAGAGTCGAACGTTGAGAGATTGATCTGTAGCAGCAAACATTCAAAATTGGTGAGCCACAAGAAGCAGTAAAGGAAATCAATCAGGGGATATTGACCAACAGAAATGGACTCGAACCAAAGCATCAGAAAGATTCAGCCAGCGAGAATGATGTCGGTCGACGAGCCCCAATGTGGATGTAAGCACCAAACGGAACCACTGACTCACTGACCTTCTCCATTTTTTCGGTTGTTTGAGCTGGCAACATTGCTATTTCAGCATGGCTAAGATTAACAAATACCTCTATTGCAAGAAAACATTGCAATCACAACTGAGTTTAAACAAATACCTCTTTGGCAAGCCTGTACAAACATCCGAGTTAAAACTCTTTTGTCCGAACGGCAGTGAAAAAAACACCACCAAGAACGCCACAGTTACTTGATTCACTTTGGCATGTCAGTTCTGCACCGTTGCTGCCCCTATCACTGCATGTCGGCGCGTAGGCACGTAAAGTGAGACAAGGGGAATTGAAACTATCAAAATTTGGTCTTGCAGCTGGGCCAGCAACTAGAAAGGTGGAACGTCAGGGCATGATCCTTTTTTTTGCCCCAAGCACATTCTTTCCGTTGTAGTGGTCTATTGAGACTAGGTTTCTGCAGGGCAAATCCTTATTCTATGCACGCGCGCCAGGGCCATTTACCAAAACCAAACTTCCCCCATTTTTGGGCATCGCCCTGTTTTGATAGTGGTTGGCCAACCCCCCCTTGTTGACTAAATGGACTAAATCCGCATTCTTTCTGGCAAGGTCATGCATTGTTGGGTTCAACCGCCGCCTTTGTTGGTCAATTTCTTTTTCTTGTGGCCCAATCCCGAATTTGCATGACTGTGGCCAAGCGGGGCCTCCTAGATAGCTAAGCTGGATTAAAATTCAAATAGGTATTGTTTGCGATACTTACAGCATCTGCATGACTGCTGGGTTTGATGACACGCTCGTTTCATTGTGCCGCAGGCCTTGGGCTACGTTGCACGGATTGACTTGAAGCTGCTTGGGCTATATCGGTGGGTTTCTCATGTGGTTGTCCAATATCCAAACAGGGATGATGCGGTAGAGCCCAAAGTAGGTCCCATGATTTTGACCCGCAAAAAGCAGGATTGTGAAGTTATTTGTGTAGGTATTGGGACATATTTGTTTTAGTTCTGCCGCAGTACAACTGGAAAACGATTCGGACAGAAGCGGCTCAAGACTGAAGACGGAGATATCTGCGCGGTATGTGGAGGTTGCTACATGGTGCAGCTCCCATGGTCAGAGTTTTTTTTTTGGGTAGGGCAACCGCAAACAAAAAATATGACATACGGCCTTTTCTATACATTTCTTGGAATCTCCTCCGCCAACCCTTTTCTTCCCTTGGTGTAACATGTGTAACTATGTTCGTGCTGGTTTGGCCATTTCGTTCATACAATTCTTTTCAAATTTGTTTTCTTTCATGTTTTGTGAAACAGTTTGCGATCTTCCGCCTCACCTTCCCAAGCCCCCAAGCCTGGTGTGAGGATGGTGCCTCCGAACGCACGCGAAGAGTTGGAAATCATCGAGAAACTCAACGAGAACTTCAACCCAGAAGCCCCTGGAAAAACTGGCGACCTTTGGTGCCCTGGGAAATCACCTCGAAAGTCCCATGGCAAGATGATGTTTATCAAGTTGGAACTGGTAGTGTTTGCCAGGCCAAAACATAAGTGGAAATTGAACCAATAGGAAACCAACTCTGTAAAAACGGATGTCCGAAGTGCATTGAGTTTCAAAGGTAGGCTTTGTGAAGGGAAAAACAACACGGATGGATCGATCCGATCACTTTTTCCAAAAAGTCACATGATTCATTTTTAAGCCCATTATAATCCCATTATGATCCCATTATAATGGTTCTCATATAAATTCCATATTTGAAGCCAATTTTCAGCTGAAATCCTGCTGTGGAGATCCCCATTTTGCTTCGTCGAAATTTTCGGATGGCGAATGAGTTTTGGCCAGGTACTTGATTCCTGCTCGTTGGTGGAAACAATGGTCCAGCTCTTAGCCCAAGGAACCCAAGGATTTCATGATCCGAAGCTAACAGATAGCTGACCAGACCATCTAAGAGCTATTAAAAGTTCGGTCAATGGAAGGTGAAAATATGAAATGATGATAATTGAGATTTTTTTCCGCCTCGAATCCAAGACCAACCATTTGAGCAATAAGGAAATGTGAATTCGGATCAGACAAAGCCAAGCTACACCAATATAACCATTTATAAGCCTATTATAATCCCATTATAATCTCATTATTTCACTGCAACTTGGTATACCACCCTCGTGCCGTCGTGCCCGTCAAATTCGCCAAGCGTCGCCAAGCGTCCTGAGGTTAGAGTTCACATCCACGGGGACCAATTCAAGGGAGCAGGTCATGGGGGTACCCCCATAGCTGGATATCTATAAATGGAACTAGATATACAGTACCATTTACTTTAAATATGTATATATATATATGTATATATATATACAGTTCCATATTAAAGTATATTATACACATATATATATATATTTATATATATATGGAGTTCCACTTAAATATGGTATATATGGTACTATAAACGGATGATTGGGGTACCCCTAGTGCCGGTCACCTTTGGTGGGGTGTTACTCGGATTTTGCTGAGCCGTTTTGGTGATCTTCCCAAGTGCATGGGGATAGATAGATAGACAGAAAGACAGACAGACAGACAGATAGATAGATAGATTGGATTAGATTAGATTAGATTAGATTAGATAGACAGATACGTGTAGATAGATAGATGGATGGATGGATAGATAAATCCCCAGGAGTCTCCTCAGACCATCATCACCAGCAGCAATTTCATCGCGCGCAGGGACCTCCATCCATCGACAATACTGACTTGGTCGATGCCAGAAACTGAGGATGTTATATGGATGTACTCACTAGGATGTTATATGTTATATATGGATTTAATATGTTTTTTCATGAGATTGAACCAGCAATCACGGGAATATCATGGATATATATATATATATATATATATATGATGGGATATTATAGGATTTCGCCTTTGGTTATTGAACGGTTTGCGAACTGGAAAATAACCGTCTTTGATAGTTAAATAATCATAAACCATATGCACACATGGGATTTTCCCATGTTAAATTCATAACCAAAGCGAGGGATCCGCACCTGATATCGTGGTATGCTATCTGACATATGTATTATATATATACACATATTATGACATGTTAACTGTCATTTTTTTACGATGCATTTCAGACATTTCATCTGACATATATTCTGCGATTTTTATCTGACTTATACTTCTGCATTTTATTCGACATACATGAAGTTCAGACATTTTATGTGCCATATATTTCTGACATTTTATCTGACATGTATTCTGCGATTATTATCTGAGATACACTTCTGAGGTTTTATCTGACAGACTGTTTTACATTTTACCTGACATGGGGGCTGCGGAGTCGCTTGTGCCGGTGTTTTTGTTGTTTTTGGCTCGCTTGTGCCCTCGCCCCAAGTCCAATTCCCATGCCCCTCATGAGGTCAAGTCTTTGGAGGTACCCCAAGCAATCATCCATAGATGGATTTTCCATTATAAACCCTCCATTTTAAGGGATAGCCATATGAATGGAAACCTCCAAATATCTCCATGTAACTTGACCATGTCCAAACAGCATCCCTTCATTGAGGCGCGTGACTTTCTTCGGATCGGTCTGTCGGAGGGAGTGGATTATGAGGCCAGGTGATGACCGGTGACTAAGGGGCGATAGCCATGGTTACCCTACGGTGTTCATGGGATATACAACAATCAAACAATATAGTCATTTTTAACATTCATTCTCACGATCAATCATAGATCCCATCTACAATGTAACTTCTCTCCATGCTTCGCATTCATGCGACAGCGTGGTGCATTTAATTTTTATATTTATATAATTATTCTTTATCATACGCTTAGCTTCTAATTTCTTATAAATAAAGAATGTATACCCTCTGGTAAACAAACAAAAAGCTATTGAAAATGGCCATTTATAGTTGATTTACTCATTAAACATGATGATTTTCCATAGTTTTTTGTATGTTTACCAGAGGGTAATGATGGTCTGAACGGGGAAAATTTTCCACGGTGATCCGGTGATGATTTCATGGGAACATTCCCTGGGAATACCAGCCATGGGAATTAATTCCCTCCGGTGTCATCACACATGGCTAGCTGGGAAATCCCCTCTTGTAATTTAGTAATACTAAGTATTGTCAATAAATACTATTCATAGACTCATAGACTACCAAGCAATTTGAAGAATATCATATACCATTATATAATATATAGTTAATTTATGATGACGATTAATCTTAGTTAGTTAATCATCAATTTTTGTATTGTTTGTAGGATTTGACTTTTCTATCCTTTTGTATCCTTTTCGGGGTTATTAAATGTCAACAGGAACCGAGTCGTAGGTGGTTGACAATTGCGAAAATTGATATTAAGTAACCAAGTATCAAGAGCTATTGGAGTGATTATTGATAATTATACTTGATATAGTTTTTCATATTCATGGTATGATGTATGGGGTTGTTCGAACATTTGTCTGAAAACCCTGAACCTTCTCCATGAAATGGAAGAAATCACTTGGGGGTATAGCCAATTTTCAGACACTCCCATATATGAATAGTAGTGGTTGATAACAATAATATCAACAGGTATTATATATACCCTCTGGTTGTTTAACATAGCTATGGAGAATCACCATTTTTAGTAGGTAAATCATCACAAAACATCTATTTCTATGGGCCATGGCTTCCATGGCTATGTAACAAATAACCAGAGGGTATATATATATATCTGGTTGGTGGTTTGGAACATGAATTTTATTTTTCCATATATTGGGAATTTCATCATCCCAACTGACGAGCATATTTTTCAGAGGGGTAGGTTAACCACCAACCAGATATATCTACAGTCAGTGCCAGAATTATAGAACGGAGCCAGGAGGACAAAAGTACGGTAAAATACCGTACCTTTGTCCTCCTCCGGGTTCCGATTCGGAGCGGAGCCGGGAAATTTAATTATAGAACGGGGAGGAGGACAAAGGTACGGTATTTTACCGTACTTTTGTCCTCCTGGCTCCGTTCTATAATTTCTGGCACTGACATGATATTTACTGCATATTTGTACATATACAATCTATAAAATGAAGATTTAATGAGGATTTAATGGGGATTTGATGAGGAAATGAAGATAAAATGCAGATAAAATGAAGATTTGATGAGGAAACGATTATAAAATGAGGATAAAATGAGGATTTAATGGGGATTTGATGAGGAAATGAGGATAAAATGAAGATTTAATGAGGATTTAATGAGGATTTGATAAGGAAATGAAGATAAAATGATGATAAAATGAGGATTTGATGAGATAACGAGGATAAAATGAGGATGCTGTAACATGAGGATAATGGGAAATGTGGGAAAAATGGGGGAAAACAGAATTATAGAACAACAGGGTACGGTAAATAACCGTACCTTCGTACTCCTCAACTTCCGTTCTATAATTCTGTTTTCCCCCATTTTTCCCACATTTACCAGGTGATTTTCTTAGATTTCATGGTGCTTTTATAAGATTTCATGGTGATTTTATGGGATTTCATGGTAATTTTATGGGATTTCACGGTGATTTTCTTAGATTTCATGGTGATTTTATAGGATTTCTGGGACCCCGGAAGAGGTTCTATAATTCTATAATTAATTTTTCCGTTCTATAATTAATTTTTCCGTTCGACGGAAAAATTAATTATAGAACGGGGCCCGGGGAAAATTAATTATAGAACGAAAATGGGAAATGTGAGAAAAATGGGGGAAAACAGAATTATAGAACAGCAGCGCTCCGACAAGAATTATAGAACGACGAAAAAAATTAGGAGGAAGATCAGATACATTTTTTTTCATACCTTCCGAGGAAAACAGAATTATAGAACAACAGGGTACGGTAAATAACCGTACCTTCGTCCTCCTCAACTTCCGTTCTATAATTCCGGCACTGACCATATATATATATATATTAACCATCATTAACCATATAATTACCATATAATAACGATATATTAACCATTATTAACCGTATATTAACCACATATTAACCATCAAGAGTGACACTGGTGACGAAATTTTGGACACTTGGTGATTTCGCGAAAAAATGTGGATCTTAGAACGAAACTCGGCGCTTTATGATACCCTCGGTTGTGAGTTCACCAAGGGCCCTGCCATCTACTTGTGCTAAATGTAGGGAATTTTCGGGAATGATCCACTGGCTAACTATCAATAATCATCCCAGCAACCCCCAGCAACCCATCCAGCAACCCTACGTTTAGCACCAGTAAGTTTATGGGGCTTGGAACATGAGTTTCCAATAAAAAACTGGACATGTTCATTGTCTATGTTCATTTACCAGGGGGAAATTATCCCATTTTTTTACTTCCATGGAATCCCAATGACGATAGTGAATGTATCCCATTTATAGTTCCAATAAATCCCCATAAACCATGACATATCATATCAATCCCCATGGTTACCCTCGGTAATCAAACATGACAATGGAAAATCACAATTTATAGATGATTTCCTATGAATATTCCCATTTGCAGGGAATTTCCCCTTGCAATGTTTGATTGCCTGAGGTTATCCCATTTGTAAATCTCTATATATATATATATACAGTATACACATTATATTTCGTGTGAAAGAAATTCCATTATGGTTGCGTCCCTACAAAATTACGGGTAAATCCCTCAAAAAGATCCCACTCAATCTGTATCAAATTGTCAAAGCCATAAAACCATCAAATCCACATAAAACCCCAATAACATCACAACCGGTTGTTTGGAACCATGGAATCTTATGACTTTCCCATCATATTGGGAATTTCATAATCCCAACTGACTTTCACTCCATCATTTTTCAGAGGGGTAGGTCAACCACCAACCAGCAACAAATCGGTATAAAAATCTCTGAAACCATTGAATCCCGAGCCACGCGGCTCGAGAGCGGCTCGAGCGCGGGACCCTTTTGCGTCAAGTTTTCCAAGGCCTGGGGCATATGTTGGGCGGGATTTTTCCAGCAATGGTGAACCCCCGTGATGGCTCGAGATCCCATGAAATCACCTATTTGTTGTTTGTGAAATGAAATTAAATCACCAGTTTTTGTTGACTAAATCTCATGAAATCCAATCTTTTGATGTTTTTTGTTTGTTAAATCCAAATGATGAATTTTTGTTGGTCACATCCCATGAACTGGCTCCCCATTTCTGCTTGAAATCCCAAGTCTGAAGACAATACGGTCATTTTTTGCAGGGTTGTGTAGTAACCAATCGTAACTCCCAACAAAGATTGGACACTTATAAGCCTGGAAAATTTCTGGGGAACTATCACCTATACCATCCTGGAAACACTTTTCCATAGTTTTTTTGGAGGGCTGCACTTGGAACTACAGAAGTTTTCGTTGATGCTGTCTGATTGTCCCAATGGTCCTAGGTTGTGTGGTGAATAAGTCACCGGGGCCATCACATTTATACCTGTGCAACTGAACCACACAGCAGTTACTCATCAAATGGAGGTTTCCTGAGTCATGGGTAGTACCCTCAAATCATCCATTTATTGATGGATTTTCCATAAACCACCCATTTAAAAGTATCATTTATTTTTTGCAAATCTCCAAATATACTATTTAACTGCAACATTCCTTACATTCCTCACCAGCTATTTAAAACTAGACGACGGTTGGCCCGAGAGCGAAAAACACGTTTTTCAAGCAGCTCTGAGTATGGTAGTCGTAAAAAATAGTCGGTGAATGGTTGGTGAATTTTATATGAGCTATGGAGGGATAAGTTGTGAAAAGTAAGATTGATTAAGAAGAGGATACATGTGACAACCCATGCATATGCGCTGTGCTGCTTGTTATAAAGGGCATCATGTGACACTTGTCTTGCAACCACAGAGAGATATAGATAGAGAGAAAGGGAGAGAGAGAGAGAGAGTGAGAGAGAGAGAGAGAGAGGGAGAGAGAGAGCAGGGTCTTCTGTTGTTAGTATTGAGACACTATATTGCAAGACAATATATTGAAGATGTATTATAGGCAGGCGAGACAAGTATTATCAAGACAGTATATTACAAGTACAATTCTTAAGACACTAGTTTGCATCGTATCCTTCGTTTTGTTTTTCACACACAGAACCTTTTACACACAGACGCTTTTGCACAGAAGCTGTTACACACAGGAGCTTTTACATACAGAGACTTTTACACACAGACGCTTTTACACACAGACGCTTTTACACACAGACGCTGTTACACACAGAAGCTTTTACACACAGACTCCTGTACACACAGACGCTTTTACGCACAGGAGCTTTTACACACAGACGCTTTTACACACAGACGCTTTTACACACAGACCCTTTTACACACAGACCCTTTTACACACAGACACTTTTACACACATACGCATTCTTTTACACACACACACACGCTTTCTTACACAGAGGCTTTTACACACGGACGCTTTCACAGAGACTTGTACACACAGACGCTTTTAATTACACACAAACGCTTTTACACACAGACGCTTTTACACACGGACCTTTTACACACAGACCCTTTTACACACAGACGCTTTTTACACACAGAAGCTTTTACACACAGACGCTTTTACACACAGAGGCTTTTACACACAGACGCTTACACAGAGACTTTTACACACAGACGCTTTTACACACAGAAGTTTTTACACAGAAGCTTTTACACACAGACCCTTTTACACACAGACGCTTTTACACACAGACGCTTTTACAGGCAGATGCTTTTACACACACACACACTTTCACACACAGAGGCCTTTACACACAGAAGCTTTTGAAGAATGTCGCTCACTGACATTTTATGGTCCTGAACTCAAACTTTTCTGTTTTTGACATCAAGCACATGATGGCATCGAGCTCTGTTGCAAACGTTTGCAGACATTTCTCTAGTGAAGTACTGTCACATGTGTGGTTTACAGCATCATGGTACCGATCTTTTTTGAGCCATTGATGTGGGATTTTCCATTAAACAAATGAAATAACATGTGTCATACACAACATCATGGTACCGAGCTTTTTTGGGCCATTTATGTGGGATTTTCCATACTAAAATGAAATAACATGTGTCATACACGGCATCATGGTACCGAGCTTTTTTGATAGTTTCTGTGGTGTATTCCCAGAATAAAATGAGATATTGTGTGTCGTTTACTGCATTATGGTATTGGACCTTTTTTTTTGCAAACGCTTGCAGACATTTCACTAGTGAAGTATAGTCACATGTGTGATTTACAGCATCACGGTACCGATCTTTTTGGGGCCATTTATGTAGGATTTTCCATTTAAACATGTGTCATACACGGCATCATGGTACCGAGCTTTTTTTTGGGCCATAATGAAATAACATGCGTCATACACAGAGGCTTTTACACGCAGATGCTTTTACACACACACACATTTTCACACACAGATGCTTTTACACACAGACCCTTTTACACACAGACCCTTTTACTCACAGAGTCCAACGTCCATTTCGTGCGAAAGGGTTGCCGCGGGACAAGTTAAATCGCAATTTTTCCTCAGTTTTTGACGTCCAACGTCCATTTCGTGCGAAAGGGTTGCGTTTCGTGGCGCTCCGGCGGCACCGCCCCCGCCTTAAGAGAGAAATAGAAAGAAGAGCGAGAGGAGATCTGCAGATGTGAAGGTGTGAAGATGTAGATCTGCAGATGTGAGGGTGTGAAGATGTGGATCTGCAGGTGTGAAGGTGTGAAGATGTAGATCTGCAGATGTGAGGGTGTGAAGATGTAGATCTGCAGATGTGAGGGTTGTGAAGATGTAGATCTGCAGGTGTGAGGGGTGTGAAGATGTAGATCAGCAGGTGTGAGGGTGTGAAGATGTAGATCAGCAGATGTGAGGGTGTGAAGATGTAGATCAGCAGATGTGAGGGTATGAAGATCTAGATCTGCAGGTGTGAGGGTGTGAAGATGTAGATCTGCAGGTGTGAGGGTATGAAGATGTAGATCAGCAGGTGTGAGGGTGTGAAGATGTAGATCAGCAGGTGTGAGGGTGTGAAGATGTAGATCAGCAGATGTGAGGGTGTGAAGATCTAGATCTGCAGGTGTGAAGGTGTGAAGATGTAGTATAACGGCTGCTTTTTTACGAAGAACCCTTCGCAGGCGCTCTCGGGAAAAACACGTATGTGCCATGGTAAAAATCATGGGTAAATTGCCTAGTTCTTGGGGGACGGCCATCAATCCATTAATAGGGACCTATGTGATATGTATATATATATATGTATATATATATATATGTATATATATATATATGTATATATATATGTGTACATGTATATATATATATACATATATATATATATACATATATATACATATATATATATACATATATATATATACATATATATATACATATATATATATACATACATATATATACATATATACATACATATATATATATAGTTATATGTATAGCTATTAATCCGAGATTCCCATGAAAGGGAATGAATGACCAGAAACTATCGGAAAATCCCCATCTTTTGACCATGGCCATGATGGCAGTTTCGTTTTTTGGGAGAATCGTCGCCAGCACCCCAGGGCCCCAGGGCCCCTGCTTAGACTATCCTTCGCTATCTGTTGGGGAGTATCATCCAATATCATCTCAACAGATAATCTTTTCTTGGGGATTGTCACAATCCGTAAGACTATAATCAAATTATTGCGGATGATCACAATTATTGCGGATGATCACAAGTATTGTGGATTATCACAATCACGAGCCACCTAAATCATCCTAAATCCATTAGAAATCACCATTAGATATTGGTTAAATCTCCATATCACAACCATAAAAGCATATATCAACCATATATCAACCTATCATATATCAACAATATATCAACTATTGTCAGATGTTTCTGGTGATTGCGACCGTTCCAATACTTCAACCATATCGCAACCAGGTGGCCACTGCGAAGGCTGCCCCATGCGCAGGTGCTAACGGCGGCTATATATATATATGTTATATATATAAATGTTATATAATATAAAAATGTATATACTGTATTATTTGACTGCATAACTAAATATATTATATATGTAATCATAATATATTTAGATACTATTATGTACTGTACATGTTCTTAATATATATATATGTATATATATGTAAATATGTATGTATATATATACATGTATATATATATATATGTATTTGTTTCTGAATATTTCATGGACTATAATGGGGATAGATGGGATATGGTGGATGGACATTTCAGACTGAATTTCAGACGTGTGAGCTTGTTTCTATTAATCCACATAGATATTTGAAAAGACATGACACGCATGCTTTGTGTATACATATATGTATAAATATCAGTATAGATATCTACCTGTTTGTCAATCTGTCCATCTGTCTGTCTGCTTGCCTGTTTGTCTGCTGCCTGCCTGCCTGCCTGCCTGTCTGTCTGTCTGTCTGTCTATCTGTTTATCTGTTTATCTGTTTATTCGTCTAATTCTATGTATTTCTATGATTTCTATGTAATTCTATGTTTAATTCTGTGTATTCTATACAATTCTATGTAATTCTATGTTTATATATGATTATATATATATATATATATACATACCTGAGATGATGCGTCAGTTAGTACATGCTTGCTGGCAAAACTCCGGTGCTTCTTTGGTTCCCTCACTTGATTCAAGTAGATGTTCTTTTTTTCACTGGTTGACTAGAGGGGATGCCCACCCTCAACCGGAACATGATGATAGATGGCACATGACGGAAGGTTAGGACATTATTTGTCGTATTTGTACATGTTTGCTTGTAGCAGTCACATCTTGGTGCAATTTTTTTACATCCCCCACTAGAAGAAACGGTCCGATGAAAAGTCCCTGTAATTTCCACCTGAATCTGTTCAAAGCCAATTAGAAGCCTCAAACTAACATCACTGCATCCCCATGAAGCCCCATTAAATCATCATTGCATCTCCATTAAATCCCATTAAGTCCGAATAATTTCCCCTTAAACTCCTTGAAATTCCCATTACATCCCATGATTTTCTCTATCAAAAGCCATTAAAAGCGGTTACATCCCTTCGTTAAGTCCCATTAAATCCGATGAACATCTCATGAATTCCCCATTTTCGTTGGTGAAATCATAATTTTTGCCTGGTTGGTGGTTTGGAACATGAATTTTATTTTTCCATATAATCGGAGTGTCATAATATGTCATAATCCCAACTGACGAATTCATATTTTTCAGAGGGGTGGGTCAACCACCAACCAGTTGAAAAAACCGTTCAAAATGGTTGTATCATGTTGTATCCCCCTATTATCCTCATGGAATCCCCTTAAGTCCCATTAAATCCCCATGGAAAATCCCCTGAGAACCATGAACAATCCCCATTCAAGCATCATTTTCCCTATTAAAACACATTAAAGAATATTAAACATGGTTATACAGGATGGCCCCCCCCCAGTTATAAGTTGGTTTATAACCCCATCGAAATATAAAGATAAATATCATACACCAACTTGTTATGAAATAGTTATTGGCACCAACTTAACGAACCGGGGCCCCATCCTGTATACTGTATGTAAAGTATTATATATATATATATGGGAGTTTAACCTACAATGGAGATACCCCAAATAGCTGGATGGTTTATAATGGAGTGCCATCCTGTCATCCCCATATGAATTCCTCATTTCCGTTGCAAAAAACCTCGATTTTTCCGGTGGTTTTCCCAGGCGAGGCTCCATCCTTCCCGATGACGCGACGGCGCCTGCGGCGATGCCTGAAGCGGAGGACGCCATTTTTGTAGGATGGAGCCCCAGTTCGTTAGCTAAGTCTAAGTTGGTGCCAATAACTATAAAATAACAAGTTGGTGTATGATACTTATCATGATATTTAGATGGATATATATATATATACTGGTTGGTGGTTTCAAACATTTTTTATTTTCCATAATATATGGGATAATCCTTCCCATTGACTTTCATCTTTTTCAGAGGGGTTCAAACCACCAACCAGATAATACATCACTGATGATTTTCACGAGGATTTCAGCAGTTTGGTTGGGATTTTCGCATCCGAAAATGGATGTCGCCGTCTCTTCACATTTTCACTGGGGTTTACCATGGGGCGCTAGCTGGGTACCGAAAGGACCTGGTTCCGGTGCCATAGGTCACAATGTAACCAGCAATCATCAGGGATCTACCCTCTGGTAAACAAACAGTTTGCTATTGAAAATGGCCCAGTCGAAATAGTTGATTTATCCATTAAAAATGGTGGATATTTCCATAGTTTTTTGTAAACGTTTACCAGAGGGTAAACCTCCATTTTCCCATGGTTTTCCTATGGTTATACCACTATAATCCCAGTTTACCAGAGAGTAATCTCAGTAGAATGGGACCTCATTGAGTTCAGAGGCCTGTTTCGATCTGTTTCGACTTCGGATTGCGGAGATTCTCCCAACCTGGCTGGGAACTCCCCGAGCTCTTGGTGTCTGATGGTTTTTTTCCATAGTTTGCCCAGATGGGTGTATGTTTCAATAGTTTTTCCATAGTTTTTCCATTTTCATATGGCTTTTACAATTCGGTACCCCGAAAATTCGATTCTTGACACAGTTTCTGACTAAAACTGGTGGCCTCCTGTGTGACTCATAGGCCATATTCTACAGTATATATCCACTTAATATCCCCTCTGGTTATTTAACATAGCCATGGAAGCCATGGCCCATAGAAATAGGTGGTTTACCGAACTTAATAGCATGGGTGGATTTTCCATGGCAAACTGCTAGTCATAACCAGATGGATCAGATGGGATTTCATTATAACATATTATAATGCCCAGTAAACATGCCCGTTGATCCCCATCGAAGATTACCCAGTTCTTGTCCACTTGAAACGTGCCATGGTTCATGCCCACAGCCATCCCCATGAAACATGGTTCATGATGCTTGGTTTTTGGGGGACCCCAATTTATGTTCTTATTTATATAAAGTTTCAATAACAATTTACCTAGATCTAGTATAGTATGCAAACAACATCATTCCTTAGATTATATCTGTTTTTCTTGTTGTATCCCCATTTTTATCCCTATTGTTGGTTGTGAAATCCCATTGAATCACCATGATTGTTGCTTGAATATGATTTATCCTGCTAGAATCCCAAGAAAAATCACCAAAATCTTGTCTGTTAAATTGACTTTCTGAAATCAAAAATCACCATGATTGTTTCTTAATTCGACTATGAAATATATGAAATCCCTATCATTATCGCTATTCTTTCAGGTCAAATCCCATGCTGAATATGTTTTCATGGGATCCCATCATCTTATGATCATCCCAGGTGTTGAGTGGTACCTAAATTGTCACCTATGCTAGCTATGGTAGTTGGTGAAATTATGTAAAACATCTATCTAGTTAATGATGTACCTATCTAGATATACATAAATCATAGTCCAACTTATGTTAAATGATCTAACTACAGTAACTTAGTAGTACCATTCATCTACCATTAGTCTAACTACCTACCCTCTGGTAAACAAACAGTTTGCTATTGAACATGACCATAGAAATAGTTGATTTACCCATTAAAAGTGGTGGATCTTTCCATAGTTTTTTGTTTGTTCCCCACAATTTGTGTGGGGTTCTTGTTTTTGGTTGTGCACTTCCGCCCGCTTCCGCCCGCTTCCCGTCCGCCCGCCTGCCCGCCCACCCGCCCAACACACACAACTTGTCCACACACAACTTGCTCACACACAACTTGTCCACATACAACTTGCACCGCACAACTTCCTCACACACAACTTGCCCACACACAACTTCCTCACACACAACTTGTCCACACACAACTTGCTCACACACAACTTACTCACACACAACTTGCTCACACACAACTTGCTCACACACAACTTGTCCACACACAACTTACTCACACACAACTTGTCCACACACACAACTTGCTCACACACAACTTGTCCACACACAACTTGCTCACACACAACTTGTCCACACACAACTTACTCACACACAACTTGCTTACACACAACTTGACCATACGCGGCGCCGCGGCTGTTGGCGTGGCAGGCGTGGCGTGGCAGGCGTGGCACTTGGTGACTTCGCCCGCCACTTTGCGTGGCAGGCGTGGCACGTATGGCACTGGACTGGCTCTGGTGGCGCGCTTGGGTTGGGTTTGGCGCCGTGGTCGCCGCCGCCGTTTGCGTGGCAGGCGTGGCACTTCGCGACATAGATCTTCACTTTGCGTGGCAGGCGTGGCACTTGGCGACATGGACGTGCATTCTGCGTGGCAGGCATGGCGCTTATGGCACTGGGCTGGTTCCGGTGGCGCGCTTGGGTTGGATTTGGCGCCGTGGTCGCCGCCGCCGTCTGCGTGGCAGGCGTGGCACTTCGCGACATAGATTTTCACTTTGCGTGGCAGGCGTGGCACTTGGCGACATGGACGTGCATTCTGCGTGGCAGGCGTGGCACTTAGCGTACTGGGCTGGCTCCGGTGGCGCGCTTGGGTTGGGTTTGGCGCCGTGGTCGCCGCCGCCGTTTGCGTGGCAGGCGTGGCACTTCGCGACATAGATCTTCGCTTTGCGTGGCAGGCATGGCACTTTGTGACATCTACCTTCGTTTTGCGTGGCAGGCGTGGCAGGCGTGGCACTTGTGGCACTGGGCTGGCTCCCACACCATCTTGGACACACCAGTTTGTCACACACCATCTTTACACCACTTTGTCACACACCATATTTGTCACACACACCATCTTTGTCACACACTACTTTCACACACAACTTTGTCACACACCATTTTGTCACACACCATCTTTCACACACAACTAGTCACACCCTCTCTTTCACAGACAAATTTCACACACACACACACACTATCTTTCACACACAACTTTGTCACACACCATCTTTGACACACCACTTTGTCACACACCACCTTTGACACACCATCTTTCTCACACCACTTTGTCACACACCATCTTTCACACACAACTTTGTCACACGCCATCTTTCACACACACCATCTTTCACACACCACTTTGTCACACACCACTTTGTCACACACACCATCCTTGACACACCATCTTTCACACCACTTTGTCACACACCATCTTTCGCACACAACTTTGTCACACGCCATCTTTCACACACACCATCTTTCACACACAACTTTGTCACAGACCATTTTTCACACACCATCTTTCACACACACCATCTTTCTCACACCACTTTGTCAGACACCATCTTTCACACCACTTTGTCACACACCATCTTCCACACACCATCTTCCACACACCATCTTTCACACACCACTTTGTCACACACCATCTTTCACACACCATCTTTGACATACCATCTTTCACACACCACTTTGTCACACACACACACACCATCTTTTACACACCATCTTTCACACACCATCTTTGACATACCATCTTTCACGCACAGCTTTGTCACACACCATTTTTCACCACACCATCTTTGTCACACACCATCTTTCACCACACCATTTTTAAACACACACAACTTTGTCACACACCATCTTTCCTCCACCTCCTCCTTTGTCTTTCCTTCATTCTCCGTCCGTTCTACAACATTTTTTGCTCATTATTGGAAGAAGTTGACTTGTGGGGTTATCCGGCCCTTTAATTTACCAGAGGGTAAATCTCCATTTTCCTATGGTTTTCCTATGGTTATACCACTATAATCCCAGTTTACCAGAAGGTCATTAAATTATATCCAGATATTTACCTAACTACCATTAGCCAGGAGATGCCCGAGCTGCCTCGCTTGATGGGGCGCATCTCCGTCAGATTGGATCGGACCGAGGCTCCGATGTAGGTTGATTTCTGTAGAAATTTCTGCAGAAACATGGCGATTTCTAGGGAAAAATTGAGATCCCAACCCATAGGATCCATGTATGCTATATATGGTAACATTTACCATCAATATACCCGGATACCATACATGGATCCTATGGGCAAGAGAAAAATAGGGAGAAAACTCAGGAAAAAAAATGGTCATTGCGATGGACAATGGTGGATTTCAAGGAAGAATCCTGATTTCACATGGGAAATTCTATCGAAAAAAATATCATAAAAAATCCCATTCAATCTGTATCAAAGCCATGAAACCATCAAATCCACATAAAATCCCAATAACATCACAACCTGGTTGGTGGTTTGGAACATGAATGGATTATGATTTTCCCATCATATTGGGATTTTCATCATCCCAGCTGACGAAGTCCATCATTTTTCAGAGGGGTAGGTCAACCACCAACCCGATACCAATTTGATCAAGTTGGGGAGCTTCATGCGGATTTTTGGGGATGAACGGAGATTATACTAATTTTTGAAAATTGGATGAATCTGATGATGAATTCTCATTCTTCCCATTTTCTTTCACGAATTCTGATCAAGAGTGATGAATGGAAGATAAAAACAGTTTCTTTGTTGAGCCCAAAACTGAAACAAAAAAAAACTTGGGCAAGACGATCTGTGAAATATACCAGCTAAATTTTCAGACGGAACCCAAACATTGCCATCTCCAGCAGAACAAAAATCTCCTGTTGGATCTCATTTTTCAGGGGTCTCGCCAAGTTCGACGGACCAAAAACCAGAAAAAATATTTGCAGGTGATATACCCCCAGCAGATTTTTTAACCCCTAATGGGATACCGGAATACATCCTTTACAAGTTGGTTAGAACAACAATTTTTCAAAGCGCTGAAGTTACGAAGATGCTACCTGAAGTTGCGACGGTTGATACTAAAGATGTTGCTAAGATTTGCAGTAAATTTTGCTGCCCGAACAATCGCAGTTATAAGTTATGCCCGTCGGCAAGTCACACCATTTATGTCACTGGATTGGTTTAGTCGGGAAGATTTACAGGGACATCCGTATCTGATTGGTGGTTTCAAACATGGCTTTTATTTGTCCATTTCATATATGGGACGTCATCCTTCCCATTGAGAAAAGCCATGGGTTTCCGGTGTTCAGATGGGATCCAACTGGAGATATGATCCAACTGGGATGTTATTTTCTGGATTTAATGGGATTTAACCAAGAACAATGGAAAAACCATGGGGATATATAGATATATGTAGTGGGATATTATGGGATAAAATAGGATTTAGCCTCTAGATATTTAACATAGCTATGGAAACTCACCATTTTTGATAGGTACATCATCATTAATCGTCTATAAATGGGCCATGTGTCATAGTTTCATACCAATGTTAAACAACCAGATGGTACTTAATATTGATCCGTATGATATAACATGATATACATGTCTCAAGATACATCCACATGATTTCCTCGTAAAATAACTGGAAATATCCCACAAGTGGGTTACTTAGGAGGTGGATCCCACTTGGTGAGTGGTTATTTTGCCCTGTTTATATAGGTGGAACATGTCCAGTTAGATTAACAGTTTACAAGTTGGTTATAAAACACGTACTAAATCCGATGAAACCAAATCCCTATTCCATCGCCATATTGTTGGTTACCTTTTGGCACTTTAACAGTTTGTTATGGAAAATCACCATTTCTAATATGTCAATCATCGGATAGAAATTTGCCATCTATGGCATAGCTATGTTGGTTTACTGGAAGCTACATCTCTGTTGAATGATAAAAACCACTTTTCATCCCCAAAAAAGACATTTTACTGGAAGCTACTTCTCTGTTTACCAAGAAAATGTGCCATCCCAACATTTTTTTGGCAAAAAAACTCCCATCGCATCCCCGCAAAAAATCCCCTCCGAAGGCCTCCAAGGCATCCTCGACCTCCAAAGAGGAGGAAGCGAAAAGTCACCTGGTGACCTGGGGATTTAATGGGATCAAACCATGATTTTTTCATGTGATGGTTGAGCCCACAGAAGTGCTGGTTGAATTGAAACAAGTAAAAAAAACAACTTAAACAATCAAAAGAAGTTTATGTTTTTTTATTTGCAATTATTTGTTATTATGTGTTATTATTTGTGTGTTATGTGTTGTTATTATTATTATCATCATTATTATTATTGTTATATGCATACATATATTCATATGTTTTCCCATTTTTTCAATTTTCTAGTATGTTTTTCTATGCTTTCATATAGTTTGTTGTTTTTTGGAACCTGGTGTGGTGAGCATACTTCTTGTGAGGGTGCTAGCTCTCACAAATGAACACACAAATCCAAAAACAACTAAAATCAAAAGCAGATCGGAAAAAACAAAAAATGTCAAACCATCATGAAAAAGATAACAATTTGGCTGCAAAATACGGATTTTCCAAAAAAAACCTTGGGACATCTGCTGAACATTGGAAAACCGCAGGAAATGCAGGAAATTTTCAGATTTGAGTCCTGAATTGAGCCTTCTGTTGAGTCTGAAGTTGTATTTTTTATTTGTCTTGGGAAAAAATCAAACAGCTGAGAAAAAAAACAGGCAAATCAACAACAAAGAACAGAACAATTAAAATAAACAGAAAACCAAATAAAATACAAAGAAAAAACATTGGCTGCAAAATGTATTTTTTCAAGGAAGAACTTAGGAAATCTGCTTAAAAACGGAAAACTCACTTTTTTTTTTGTTTTTCAATTTTCAGCAGATATCTCGAGCTATATCCATTGTAATATATCCCATTGAAACCTCCATTTTGGTTATATCCCATCGATGTCAACCATCATTAACCGTTATTAAGCATTAGCTAGCAACATTAAACAACCAGATGGTATAGTTTTTGGGTAAATGCCGTGTTATTATAGATGATCCTGTTCAACAATTATCAACCATTAGATTGATAATCATTATTCACCAGAGGGTATAGCCACAGGGAATTATTGAATATATTATCCACTATCAATACCATTATTAACCATTAGTACTCTCTGGTTATTTAACATAATTATCCATTATTCATCACCATTGATAATCATTTGGTTATATCCCATAGATGTAGAACAAGTATTAACCATTGTTAATCATCATTGATCATTATGAACCATTATTAATCGTCCGGCTATGTAAGAAAAAGCCCGACGGTATAGCCACAGGGTATAATCATTAGGCATCAATGTTCACAACCTTTATTGATCATCATTAATCATTATTGATACTTATTAACCATTAGTGTAATAACCAGATGGTAAATATCAATTTAGAAGCACCAATCAGCATTGATCATCATCAAATATTATTATCAACCATTATTAACCATAGCACCATGTAAGAAATAACCGCATGGTATTTGATATAATCATAACATAACTTTAACACAACCACTATTAATCATTATAATCAATAATTATTAATCATCATTACTTGGTGGTTCATCCCACTTAGTAAGTAGGTTGTAACCCTCATTATAAATGAGCTAAGTAGAGTTAGTTCACTTATAAGTGGGTTTTTTCATCCCACTTTCAAACTGAGATGAACTACCAAGTACAGTCATGGGATTATAATTTACATTTATACTAGAACTGGGATTATAAACGGGATTATGGTTACTATGAACCTGTAGTATGAACAGTATTAACCACTATTAACCATTATTAATCACTATTAACCACTATTAATCACTATTAATTCTGGTTATCCATTACCACAGGCGATGTTCTACGCCAGGATCACCTTGTGTATCAGAGAGCCTTGGAGGCGGAACGCGAACGGCAAAGCGCCTGGAAACGTTGCTTGGACACGAAAAGGGGGGGAGTTTACATGGATTTACCATGAAAAATAGAGGGACTTCATATCTGGTTGGTGGTTTGGAACATTTTCCATATAAACCAGATTTAGTCAGTTGGCTGAAAAAATATGATGTGGAACTTTTTTTTATATTTTTTCTATATATTGGGAATTTCATCATCCCAACTGTTACTCAGTCCATGATTTTTCAGGGGGGTTGACGGTCAACCACCAAGCAGATTTATCATGAAATCATCGGGATTTGTTCTATGGATCCAAGAGGTTGCTGGAACATCACGGTTTTATGTTTGAAAAAAGGTAGGCCAGTAGGCCATCTACGCCATAGCTACGTGAAAACTTTTTTCAGATATGAATCTGAAATTGAACGTGGATCCAGATGGTGAGTAAGTGGTTGGCAAGTGAGGTTTCTTAACGTTCCAAATTTGGGAGATTTCCTTGGATTTATGGGGATATCTCTGAATTTGATCATGACCTCACGTCGTGACATCACTGGAATGATAGTGAATGTATAGGGGAATCATCTCCAAATGGCCTTATGATAACAGCTATTACAACAGACAGGATGCAACCGGATATTTTGTGGGAGATATAGCCAGAAGCACCAATATGATATTCGGGTGTGTCTGAAAATGGGTTGCATATCATCCAAATAATAATGCTAAAACAAATCTATACAAGAACTCTTTATAGAATTATAAGAAACCATTGCAGTTTTGGGGCTGCACGATTTTCAGACTCACCCAAATCGAGCTTTTCGCAATAAAATTTGGGTTTGGCCAAACATGGGCGAGATGCCGCTCATCATGGGAATTTTGCCGGGAAAAGTGATGATTATCTATCTATAAATAACTAGATATATGTACTTTCGGGCTATCATATTTTTATCCGCTCTAAACAAACACTTCGATTGGTAATTACACACCATAAACAAATCATTGGTAGATCGTTTTCCGAAGGGCAAACAAACCTAATCGGTTTTCCACATCTGTGTTTCCCACGTTTACCCCAGGGCAGCCAAGTAATGGGAGATGAAGCACTAAAACGTGGGAAGATAGATCTGGGACCTCACTGGAAATCATGGTTAGTAAGGGAAATCATCCCCAGATGGCCTTAATTCAGGGTAGTGAAATTTTATAATTTATCCAGATAGATGGGGGATTTTTTTTAGACATGTTGATGATGTAAACTAGCGAAGTGGAGAAATTACCATGTATTCCAGAACGGCAAATCATGATAAATCAGCTATAACAATCTATAACATGGATAATCCCTTTATAAATCATTAAGACCATATAAATCAACAATGGATAATCCGTTTATAAATCATTAAGACCATATAAATCAACCATGGATAATCCCTTTATAAATCATTCAGACCATATAAATCAACCATCGATAATCCCTTTATAAATCATTAAGCCCATATAAATCAACCATGGATAATCCCTTTATAAATCATTAAGCCCATATAAATCAACCATGGATTACCCTTATAAATCATGAAACGTTTCTATGGGCGCGCGCAGCTATGCGCAGCTTCCCAGAACTGCCAAGGATGGGCCTCCAATCAGCCAGTCAGCGCATCGCAACTTGGATTCCCGGGAAATACATCATTTGGGGAATCAATAGGGAATGTTAGTTGTATATGTATATGTAATTATATATATATATAATTTCATACATATATACATTATATATATATATATATCATATATATATATACATGGGTCTCTTAAGCAAATCCAAGAGACGCTGTCATACCAACCTCCTCCCCACAAACACTAGTCAACATTTAGTGATAAAGCAACTTAGTTAAGGAACTGAAACCCACTTTGTAGGGGCTTCCTATAATGGGTCAGGTCATAATCCCGGACAAAATCACCGTTATATAATATATGTATACATGTAGCCTTCTTTTGGACCAATTGGCATTTTGTGCGCTGCTGAATTGACAACCGCCCCTTGTGTATCCCCTAATTTATGTTTTTTTTAACTGAATAATGGCGGCTTTACCAATGGGAATGGGGTTATCTCTCTTGTTTGCAATGCGGCGC